>BLSH010230440.1:72946-86994 GCA_018402905.1 Glandirana rugosa
TGTCTGCAGTCTCTGACCATCTCTTGTCTTATATCATGTCTGCAGTCTCTGGGGGGGGTCTTGAGAGGAGCCAAGAGTGGGAGTGCCGTGCCGCCAGGATGGGGGTCATGGAAGAAGTCAGACATGTGTAGTGTGGAGAAACTATAGGATAAAACCAGAGCCACCAAGCTGGAGCCGACTGACTGAGCCCCTGTTTCTGCACTACTTTTGGTGGCGATTTGAAAGATATCTGCGCATGAACCCGCACATATGTCTATAAAATCGCCCCCGAAGTCGGGCTGAAATGCTGATTTTAAACCCGCCCTCAGTGTGAACGTGGGCTTATTCTGTGGAGTAAGTGCGAAAATTGGGGCAGGCTTGAAGGGGCCCCGGTGCATTACTTTGCCCAGGGGCCCATAATCCTATTAAGATGGCCCTGGACACAACCGCTCATGAAGGATATGCTGGAACTAGAGACAGTCCAGAGAATGGCAACAAAGCTAATAAGGAAGAACCTTGAGGATCAACTACAAACATTAAACTTATTTTCCTTGGAGAAAAGACACTTAAGAGGAGTTATGATCACAATATACAAATATCTAGTTTGTGATCCTAGCATAGCGAGAAAACTACTTTGTATTCAGTCTCATATTGCTAAAGACATGCAGCCATTCAAGCTGGAGGAGAAGCGGTTTAACCTTAAAGTGGTTGTTACCAAAAATACCTTTTTACAGCTATCTTCAGGCTGGTCACATGACTCCCAGCCAGTCTCCTACTTTGATCCAGGGCTGCAGCGGGAGGGGCCGAGATCTCCCTATGACATCAACCAGGGAGGTCACGTGGCCGCACATCCTCTGCAGATGTACCCTGGATCGGAGTAGGAGACACATGACCGACGTGAAGATAGCTGTAAAAAGGTATTTACAAGCTACATTTTATTAAAACACTTACCCTGTGTGTTATGCCTAGATATAATAGAGGGGCTGTTAGAGTCAATTTGTAGTATTTTATTTTCTGCTAATAGCAGAGGGGGCCAGAGACAGAGACACAGACATGGAGCTGACAGGCAGGGAGGGAGGGGGTGAGGGGGGCAGAGGAGAGCTCTAAGACATCATGATGTATTAGCAGAGAAACGCGTTGGCTTTTTGATACCTGCCACTTTGCTCTTTATTGACCCATATGATATATGGTTCTGTTATAATATCACTGTTACTTTTTGAAATTCCTTTCCACAGCTGGTGGTGGCAGCGGGGAGTGTTGATAATTGAAAAAACTTTTAAATGATCATCTTAACCTCTTCTGGACCGCTCCACATGGATATACTTATTATTATTATTATTATTATTATACAGGATTTATATAGCGCCAGCAGTTTGCGCAGCGCTTTACAAAAATGAAGGCAGACAGTACAGTTACATCACAATTTGGTACAAGAGGAATCAGAGAGCCCTGATCGTTAGAGCTTACAATATAAGAGGGAGGGTCAATTGACACAAAAGGTAAAAGCTGTGGGGGATGAGCTCATGTAGAAAGAAAGAGTATTAGGTAGAAGCAGGATAGGCTTCTTTAAAGAGAAAAGTTTTCAGGGATCGTCTAAAGATGGATAGATTAGGAGACAGTCGGACTGATTGGGGTAGGGAGTTCCAAAGAAAGGGAGAAGCTCTTGAGAAATCCTGGAGGCGAGCATGAGAGGAGGTGACAAGGGAGCTAGAGAGCAGGAGGTCTTGGGAGGACCGAAGAGGGCGGCTTGGTTGGTATTTTGAGACCAGGTTAGAGATGTAGCTGGGGGCAGCGTTGTGGATGGCTTTGTAAATTATTGTTAGTACTTTGAATTTTATACGTTGGGTGAGTGGTAGCCAGTGGAGAGATTGGCAGAGAGGGGCGGAGGACACTGAGCGGTTGGCAAGGTAGATAAGTCTTGCAGCAGCACTCATTATTGACTGAAGGGGGGATAGTGTATGCAAAGGTAATCCAATGAGGAGAGAGTTACAGTAGTCGAGGCGAGAGATAACCAGAGAGTGAACTAGAAGCTTAGTGGTCTCATTGGTTAAAAAGGGGCGTATTCTAGCGATGTTGCGTAGGCTGAGGCGGCATGATTGGGACAGGGATTGGATGTGGTCTTGAAAGGACAGTTTAGAGTGTAGGGTTACCCCTAGCACCCTACTGTAGCAGGGTTGTCCTCCTGGGTGAAATCACATACCTGATTGGACACAGCAGGAGCCAATCAGTGGATCCGGCGTACCCAATGTTTGCCAGCACCGCGTGTTGGTTCGAAAGAGAGGCAGAAAGGTGGTCTGCCTATGTAAACAAGGCAGATCTCCGTTCTGTGAGAGGGGAAGATGGAGAACTTGTGTTCTGCTAAGCAGGAACACAGATCTCTGTCTTCCCACAGTCAAAGCACCTCTCCCACACAGTTAGAAAGCACTCCCAGTGAATGCATTTAACCCTTTGATCGCCCCTGATGTTAACCCCTTCCCTGCCAGTGTCATTAGTATGGTAACAGTGCATATTTTTTAGCACTGTATTGGTGTCCCTGGTCCCCAAAAAATATCAAAAGTGTCAGTTAGGTGTCCGATTTGACCGCCACAATATCGCAGTCCCGCTATGATCACTGATCATTGCCATCACTAGTAAAAAAAAATAAAGAAAAATATGCCATAGTGTGTAGACACTATAACTTTTGCGCAAACCAATCAATATACACGTATTTGGATTTTTTTGGCCAAAAATATGTAGCAGAATACCTATTGGCCTAAATTAATGAAGAAATTTGATTTTTTAAAAACATTTTTAGTGCGTTTAGTTTCGTTCCGAATTAAAACAGAACCAAATTTAAATGAATACAAAATAACGAAAAAGAAAATGCGGACGAAATTCGAATACAAATCATTTTTGAATTGTTTTCGAATACTTTTCAAATTCAAATAGTTTTCAAATTCTAATTCAAAAAGTCCTTGAATTTGAATAGTTTTCCAATTTCCAAAGAGAACAAAATAGAATTGAAAACAAAGGAATAGAACAGAATAAAAAAAAAAAATTGACTAGAAAAGAATATAACAGAAAACAAAAGGATAGAATACAACAAAGTAAAGCCTTGTACACATGCGCAGATTGTTGGCCAACCGAACGTCCAACTTTTGTCCAAATTGGCTGTTGGCGGTTGTGTCTAGCGTACTGATGGTAGTCAAGTAATCGGCCAACAAAGCTGAACGTAATGACGTGCTAAGAGCGTATAATGAGGAAGTTCAGGTGAATGTGATTTGTAAATTAGCAACACAGGTTTACACGACCGACACTTCTTGGATTCCAAGCATGCGTCTTTGCACTTCCAACTTTTTGTTGGCCAACTTCTGTACACACGAGTCAACAATCGGCTAACGCCCTGTTGGCCAACAATAGTTTTCTATTCTTGTAAGCCAACTTCTGTTGGACGACAATTGGAAATCGGCTGTCGAATCGTGAGTACTAACCGTCCGATTATCGGGCAACAGGCTGTTGGACGACCGGTGTTGGCCGATAATTTGGCCTTAAAACAGCTATGTTCCACTCCACCACATTATATTCTTTCATTTTCTGTTATATTATCCTCTATTGTATTCTATCTTTTTCCATTTTATTCCTCCACTTTCCACTTCACTTCAGTCTTCTTAGAAATTGGAAAACGATTTGAAAACTATTTGAAATTGATTCCAAAACTTTTCTAATCGATTTGAAAACGAATAAACAAAACTAATTTCGAAAACGAATTGAACAAATGAAACAAATCTAACTAAATGAACTTATGTAAATAACGATTCGAAACGAAACAAATGTTTTTGCTCTGCACGTGTCTATTTTATTGGATATGTTTTATAGCAGAAAGTAAAAAATATAGTTTTCTTTTTCAAAATTGTCTGCCTTTTTTTATTTATAGTGCAAAAATTAAAACCGCAGAGGTGATCAAATACCACCAAAAGAAACCTCTATTTGTGGGGAAAAAAGGATATCAATTTTATTTGGGTATAGCGTCGCACGACCGCGCAATTGTCAGTTAAAGTAACACAGTGCTGTATCACAAAAAAATGGCCTGGTCATGAAGGGGGTAAAACCTTACGGGGCTGAAGAGGTTAATGAATGCAATATACAGGGATGTAGGTTTTGGTAATGACATAAACACACACAGCTTGAACTGGATGGACTGGTATCTTTATTCAACCTTACCAACTACAGTATGTAACTATGTAATTATAAATCTTTGTATCCTTCACCTCTTCCAGGAAAACTGAGATAATGTTTGCTGTGAGAATGAAGATGCATTGTTACAATTTATTCACCATAAAATATACTCTGTTACATCTTTAGCAATCTGCTATATCACAGCATGCATTCAAACAAAACAGTGATTACATGTTATTTATTCCCTACCAGCTAGATTTTTCAAAAAATAAAAACATCCTTTTATTATACATAACAAGATATACTAAAACCATACTCACATTTTCCTAAAGCCATACAGACCTATCGCTGTTACTTATTATTTATAAATGCGCTATTCATTTATATTGGACACCTTATATAGTATAAATCGGTAGTTACCTTGACAATGTTGCTTATAAGTAGAGTTGAGCGGACTCCTGGATGTTTGGGTTCGGGTTTTTGTGGAAAAGTTTGGGTTCAGGTTCGGTCAGAACTTGACCCCGGACCCCGAACCCCATTGAAATCAATGGGGACCCAAACTTTTGGGCACAAAAATGGCTGTAAAAAAGTCCTGGAAAGTGCTAGAGGGCTGCAAAAGGATGAAAAGTGGGGTAAGAGTAGGACAAGTGCCCTACAAAGAAATGGGGATAGGGAAATAACAATAATCTGTCCTTCACAGCGCCGGCAGCATCCTCTCCCAACACTAGCCTGAGAGCATGTGACATGCAGCACTACGTGACTCCAGCTCATACAGAGGCTGGGTCACATGATGCACTGGCCAATCACAGCCATGCCATTAGTAGGCATGGCTGTGATGGCTTCTAAGGGCAAACCAGTGAAACGCTTGTTGGTTGGCTGCCCTGCAGCTATTCAACAAGTGGGAAAAAAATACCAGAACCCAAAACCCGAACCCAAACTTTTTTTCAAAAGTTCGGGTTCGGGTCCTGAACACCGCAAAGTTTGGTATGAACCCGAAACTCTACTTATAAGCCCAGGAAAGTCAATTTATTATTTCAGCTTAAAGTTCTGTAGCCGGGTGCCCACTGGCTCTGTGTGACTATCCAATGCTCACTCACCCCCTCCCGTCTTCTGCTGTGTTGCTGGTTGAGAGGAGCACCGGGCTTTGTGTACTTCAACCGGCCTCCTTCCTCTCACTTTCCTCCTGCAGCTCCAATGGAAACAGAGCAGCTTTCTGTGAAGATTCCCCGCTCCCCCTCCCTTCTGGCAATGGTGGATCGGATCCAATCAGAGGCAAGTGTGGAACAGCCGCTAAGGATCATGAAATATGTATTTCTTAGCCACTTGAACCCCAAAAGGTTTAACCCCCTTAATGACCAGGCCATTTTTTTATGACACGGCACTGCACTACTTGCGAACTACTTGCGGTCGTGCAACGTTGTACCCAAATAAAATGTATATCCTTTTTCCCTCAAATAGAGGGTTTTTTTGGTGGTATTTGATCACTTCTGCGGTTTTTCATTGTTGCGCTTTATACAAAGAAAAAGACCAATGATTTTGAAAAAAAAAAGAACAATATTTGTTACTTTCTGCTATAAAATGAATCCAATAAAAAAAAATGTAAAAAATCTAATTTCTTCATCAGTTTAGGCCAATATGTATTCTGCTACATATTTTTGGCAAAAAAAATTCCAATAAGCGTATATTGATTAGTTTGCACAAAAATGATCGTGTCTACAAACTATGGGATATTTTTATGGCATTTTTATTTATGTATTTTTTACTAGTAATGGCAGTGATCAGCGATTTTTAGCAGGACTGCAACATTGTGGCAGACAAATCTGACACCCAACTGACAACTTTAAGACTTTTTTGGGAAACAGTGATATTATTACAGTGATCAGTGCTGAAAATATGCACTGTTATTGTACGAATGACACGGGCAGGGAAGGGGTTAGCACCAGGGGGCGATCAAGGGGCTAAGGTGTCCATTTATGAAGCAGTGAAAAAAATCCACTGCTCCGTTCTCTGGCATTCACAGAGGAGATCGTTCTCTGGGTGCCAGTTTATGAACCCGTGTAGATCGCTTCACCTCTTGTGAAGTGAAGAGATTTACAAACGGTTCAAACAGCGGAGAACGCCCCCAGATACTGGAATCTTGTGAGACCTGGTGAGATTACAGCCCCAGAAATTCACCAAAAAATAGAGATGTCAGTTTATTAAGCAGTGATAGCTTATCACTGATCAGTAACGGACATTCTCGGAGGAGACCGCCCACCTAGTTAATAAAATTGTTAGCCCCCTACACTATATATGTATATATAAACATGCACATACATTATATATACATATATACACACACATGCATTATATATATATATATATATATATATGTATATATATATATATATATATATATACACATCATATATATATATAGTACAGACCAAAAGTTTGGACAGACCAAAAGTTTGGACAGACCTTCTCATTCAAAGAGTTTTCTTTATTTTCATGACTATGAAAATTGTAGATTCACACTGAAGGCATCAAAACTATAAATTAACACATGTGGAATTATCTACATAAGAAAAAAGTGTGAGACAACTGAAAATATGTCATATTCTAGGTTCTTCAAAGTAGCCACCTTTTGCTTTGATTACTGCTTTGCACACTCTTGGCATTCTCTTGATGAGCTTCAAGAGGTAGTCACCTGAAATGGTTTTCACTTCACAGGTGTGCCCTGTCAGGTTTAATAAGTGTGATTTCTTGCCTTATAAATGTTGGGGATTTATTCAGAATTGAAGGCATACTGAACCAGCATGGCTACCACAGCATCTTGCAGCGGCATGCTATTCCATCCGGTTTGCGTTTAGTTGGACTATCATTTATTTTTCAACAGGATAATGACCCCGAACACACCTCCAGGCTGTGTAAGGGCTATTTGACCAAGAAGGAGAGTGATGGGTTGCTGTGCCAGATGACCTGGCCTCCGCAGTCACCGGACCTGAACCCAATCGAGATGGTTTGGGGTGAGCTGGACCGCAGAGTGAAGGCAAAAGGGCCAACAAGTGCTAAGCATCTCTGGGAACTCCTTCAAGACTGTTGGAAGACCATTTCAGGTGACTACCTCTTGAAGCTCATCAAGAGAATGCCAAGAGTGTGCAAAGCAGCCAATCAGTGGGGCCGGCGGACCCGATGTCCGCGGCAACCGGCGATCGTTCTCAAGCAAGGCAGAATGGCGATCTGCCTATGTAACAAGGCAAATCTCCATTCTAACAGGGGAGAAAATAGAGATCTTGTGTTCCTGCTAGGCAGGAACACCATACTCTGCCTTCACCCAGTCAGAGCAACCCCCACACAGTTAGGAAGCACCCCAAGGATCACCACTGATCACAGTTCAGAGATAATCAGGGAGAACATGTTCTCCGCCCATCATGTCTACACACGGAGAAGCTGTGATTGACTGAAACAGAAACGGCCAGTTTATGAAGCTGCGATCTCACACTTCACTGGCAATCTGTGTCAGAATTCACCCTCAAAGCTGGTGAATCGGGAGGTGAAGAGAGAATCCCAGGGTAAGGAGGAAGATTACCAGCTTCCTTCTTTCTCGGTCAGACCCCCCCAGCACAGTAACCATGTCCCCCTGCCATGTATATTTGTATATATATACAGTACAGACCAAAAGTTTGGACACACCTTCTCATTCAAAGAGTTTTCTTTATTTTCATGACTATGAAAATTGTAGATTCACACTGAAGGCATCAAAACTATGAATTAACACATGTGGAATTATCTACATAACAAAAAAGTGTGAAACAACTGAAAATATGTCATATTCTAGGTTCTTCAAAGTAGCCACCTTTTGCTTTGATTAGGTACGTTGTTTCATGCAATAGAGCCAACCTGTCGCAGAACAAGTGCAGTAGGTGGTCAGCAACTGGTTAAAGGAGAAAGCAATGGCGCACTGGCCTAGCACATTATCTTTTGATCTTCTTATCTTTTGATAAAATCCTTTAATTCAAAAGTTAAAAACATACTCACAAACGAGCCGTGAAATTGAGCATTACAAGCATTAATGGAGTCCTTTCAATTCATGCACATATACTGCACGACTGGTATCTCACACAATGACGTAACCTTCCATACTTACTTTATGCTTGAGGTTCTGCCGCCACTCCTAACTGTGACTGGCGGCTGCATAGGTAAGTGTTTTACATGTTTCAGATATATGTTTTTATATGCTTTTTACATTTTCATCAATAAATACTATGCTATGATATTTTCTCTTTGCTATTTGTGATTTTCTCATGGATGGGAGAGGATGATGGTCTTAGCACCCACAGAGATCATATATGAGAGGAGACCATTTTAAGCTTGACCCCTTGGAAGTTATATGGATGGAACTACCATTTACTCTGTGAGAAGAGGTCTTTCTAAGTCTGACTTCTAGGAGGCTTTATGGATGGAACAATTATTTATTATCTTTATCATTTGCTGTTTTATATACTAAACAGCAACTAGGTCTGGTGAGTGCGCATTTTTGTTCAAGGTGGAGGCGACACAGGGTTTTATCACTTCATTGGTGGAGGATCAATACTTCCAGCAACCACTTTATCACTGGACTTTCTTTGTTATCAATCATGGCATATCTTTTCTTATGAGACTGCGGTTAAATCATATCCAATCATTTTCATGTTTGTTGAGCGCTGCATTTCTATATTTATTCCTAAGAATTACAGTGAGGTTTCTTTTACTCCATTCATGTTTTCATGGCTGATGCTATTCTTACTGATACTTACTGATTCTCCAGATGCTAGTGGTCTATTTTCTGTGTACTGTCATAGAGTGGTAGAATATTAACACTTAAGCCACACTGATATAAGCAGCCTACAACTTAAAGCGGACTCTCACGCTCCTTGTGAAGTTCCCGCCATCCTCACCCCTCCTCCCCAACACTACCTTTTTTTTCTTATTAAAAGCATGGCCCCGCCTCTCCGTGCATGTGATTTGCCTAGACGAATGACCTGCATAGCACTCGCTGGGCCACCTGAGATATGCACATCACATATCCCAGGAGGCCTTAAGCCTTCCATTCAGCTAGTAGAAGGGGGAGTGGCCCTCCGAGCGCATCATCTCGAGGCCCCACCCAGAAGAGCCAGCAAGCTTCTCGATGATGTCATGAGTAAGATGACCGATCTGTGTCTGGTCATAAATGGTTGTCAGTGGGATAATGCTGGATCCGGTGGCTGGGTGAGTATCAATACTGTGCCTACAACACCACCAGCTAAGCAGAGGTATAGAAACAAAAGGAGGGTAGTAAGCTGAAGTTCCTCTTTAGTACCAGGTGTGTTATTGGGGACTGAGCAGTTTAAGGAGCCCTGACAGAACAAAGGACCCATCAAACCAAATGGCTTCTTCAGAGGAAGAGCTACAGTTCAATTTATACACTCACAGATTTATAGCAAAACATCCACTTCCAATATGAGACAGGAGTGTTGGCAAATCTTCACCAAAATCTTGTATGTGGACCATTAGTGCTACAGGCACAGTTCGCTCATTAACTGGCGGGGCCCTCACCTGCTTCATATAAGCCCCACGTGTGTCCCTCCTCTAATTCACTCCTCCTTTCCACTGAAGCTTGGTTCAGTATTAGTAGTGTAACAGAGAGCAATATAGCAATAGCTGTATAGTAAACAGTAAATCAAGCAGAGAAGCCACAAATGTTGTATGATAAGTGCTGTATAAAGCAGTCAAGCAATAGTCTTCTGGATCCCTTGAAAAGGCTTCTAATGTCGGCAAAACGTTGGGATTGTCAACAGAAATGTGAAAATGAGCGGTGTATTATTTGTAATTGTAAATATTATATTTGAATAATTTCATATTTAATTGTTCTGCTGTGTTCCACTATTCAAGTGTGACAGCCTGGGTCCTGTGCGCCATCTTGGTCCACCTCCATTATTGTTAGCTGGCTGCCTCTTTGAAGAGGCAGCTGACGTACAATGAAGTACACCAGCTCCATTCATTGGCCGCTGTTTACCCTACTTCTGCAGCCACCTGGGATATGTGATATAGATATCCTAGGAGGCTAAGAGAGCAGGGAAATGTCATTATTGCCTAGGCAGATCTATGAGATGAAAAGCTTCATGACAGCTTCACACCAACGATACCGTGCATGTCTTAGCACCTTGTTGTTCTTCACCACATTAAAGCAAAGCATCTTTGTTCAGAAAAAAGGGACAGGTGCAGTTTCCTGCGCCCTTGGGTTTGTGGCCTTAACCCAACATATATGTGTCAAGTCTGGCTTATTAAAGAAAAAATAATAGATGAGAGTAAAAGAAAGGAACAGGGGCAAAGGAAGGGGAAAAGAGGAAAGGAAAAGGAAGGGGAAAAGAGGAAAGGGAAAAGAGGAAAGGGAAAAGAGGAAAGGGAAAAGAGGAAAGGGAAAAGAGGAAAGGGAAAAGAGGAAAGGGAAAAGAGGAAAGGGAAAAGGAAAAGAGGAAAGGGAAAAGAGGAAAGGGAAAAGGAAAAGAGGAAAGGGAAAGGAAAGGGAAAGGAAAGGGGGAAAGGAAAGGGAAAAGGGGAAAGGAAAAGAAAAAGAAAAAGAGGAAAGGAAAAAGGAGAAGAGGAAAAAGGGGAAAAGAAAAGGGAAAGGAAACAAGGAAATGAAAAGGAAAAGGAAAAGGGAATGGGAAAGGGAAAGGAAAAGGGAAAGGTTTTTTCTTTTAAAGTGACATTACATCTCTTTGATGTAAGTGGCATCAAAAGATCTAAAGATACTTTTTCTATACAAATGTTATGCAAATATTTTGCTCACTATGATCACAAATGATCACCAGACATTCCCTTATTGACTTCATTTCTGAGCAGCTGTGAACTGTGAGCTGAATTTACTCTACTTATTCAGCCTCATCTTCTTGTTTCCTAAACAGTAATTTCTAGTATTTGTCACTGGCATAGCGGCGGGGGGGGGGGGGGGGTTCTCTGTTATTAACTTATCATATGGAGAAAGTGTAAATTACTTAGCGGATAACCTATCATTCCTTTCTGAGGGATGCAAATAGCAGACTCGCTCCCTGTGTATTTCCATTCTATACGTGGGGGCGGTGTTCTGAAGGGCGCGCTGACTCTCCAGCCATCACATGCTAGATTAAACACGGCTGTACAAGTGATAGCAGAGTATTTGATCACACACCATGATTCTGCAGGAAGAACGGCTATTAGAGGATCAATAGAAATCCATCTCATGTACCTCGAGTGAGGAACCAAACAGACAACACTGGGAAACATATAATTACAGTGACAGCTTGTGCTGCTTGCTGAAATGTATCTGAAAGTACAATAATGAACTGCCTAAACTCATTTGTCTTTAAAAGTCATGTATTACAGGTAGATAGACAGATGGATGGACAGAGTGATCAATAGATAGAGAGATAGATAGAATGATGTTAGATATTGGAAAGATTAAGATAGATAATATAAAGATTCACCCCTCTATTTTTAATAAAAAGTCTTTATGCGGCCCTTAAATATGAGTATATGTGAATATATCAACACAGAAGAGAGGACAAGAAAAGCCCACATCAGCTTCAGTGCAAGGAATGAATGCACACTGCACCACTGTGGCACTACAATCTTCTTACCAGATAGGTAAAATAGGTAGGCGTAAATGTTGGATCAGCAGAGCTCTTGAAGTATCCAGTGAATGACCACACAGAAGGACATCAGAGACTGCCTTTCCTTCCTCTAACATGTGATGATAAGCCAGACCTTCCTGCAGTAAGCCACAGCACTGCCTCTCTCCCTCAGACGGATGGCATAAAATGAAAGCAATGGTGTATTAAACATAGTGAAGCCCGCACAGTAAGGTTCACAAGTTTATTAAAAGTTGTACTTAGAAAAAGTTGCATACAAACGAGCAGTGGTTAAAATTCCCGTAGATTGCAATACAAACAGCGTGCCTGTGTTCAGTGGGACCGCCTGACCGGTTTCGTCCAATGGGACATCATCAGAGGCGTGGCTACACCGAACAGACACGAATCGGGGAACTTCCGGTGTTTGGACCGCATCACATAACCCTCCATGCGCTCCGGCACCAGGAAGTCTCCTCATATTCACCCTAGATGTGACATTCAATATTTTCAGCTCAATATAGCTAAAATACCTGCAAACAAATACTGGGCTGAACAAAGGTAATCATCTTGCAATGAACACATAACATCATAAATAAACAGATATCCACATATTATAAAAATAGCATCGCTAGTGTTCATCCTGGCAATGTTTATAATATAAATAAAATAAGCAATAATGGAAATGACATCGTTAATGAACATCCTAGCAATATCTATAATATAAAGGACAAATAATACTAAAAAAGGAAATCTGAAATATAAAAAAACATATGATATAAAAATACCTATAACAATTCATGAAGAATTCATAAAAACAAGTAGAGGACGAAAGTCCTAAAAAACCACTGAGATATTATACCACTCCCCCTAGTGGTGGCCATGTAATAACGCAGCAAGGAATATTTATACATAACACTCAGCATAAAAGACTAAGAGCCTAAAAAAAAATTAACTATTATTAATGAAGCAGTTAACATCCCAGTCGACGTTTAAGCCGAAAGGGATGTAACTCTTCATCTTATATATCCACTGGGTCTCCATGCATGAAATCTCTCTCTTGATATTTCTCCCCCTCCAATGGGGGGTGGACCTGTCAATGGCAGTAAAATATGTTCCCCGTGGATCCTTACTGTGGCTCTCCAAATAGTGTCGGGAAATACTATGTTTGGGGAATCCTCTCTTAATATTGGCCACATGCTCACCCAATCCAACATTCATCACCCTAGGACATGTGAGCATGTAGACAACATTAAGAGAGGTACAGGTGATAAAGGTCTTAATATCATGAATCCTGGAAGGGGCATGACACCTAAATTGGCAAATCTTCCTACATTTGTCAGCATTCAACCGACAAATGGCACATTTTCTACATGGATAATACCCCTTTGAATTCTGAAAGAAAGGGACCCTGTTGGGGGCATCTAATATATTATGGGCTATTTGGAGTTTTAAAGGGGGAACTCCCCTATAAATAAACTGTGGGTGATCGGGAAAGGCAGGCCCCAAAACGCTATCATTTTTGAGCACTGGCCAGTGCTTATGATCTTTTTCAGATCCTGATGGGAATAGGTGGTAACTAAAGAAAAATTGAAATCCTTTTTTATCAGTACGTGATCCCAAGGGACCCTCAATCATGGATTCCCCATCCATACCACTAACTTCACAGATCACTCTATCGAGGTCCTCCACTTTATAGCCTTTCTCGATGAATCGTTCCTTCAGAACAGAGGCTTGCTGTAAAAAGTCACCCCCAAAGGTGCAGTTCCTTTTAAGTCAAGTAAACTGGCTCTTAGGTATGGCCTTAAGCCAGGCAGGGTGGTGGCAGCTATCCTGACCAATTATAATTAGAGTTGAGCGAACACCTGGAAGTTCGGGTTCTGCTGGTCCGTCCGAACTTCGGGACAAAGTCCGGGTCCGGGTCCGGACGGAACCCGAACGATCGCACGTAGCAAGCCCAAGGCAGGCCTGGGCCTGGGCCTGAAACAGGGCTTCAAGCCTGCCTGGTCGTCTTGGGCTTGAAGGTCCACAAGCGAGTTGAGATTAATATTAACCAGTCCTATCGACGGTGGTGGGACGGACCGAATTCCGGTATGGATTCTCGGTCAAATGAACTGAATTTTCCTTGACGTGGAAACCCCCACTGAAAAATGTCGTTCGGAGACAAGACTTCCTTGCTAAGTAGCTCTTTCCGATATTTCACCTCCTGGAGCTATCTCACTAGACACTTCAATCACCATACCTACCCCTTAGGTACTAACTCCCAGGGAACCCTAGTGCATGACTATTTTTTCCTAAAGTTAAAAA
>BLSH010230440.1:96777-116686 GCA_018402905.1 Glandirana rugosa
GCAGATCCCCCTTAGGATAACCCCCCTCCATCAGAGCAAACCCCCTTAGGATAATCCACCTCCTTCAGTGCAGGCCCTCCTCCTTCAGGATAACCCCCCTCCATCAGTACAGACCCCCCCACCTCCCTCTGCAATGGGCGGAGGAGGATTCAGTGTGCAGCCGCCCAGAGAGTTGCTTGCTCAGACTGTCACTCTACGGGCAGCCGCTCGTGCATTGTGAAAGGAGGCAGAAGGAGTGAGTGAGGAGTATCACTCAGGGCGAGCATGGCACCGGCACACTCCAGCTGAAACACCATGCCTCCAGGATGCTCCGTGGGTGTCATCCAGGTGTGTGCCCCCCCCGCCCCCCAGCAATGTCACTGAGCCGCCGAGAGAGATGCTTGGTCAGACTTTCACTCTCCGGGTGGCAGGCATGTGACAGTAGGCAGTCGCAGCAGGAGTGTCTCTCGGCTCTGTGCGGTGTACCCCCTGCCCATGGTGCACGTACCCCAAGGGGTACGCGTACCACGGGTTGAGAAACATTGGTCTAGAGTACATATCAAAAAGTTATATATGAGCACTCATTTCCTATTTTTCTGATTCTGATTTCTCTGGTTGCTAATGGAGTGGTGCATGGATGGGACCTGGATATAAAGCCATAATCTTCTTGGAGACATTGGCACCTCTGGTTACATATACAAACCAACACTTATACTTACCAATTTTTTTGTATATATATGATCCCTGGACCCTTCACTCACTCTCCTGCAACAGATAAT
This sequence comes from Glandirana rugosa, assembly GCA_018402905.1. Taxonomy (NCBI): domain Eukaryota; kingdom Metazoa; phylum Chordata; class Amphibia; order Anura; family Ranidae; genus Glandirana; species Glandirana rugosa. The sequence continues at coordinate 97,536 of BLSH010230440.1, forward strand.
ATCTACCTCAAACCCTGATGTGGTGAGCTACTCCCATGGTCCGGTAGGTGTTACCCTCATCTGGAGCCTCATGTCAGCCCTATTTTTTATTTAGATGATGCCTATATGAGTTACATAAATCTACCAAAGTTAAAGGGGTTGTAAAGACAGAAGGTTTTTTTTATCTTGATGCATTCTACAGTTGTGTTCATAAGTTTGCATACCGTGGCAGAATTCATGATTTCTTTGCCATTTTTTCAGAGAATATGAATGATAACACAAAAACATTTCTTTGACTCGTGGTTAGTGTTTGGCTGAAGCCATTTATTATCAATCAACTGTGTTTACTCTTTTTAAATCATAATGACAACAGAAACTACCCAAATGACCCGATCAAAAGTTTATATACCCTGGTGATTTTGGTCTGATAACAAGTGTCATGCACACAAATTAACACAAAGGGATTTGAATGGCTATTAAAGGTAACCATCCTCACCTGTGATCTGTTTACTTGTAATTAGTGTGTGTGTGTGTATAAAAGGTCAATGCGTTTCTGGACTCCTGACAGACCCTTGCACCTTTCATCCAGTGCTGCACTGACGTTTTTGGATTCTGAGTCATGGGGAAAGCAAAAGAATTGTCAAAGGATCTGTGGGAAAAGGTAGTGGAACTGTATAAAACAGGAAAGGGATATAAAAAGATATCCAAGGAATTGAGAATGCCAATCAGCAGTGTTCAAACTCTAATCAAGAAGTGGAAAATGAGAGGTTCTGTTGAAACCAAACCACGGTTAGGTAGACCAACTAAAATTCCAGCCACAGCTGCCAGGAAAATTGTTCGGGATGCAAAGAAAACCCACAAGTAACTTCAGGACTCTCTGAAAACATGTGGTGTGGCTATCTCAAGATGCACAATAAGGAGGCACTTGAAGAAAGATGGGCTGAATGGTTGAATCGCCAGAAGAAAGCCATTACTACGCAAATGCTACTACTTACAATACGCTAAACAGCACAGAGACAAGCCTCAAACCTTCTGGCACAAAGTCATTTGGAGTGATGAGTCCAAAATTGAGCTTTTTGGCCACAACCATAAACGCTACATTTGGAAAGGAGTCAACAAGGCCTGTGAAACACGGAGGTGGATCGCTGATGTTTTGGGGATGTGTGAGCTACAAAGGCACAGGAAATTTGGTCAAAGTCGATGGCAAGGTGAATGCAGTATGTTATCAAAAAATACCGGAGGGATATTTGCATTCATCAGCCAGGAAGCTGCACATGGGACGTACTTGGACATTCCAACATGACAATGATCCAAAACACAAGGCCAAGTCAACCTGTCATTGGCTACAGCAGAATAAAGTGAAGGTTCTGGAGTGGCCATCTCAGTCTCCTGACCTCAATATCATTGAACCACTTTGGGGAGATCTCAAATGTGCAGTTCATGCAAGACAGCCCAAGAATTTCCAGGCACGGGAGGCTTTTTGCCATGAGGAATGGGCAGCTTTACCATCTGAGAAGATAAAGAGCCTCATCCACAAATACCACAAAAGACTTCAAGCTGTCATTGATGTTAAAGGGGGCAATACACGGTATTAAGAACTGGGGTATGTAAACTTTTGATCAGGGTCATTTGGGTAGTTTCTGTTGTCATTATGATTTAAAAAGAGTAAACACAGTTGATTGATAATAAGTGGCTTCAGCCAAACACTAACCATGAGTGAAAGAAAAGTTTTTGTGTTATCATTCATATTCTCTGAAAAATGGCCAAGAAATCATAAATTCTGCCCGGGTATGTAAAATTATGAGCACAACTGTGTATTAAGATAAAAAGACTTCCGCGTGCAGCGGCCATCCTCAGTCCCCCTAATACTTACCTGAGGTCCCTCTCTGTCCACAAGTGAATCAGCCGTCTGAGATCCCACCCCCCCCCCCATTGGCTGCGGCTGCTTTCAATCTAAGTCAGCTAGCCAATCAGGGGAGAGGTGGGGTGGGGCCGGATCGGGGCTCCATATTTAAATGGACACAGGGAGCTGTGACTCATCTGGGATGCCCCCATAGCAAGCTGCTTGTTGTGGGGGTACTGAACAGGAGGGAGGGGCCAGGAGCACAGAAGAGGGACCCGAGAAAAGGAGGATCTGGGCTGCTCTGTGCAAATCCATTGCGCAGAGGAGGTACGTATAACACATTTGTTATTTTTATAGGAAAAGAAAATGAGACTTTACAATCACTTTAAAGTGGATGTAAACCCTAAGAAACATTTTGATTCAAACTTCTACCTTGTAGAGTAGAGGATATCATGTTATTTGTGCCCAGTCTTGCCACGAAGAGTTAATCCAGCTTTGAGAAATCCTCTTATCTTTTTTCAGTAAGAAAAAAAAAAACGACACACAGATAAATATGTGCCGGTTTCTTCCCCGTGCTGTGAGTGACAGGTAATTTCCTTATCTCATGCACGAGCAGACAAAGCTTCACATCCCCCCTCCTTTCTTCTCCAGTTCTACCAGGATTGGCTGCTCCACACCTCAGCATTATTGGGCATGCTGAAGTCATGTGGTGAGAAACATCCTGTCAAAACTCAGGAATAGGAAAGTAAATGAGTGTATAGGTCAGTGGGGAGTCTTGTGACATCATGACTCCACCCACCGAGCTCCAGCAAAGAGACCCACCCACTGATTGCAGAGATTTGTGGGGCTTCTACTGCTGAAGGGGGTGACATTTGCAAGGTAGGAATACATGCAGGAGGCTTGCATGTATATATAGATTAATACTGTGCCATTCGTTTATTCTGGGTAAGTAGTGGGTTTACATCCACTTTAAGAGTCATATATTGTATATGCTTAATTGTATATGTGGCTTGCATGTATATATAGATTAATACTGTGCCATTAGTTTATTCTGGGAAGTAGTGGGTTTACATCCACTTTAAGAGTCATATATTGTATATGCTTAATTGTATATGCTTGTGTGGTCCTGAGGATGCGATTGTACCGCGAAATGCGTTAACCAGACCACGCTAATATTGAACAGATATTCCTATATCTTCTTGATATATACTCTAGACTGTACGGTATAAATTGTGTGTTTTTATGCTGCTAGGCATTTTTTACTATCTGTGTAAATTTCAATAAATATTTTTTTACTATATGTTTTTGGTGTGCTATGTTCTCAATGGCATATGTAAAGTCCCACCCCTTTGGTTTGTGCTCTTTTTTTTTCCTACAAATACTGGGATGATGCCAAGGAGAACATGATATAATACGGCATGTCACTCTCAGTCCATATTCTAGTTACCTTACAGTGCACTGCTATCTTTCAGTAGGAACTCATGACAAAAGGTAGACTTTTCAGGCACAATTACCATTTCCAAATGTTCCCTATGAGATATGAAATTTTCATTATATTAATTCAGTTTTACTCCTTCATCTCATTAGATATGCCTATACCTGGCCCATCTATATAATACAGTAACCTTGAGCTACAAATCAAAATCTGTCTTTTACTGAACAACAGGCAGAAAATCAAAATTTGATTAGTCGCTGTAGATTGTTGGATTTTGTATACCATCTCTTCTCTTTAGTCTGTGGCTCCTCCATGCTACAGGCAGTCAGAGATCGTTCTGCATACAACTGCCATTTCATCCCCGGATGAATTTCCATCTGTTCAGCAATGGATCCCTGATGGTTATTCATCTGTTGCAGGTTGTGTTGTCTGCCATGACCCCAGCCAAGCACATCAGTGTTTTCAATGACTCCGGTCACTGTTGCATAGATACTCGTCATCGTTTGATAGATGAAGATATAGTGCGCTATTACAGCTCTCTTCAAGGGTGGAGTATTTGGTTTCCTTGTATCCTCTGTCTGGTCTGCAAATGTCTGGTAGATGAACACGAGCATGGGTAGACCTATATGATACACATCTACAATAAAAATAAGCCGATTTTTGCTGCAATTCAGTCTGGAACTGTCCACCAGTGCTGTCTTAATGAATGGGCACCCCTGGGCCCTGCCCAGGGGTCCTAAGGTTATGGGGGGCCCCATGATAATGTTGCATTACTTCATACTTGCCAACTGTCCCGGATTTGCCGGGACAGTAACACTTTTTACTAATCTGTCCCGGGATGGCCGGGTCTTTATTTGAAGTACAAATATATATATATATGTATATATATATATATATATATATGTATATATATGTTTAATTCTATCAACTATTTACTCTTTGATTCTTAAAAGTAGGTGTGTAAATTGGGGCAGGCTTGTAGAGGCCCCAGTGAATTACTTTGCCCAGGGGCCTATGATGCTATTAAGATAGCCCTGCTGTTCACAACGTAATTCCCTTCCACCATTAGCCAAAATGTCTGGGTTAATTGACGGCCAGCTTCAATCAACCCAATTTTTCTGAGCCCAGGTTGCCATGGGCCCGCCATCTGGAGATGTGCAATCACACAGCCAGTAATCTGGACACTGCATAACAATACCCATGTGCCAATACAGTACATGCACTGTTCAGTGCAGCAATAGACAATGTCCACCACTGCCCTGGTGGTGATGAATAACCCTTAGAATAAAAATGATCATTTACCTTTTTATTAGCTGCAGTGAGGGAATTAAGAAGGGAGTGGAGTATAATTGTAATAATCATATTTATTATTATTATTAATAATAATAATATTGTATAATAATTATTTTTATGTAATACACACAATTTTAAGGTAGCCATAGACACAAAGCCATTGTTACCCAACCCAAATAAAGCTTGTGTTTAGATAACAGCAATAAGTACAAGACTACCCCAACTTTCCAATGCTGGAAAGACATCATGAACTGCCTTACATAATATTATCTGCCTGCTATTTCTTTGCGCCATAATATTGCAGCAATGGAAAGGTTTCATGTCTACATATGTGAGCACAGCCCAGTATTGCAGCATTGTCTATTATACTTTACATGCACAGCACTTCATGTATTTGAACAGTGACACCTCTGGTCTTTGAGTGGTAGCACAGGAGAACACACCACCATTATAATGGAAAGATTTCCCTTACAACACCAGCATAAACATGCATGCTCAGATGATTTAAACAAGCAGAGGCTGAAAGTGTATTCTCTTCCTGATAAGCAACAGGTGAAACATTTTACTCTGTCCCTCCCTTTCATATCTCACCTGCCTTCCCTTCCCTTCCACCCTTCCCATTTCCCTTCTCCTCTTCTCATTCCTTCCCTTCTATTTTATTCCTTCTTATCATCCATCTACTTTCCTTTCTCTCCCCATTCCCTTTTACATTCCTTTTGCCTTTATTTTATTCTCTCCCATTCTCTTCCTTTTTATCCTTTATCCTTTCCTCATCCTGTCCTTTCTTCTCCTTGCTATCCTTTTTCCTATTCTTTTCCACTCTATCCTTTCCCTTCTTTTCTTATTTTCTCCCCTGTCCTTTTTCATTTCTTTCTATCCTTCACTAGCTATTTTTCTTAGCGTTTATATATTTTTTTTATTCTCTTTCCTTCCAGTTTAACCACTTCAGCCACGGAAGGATTTCCCCCTTTAGGACCAGAGCACTTTTTGCGATTCGGCACTGCGTCTCTTTAACTGACAATTGCGCGGTCGTGCAGCGTTGTACCCAAACAAAATGTGCGTCCTTTTTCCCCACAATTAGAGCTTTCTTTTGGTGGTATTTGATCACCTCTGCGTCATTTCTGATCACCGCTATAAACAAAAAAAGAGCGACAATTTTGCAAAAAAAATGATTTTTCTTACTTTTTGCTAAAATACAAACCAAAAAAAATATAAAAAAACATTTTTTTGAACGGTTTTCGCCAATTTATATTCTTCCTCATATTTTTGGTAAAAAAAAAAATCGCAATCAGCGTATATTGATTGGTTTGCACCAAAGTTGCCGCGTTTATGAATGATGAGAATTAATTTATGGGGTTTTTATTTTTCTTTTTATATTTTTCTAGTAATGGCGGCGATCTGAGATTTTTAGCGGTACTGCGATATTGCAGCGGACATGTCGGACCATTTTGACATTTTTTTGGGACCATTGGCATTTATAAAGCGATCAGTACTATGAAAATGCACTAATTACTGTGTAAATGCCATTGGCAGTGAAGGGGTTAACCTGGAGGGGGCACTCTAAGGGTTAACTGTGTTATATATAGAGGGAGCCTGTGATCACCGCCCTTCCCCCTCTGTCAGAATGGAGATCCATGCTTACATACACGGACCTCCGTTCTGTAGCTCTGGGGGGTGATCACGGGTAGCCGGTGGCGATCAAGTCCGCCCTAACCGCTCCCTGGCCCCCCTGGAACACAGTGAGTGCGCAAGTGCGCCTCCGGCGGCATGCGCTCACAATACTTGTCATCGCGGCCGCCGTCAGGTGACTCTGGCGGTCGGCAAGTGGCTAAATATTTGCTTTCTCTCCACTTTCCTATTTATCCTCTCTATTCTACTCTCAACTGTTCTCCTTTTCTTATAGCTCATTTTCCTTACCTTACCCTCTCCTCTCCCCTCCCCATATTGAAAATATTGCCCTCCTGAACCTTATTCACCCCCTTGATGTATTTAAAGGTTTCAATCATGTCTCCCCTCTCCCTTCTTTCCTCCAGACTGTACATATTAACCACTTAACCACTTGCCGACCGCCGATCGGCATCTGACGGCGACAAAGTGGCACGTTCCCGCAAATCGCCGTCATACGACGGCGGCTGCGGGAACGTGTATAGTGAGCGCGCGCGCGCCGCCGGAGGCGCGCCCGCGCGCTCACTGTGTCCAGGGGGGGCCAGGGAGCGGGTGCGGCGGCTTCGATTGCCGCCGGCCACCCGCGATGCCCCCCCCGGAGCGAATGAGCGGAGGTCCGTGTATGTAAACACGGACCTCCGCTCTGTGTGAGGGGGAAGGGATGTGATCACAGCCTTCATTTACGTGAAGGCTGTGATCGCTTTCCTTCCCCAGATAGGCAGTCCCCCTACAGTTAGAACACGCCCAGGGAACATAGTTAACCCTTAGCGCGCCCCCTGCAGGTTAACCCCTTCACTGCCAATGGCATTTACACAGTAATCAGTGCATTTTTATAGCACTGATCGCTGTATAAATGCCAATGGTTCCAAAAAAGTGTCAAAACATTCCGACATGTCCGCCCCAATATCGCAGTACCGCAAAAAATCGCAGATCGCCGCCATTTTTAGTAAAAAATAAAAAAAAATAAAAAACCCCAAAAATGAATTCTCATCATCCGTAAACGCGACCACTTTTGCGCAAACCAATCAATAAACGCCGATTGCGATTTTTTTTATCGCAAATATGAGGAAGAATATAAATCGGCCAAAAACGGTGAAAAAAAATGTTTTTTTATATTTTTTTTTTGGATTTGTATTTTAGGAAAAAGTAAGAAATGTGGGTTTTTTTGCAAAATTGTCGCTCTTCTTTTGTTTATAGCGGCGATCAGAAATGACGCAGCGGTGATCAAATACCACCAAAAGAAAGCTCTGTTTGTGGGAAAAAAAGGACGCAAATTTCGTTTGGGTACAACGCCGCACGACCGCGCAATTGTCAGTTAAAGCGACGCAGCGCCGAATCGCAAAAAGGGCTCCGGTCCTAAAGCTGGAAATCCTTCCGGGGCTGAAGTGGTTAAAGACCAGGTCGCGTATATTTACTGCTGCAAGTTGGCAGCGTAGCATGAATTGTCGTCTATAAACGGCGATCTGCGTTTATTGGATAAGATCCTGCTCCTCAACACGGATTCACTGAATGGACTTTTTCTTTGTATTTAGGCCATTACACTCATTAGAAGAACGATTTGGTGTATATACCAAGTATATTGTAGCGCTGCTTGTACTTTTGTGGGGGCCTTTGGGCTTACTTATATAATGGTACTTGGTTGCAATTAAATATTTAGATATTAGGCAGCTGCTGTAGAGTGGCATTTTATTTGATGCAATATATTATTACAATACTTTTAACTGTTTGTTTTTAATAATTTTTATTTTATTCGAATGATAATTGCATACTAAGCGCAAATTTGAGCATTCAGACTTGGGTGTGTTAGTATTTTAGGTAGTCCATTGCTCTAATTGTGATATTTTTGGATATGTATTTTAGCAAAAAGTAAGAAATATTGGGTTTTTTGCAAAGTTTGTTTATAGCAGGGGTCAGAAGTGACGCAGAGGGGATAAAATACCACCAAAAGAAAGCTCTATTTGTGGGAAAAAAAAGGACACAAATTTTGTTTGGATACAACAGCGCACGACCGCGTAATTGTCAGTTATAGTGACACAGTGCCAAATTGCAAAAAGTGCTCTGGTCCTAACGGGGGAAATCCTACCGGGGCTGAAGTGTTTAAGTTTCTGAAGTCTCTCCTGATATGTTTTATACCCCACACCTTTCACCATATTTGTTACCTGTTTTTGGACTCGTTCTATCCAGGGCCATCTTTAACGTGGGGCAAAAGGGGCAGCTGCCCCAGGCCTAGTCATTATTGTGGGGCCCAAAGCAGCTGCCCCTTGATCCTGCACTGCCCACAAATAGTCGATAAGTGGATTTGGGAGGGTCCAAGAAAATTATTGTCTAGGGTCCAATCAATATTAAAGACGGCCCTGGTTCTAGCATATCAATATCTTTTTGTAACTAAGGCCTCTTTCCCATTATTCTCTCCTCACCACTCCCTTTGTATCCTTTCCCTTCTCCCCTTGTCTCCTCTTCCCTGACATTTTTATTTTTTACTTTATTCTTTTATATTCTATTCTATCCTTTCCGTGTGCTATCTTCTATTGTTTTCCTTCTCTATCATATTTTCTCCTCCTCCCTTCCCTTTTATCATTACCTCCTCTATTTTATCCTTTCCCCTTCCCCTTTTTTCTCATCCACCCTTTCCTTTTTCATCTCTTTCATCCTTTCCCTTCTTTTCCCCTTTTCTCTCCCTGTCCTTGCCTCTCCTTTCTTACCCCACCCTTTCCTTCTATTCTTTTCTCCTTTTTCTACTATTTACACAATTTTTCAAAATCTGGAATCAACCTTTAAGAAAAAAAAACCATATACACTATATTGTCCAAAGTATTGGAAGTTTTGGGACACCCAATAGTTTTGACAATATAGTGTATATACAGTATATATATTTTTTTTAATTTAGAAAGGGGTTAATATGTTCACCTAGCTAAAAAAAACTCAACAACACTGTAATTCATTGTACATGCAATAAACTTTGGTTCTTCTTTTAGAAATCCTTCTAGGCGTGTTTTTGGCAAGACTGTGATGGCAATCGGCAGTCCAAAGAGCCTTCTTCTCTTAGTGGTCCTGAGGCTAGAGGTCTGTCCTGTGTACATTTGCTTTACAAGTTATGCTTAATGAGCTGAAAATCCTTGACAATTTATTTTTTCTCTCTATGCAAAGATTTCAATTAAAAAAAAATTGTAAAAATTATTCAGTTGACTACTTTTTTTTTTTTATACATTTTCCCTTTTCCTTTATTAGAACTGCTTCTAGTCTTGCCTGTCTGATTGTCCAATTCAAGCAGAGAGACTTTAAATCCGACTGAAGGTCGAGCTATAGCTTAGCTGTCAAGCAGTTGAGTTGTTAAAGAACCCCGCTGGTTTGTCTCAGCATGCACACCTTCATGAGGAGTATTGGAAACACAAGCTGGACGACACTATCCAAAGTCTTTGTACTATAGTCAGTACCTAAAAAACCTCTTTAAAATCAATGTGTCATTTTTGTTTAGGGGAGGGCGGGGGATTTATTTCTTGCTTTAAAAACTCAAAAGACAGATAGATAAATACATGAATAGCTCTCTTTTCAATGTTTTCACCAAAGATTCACACAACTTTTATCCAAGAATTAGGCCTCATACACACGGGCATATCTTTAATAATAATAAACAAACCGTCAGGCCCGACGTCAAGGAAAAAAAATCGGCGTTTTTTGGCGTTATGCATCGGCGTTAGTGAGCGTTAGTAAATGTCGGCGTCAATAGGCTTCATCATCCCTCAGCTATTTTTCAACCTAAAAATGTCAGCGTCAAAAAACGCCGGTACAATATTAGTTGGCGTTTGTTGGCGTTAGTTGGCGTTTGTTGGCGTTTTGCGCCAAAACGTTACAGTCTCAGAACGTGATGGCCGTGGGTTCTACTTTCAGCTCACTAAAGCCGACGCCATCTACAGCTCAAAAACGCTGTCGCTTTTATGGGGCCATTGACTAACATGGAGAGCTGCAAAAAACGCCAGAAAACGCCGGCGTCAAAAAACGTCCGTGTGTATGAGGCCTAAGACTCAACTAGAAAAATATCTGGATCTCAGGTGAAAATTGTGTTAAATTGGGAGCATTACAATTTTTATATTTGCATGACTCCCCTGTTTGTGCAAAATGTGGTTCAGTAAGTACAGGGGTTAGAAACCTTTTCCTCATTAACCTTCACACTTTGGGTCAGACCCAGGTCATGTGTCTTTAGACATCAGATTAGCCTCAGTTTCTACAGCTTCAAAATTTAGTCCAAAAATTCCTGCACCTTTAGGCTGGGTTCACATATGAACCGCATGCGGCTCACAGCAGGGGTCCGGTGCGTCCTGGTTCACCGTTTCAGGTCCGATTTCAGCCCGAATTTTGGGCAGAATTCGGACCTGAAACAGACTAAATGTCGCACAGCGGACCTGCTGCAGAGATATGTGAACTGGCTCCATAGAAAGCCGGTTAAATGTCCTGCTATTGCGCATTGGATGCGGGGAACCCGCAACCAATTCGCAATGGTGTGAACCCAACCTGACACTTTTGATCAGCCCAAATTCCTGCACCATCAGATCTCAGAGCAGACCCAATCCCTATACTTTTCACTTTCAGATCAGACTCAATTCCAACACCTTCAGACTTCAGATCAACCCCAATTCCTGTACTTTTACACCTCAGATCAACCCCAATTCTTGCACCTTCAAACTTCAAATTAGCCCCAATTTATGTATTTTCACACCTCAGATCAGCCACAACTCCTACATCTTCACACTTCAGATAAGCCCCAATTCATGCATCTTCAGTTTTAAGATTAGCTTGAATTTATGCACCTTTACACCTTAGGTCAGCCCCAATCCCTGCACCTTCACACTTCAGATTAATCCCAATTTCTGCACCTTCATACCTTTGATCAGCCCCAATTCCTGCACCTTCAGACCTCAGCTTGGCTCCAATGCATGTGCCTTTACACCACAGATCAATCCCAATGCATGCACCTTCAGACTTCAGATCAGCGCAAATTCCTGCAACTTCAGTCCTCAGATCCATAGGCGTACGCACATAGGGTGGTAGGTGTGGGCACACCCTAATCACCCTGTACTGTGCAGATTTCCCTGCTGCCTGGCTGTAGAGAAAGGGACAAGGGAATTTCTATCCTCAGTCTCTTTCTCTGTCTCAAAAGTGAGATATCAGGGGTCTGGTTAGACCCTTGATATTTCACCAAAGCCCCCCAGCAGGGCTTCTAAAAACAATAAATAATAATAAAATATAATATTGTAAAAAATAATAAAAAAACAAAATTGTAAAAATAAAAATAAACTACTGGCATCTATCTCTTGTGGTGCACACCTTAATGCAATAGGCTGCACACACCTATGCTTAGATCCACCGCAATCCATTAACCTTAAGATCCTAGACGAGCCCAAATTCCTGCAACTTTAGATATCAGATTAGCCACAATTTCTAAAGCTGGCTACACACTAGACAATTTTTTGAAGATTTTTTCCTTCAGATTTACCACAACCATATAATATGCGGTCAAACCTTAGGAGTTTCCATTTGTATGCAATTAGGCAGGCCAATGCACTACATGGTTTTGGTAAATCTGAAGGAAATCTGACAACAAAAGTTAAACTTCACACCTCAGGTCAGCCGCAATTTCTGCACTATGCACCTCAGATCAGTCCAATTCCCTCACCTACACACATCAGATCACCCCAATTCCTGCACCTACACACATTGGATCACCCCAATTCCTGCACGTTCACACCTCAGATTAGCCACATTTCCTGCACCTGTAGACTTCAGATCAGCCCCAATGCATGCTCCTTTACACTTCAGATCGGTCCTAATTCCTGCACCTTTAGACCTCAGACCAGCCCCAATGCCTGCACCATCAGAAGACAGATCAGCCACAATTTCTGCACCTTCACATTTCAGTTTAGCATCAATTTCTGAAACTTCATACCTCAGGCCAACCCCAATTTCTGCACCTTTGCACCTCAGGTCAACCCCAATTCCTTCACTTTCACACCTCAGGTCAACCCCACTTCCTGCACCTTCATACCTCAGGTCAACCCCAATTACTGCCCCTTTCATACCTAGGGTCAACCCCAATTTCTGCACCTTTGCACCTCAGTTGAACCCCAATTCCTTCACTTTCATACCTCAGGTCAACCCCAATTCCTTCACATTCATACCTCATGTTAACCCCACTTCCCGCACCTTCATACCTCAGGTCAACCCCAGTTACTGCCCCTTTCATACCTCAGGTCAACCCCAATTCCTACACCTTCATACCTCAGGTCAACCCTAATTCCTGCACCTTCATACCTCAGTTCAACCCCAATTCCTGCACCTTTAGAAGTCAGATCAGTCCCACTTTCAATTTTTGAAATTTCACACCTCAGGTCAGCCCCAACTTCTGCATTTTCACTCCTCTGATCAGCATCAAAACTCTTCATGTATAAACCTCTAATTACCCCTAAACCTTGCTGCTTCAGAAATGAGGGGTTTTACATACTTGCTGCTTGTTTGGTTGCCAACACCTGAGTTAAGGCCTTGCCTGACTAGACCAAAACAAAATCAGCTGATGTCTATAGCTTATATACAATGTCATGCACTACATATTGGTGAGGAGGATGACAAGAATTCCTGATCTGCCTGCAATTGGACCATTTACTGTTTCTAGAGATCCTGCTTTCATTCACAATGATGGAAAACACTCCAAAGTAGATGTAATCTCTAAATGAATGACATTTAGCTTGCTGAATCACTGTGCTTCAAAAAATACCAGACATTTTCTATATATAAACCACCGTTTTTATCTTTTGCATCTCATCTCAGTGTTACTGATATCATTACAGCCTTTTTGCCACCACTGTCTGTCTACATGCACTCCAACCATTGCAGCACAGGATTCCTCAGGAGAGGTTTCTTGATGGTGACTAGGGATGGGCCGAACACCCCCCCGGTTTGGTTCGCACCAGAACATGTGAACAGACAAAAAATTTGTCCGAACATTCAAACACAGTTAAAGTCTATGGGATACGAACATGAAAAATCAAAAGTGGGCCTTGCCTTGGGGACATGTATCAGTGAAAAAAAAAGTATTTAAATTGATAGTTTTTTCAGGAGCAGTGATTTTAATAATGCTTAAAGTGAAACAATAGAAATCAAATATTCCTTTAAATAATGTGCCTGGGGGGTCCCCTTAGTCTGCCTGTAAAAGGGTGCACCTCTGTGATGTTTAGAACAGTGCCAGAGCAACATTACATTTGTGAAGTGAAAATTGTCATTTATTATCGTGGCTGTAATGTATTGCCAGCTCCCAGCAATATACAGAAAAATCACTGAAAAAATTTGCGTAGGGTCCACCCTCCAGTCTATACTAGGCCCTTTGGGTCTGGTATGGATTTTAAGGAGAACTCCAAGCCAAAATGTAAAAAAAAATTGACATGGGCCCCCCCACCCTAAAATTCAAACCAGACCCTTATCTAAGCATGCAACCTGCCCGGCCAGGATAGGGGAGGGACAAGCGAGCGCCCCCCCCCCCCTCCTGAACCATACCATGCTACATGCCCTCAACATGGGGAGTATGGGTGCTTTGGGGCTGAAGGGGGCACTGCGCCCCCCACCCCAAAGCACCTTGTCCCCATGTTGATGGGGACAGAGCCTCTTCCCCACAACCCTGGGCTTTGGTTGTGGGGGTCTGCGGGCGAGGGGCTTATCGGAATCTGGAAGCCCCCCTACTAATTCACCAAAAAGTGTCAAAAAAGAAAAAACACAGGAGACAATTAGGGACAATCCTTTATTAAAAAGAAAAAAAAAAGTGTTGTAATCCACTTCAATCACGGCGAGTGATGGACCTGATAAAAAAGAAAAAAAAAAATGCAACAGCTCCTCCTCCGTGGGAGGGCTGCCTCCATTTGAGCTCTCTTTGTTTTGACAGATTATTGATAGTCAAGGGCAGGGCCACCCGGTGACATAATTGAGTGACCCGCCCCTCTGATGTCACATGACGTCAGAACGTGGGTGTCACTCGTACGTCACCGGGTGATCCCGCCCTGCACTATAAATAAACTGTCTCAACAAAGCCAGTGCAGACGGCAGCAGCCCTCCCATGGAACAGGAGCTGTGCGTTCCGTCTGCGCACTATGCTTTATGGGGCGTTCAGCGGTGCCAAAGTCATGCCGAACACCCCATAATGTTCTAAATTTGGGGATCGAGCGAACAACGGAAGTTCGGCCCGAACGTATGCTGGGGCCAAACTTTTCCCCAATCCCTAATGGTGACTACAATGGACCATACCCACAATGTACTGTATGTTGCACTTCTAGCCTCAATTGGAAGCCCATGTGACAGGAAGACAAACCAGGAGCACAATTAGGGAATAGGGACACCTTATAACAGGAATGCCTGAACAAGGACATTCATGGCAGGATCACCAAGTATTTACAGTGCCTTGAAAAAATAATTCATACCCCTTGAAATTTTCCACATTTCCTCATATTACAGCCAAAAACATAAATGTATTTTATTGGGATTTTATGCGATAGACCAACACAAAGTGGCACATAATTGTGAAGTGTAAGGAAAATGATAAATGGTTTTCCAATTTTTTTTACAAATATTTGAAAAGTGTGGGGTGCATTTGTATTCAGCCCCCCTGAGTCAATACTTTGTAGAACCGCCTTTCCCTGCAATTAGAGCTCCGAGACTTTTTGGGGATCTCTCTACCAGATTTGCACATCTAGAGAGGACATTTTTGCCCATTCTTCTTTGCAAAATAGCTCAAGCTCTGTCAGATTGGATGGAGACGTCTGTGAACAGCAATTTTCAAGTCTTGCCACAGATTCTCAATTGGATTTAGGTCTAAACTTTGACTGGGCCAGTCTAACACATGAATATGCTTTGATCTAAACCATTTCATTGTAGCTCTGGCTGGATGTTTAGGGTCGTTGTCCTGCTGGAAGGTGAACCTCCGCCCCATTCTCAAGTCTTTTGCAGACTCTAACAGGTTTTCTTCTAAGATTGTCCTGTATTTGGCTCTATGCTTCTTCCCATCAACTCTGACCAGCTTCCCTGTCCCTGCTGAAGAAAAGCATCCCCACACCATGATGCTGCCATCACCATGTTTCACAGTGAGGATGGTGTGTTCAGGGTGATGTGCAGTGTTAGTTTTCTGCCACACATAGTGTTTTTCTTTTAGGCCAAAAAGTTACATTTTGGTCTCATCTGACCAGAGCACCTTCTTCCACATGTTTGCTGTGTCCCCCACATGGCTTCTCGCAAACTGCAAATGGGACTTCTTAGGGCTTTCTTTTAACAATTGCTTTCTTCTTGCCAGTCTTCCATAAAGGTCAGATTTGTGGAGTGCACGACTAATAGTTGTCCTGTGGACAGATTCTCCCATGTGAGCTGTGAATCTCTGCAGCTCCTCCAGAGTTACCATGGGCCTCTTGCCTGCTTCTCTGATGAATGCTCTCCTTGCCCGGCCGGTCAGTTTAGGTGGACAGGTAGTTTGCAGTTGTACCATACTCTTTCCATTTTTGGTTGATGGATTGAACAGCGAGATGTTAAAAGCTTGGAATTTTTTTTTTATAACCTAACCCTGCTTTAAACTTCTCCACAACTTTATCCCTGACCGGTCTGGTGTGTTCCTTGGCCTTCATGATGTTGTTTGTTCACTAAGGTTCTCTAACAAACCTCTGAGGGCTTCACAGAGCAGCTGTATTTATACTGAGATTAAATTACGCACAGGTGGACTCTATTTACTAATTAAGTGACTTCTAAAGGCAATTGGTTCCACTAGATTTTAGTTAGGGGTATCAGAGTAATGGGGGCTGAATACAAATGCATGCCACATTTTTCAGATATTCATTTGTAAAAAAATTGGAAAACCATTTATCATTTTCTTTCCACTTGACAATTATGTGCCACTTTGTGTTGGTCTATCACATAAAATCCCAATAAAATACATTTCCGTTTTTGGCTTCTCTGATGAATTGCCCGGCCGGTCAGTTTAGGTGGACGCCATGTCTTGGTAGGTTTGCAGTTGTGCCATAATCTTTCCATTTTCGGATGATGGATTGAACAGAGCTCCATGAGATGCTCAAAGCTTGGGATATTTTTTTATAACCTAACCCTGATTTAAACTTCTCCACAACTTTATCCCTGACCTGTCTGGTGTGTTCCTTGGTCTTCATGATGCTGTTTGTTCACTAAGGCTCTATAACAAACCTCTGAGGGCTTCACAGAACAGCTGAATTTTTACTGAGATTAAATTACACACAGGTGGACTCTATTTACTAATTTGGAGACTTCTGAAGGCAATTGGTTCCACTAGACACACTTTTCAGATATTTCTTTGTAAAAAGTTTTGAAAACCATGTGTCACTTTGTGTTGGTCTATCACATAAAATCCCAATAAAACACATTTATGTTTTTAGTTGTAACGTGACAGAATGTGGAAAATGTCAAGGGGTATGAGTACTTTTTTAACCACTTCCGGAACGCCGGCCGTCGTTTGACGGCGGCAGTTTTGAAGTGGAATACCGTTGTTATAGTAGCAGATAGCTACCATAACCCCGGTATCTTTTTTTTCAGCAGGCGATTCCCTGCAAGATAGAAGTGGTCTTATCGGCAGATTCGCTGCGAGATCACTTTTATCAGCGGCGGGAGAGGTGCCCCCCCCCTCCCGCCGCTTTCCGGTCATCTCCGCCGCTTACCGGACCCGCCAGCAGCGGCGGAGATGATCGGGTCCGCCCCCCCCCAGTGTCCATGAGCCGAGTGAGCGGCGGAAGCCATTCACCCGGCTCCATAACATGGCTGGGCTGAAGCGACGTCACAAGTCGCTTCCGCCCAATGCTCTTAAAGGGGACATTTTTTTTCCCATGCCATTTTTTTCAATTTTTTTTTTTTATGCATTTAAGTGTAAATATGAGATCTGAGGTATTTTTGACCCCGGATCTCATATTTTGGAGGTCCTGGCATGCTTTTTTCTATTACAAGGAATGTTTATATTTCTTGTAATAGGAAAAAAAAAGTGATCAAAATTTTTTTTTTAAAAAAAGAAAGGTGTAAAAATAAAAATTAAAAAGTAAAATAAATAATTAATAATAATAAATAAATAAATAATTAAGAAAAAAAAATTTAAAGCGCACCGTCCTTGCGAGCTCGCGCGCAGAAGCGAACGCATATGTAAGTCCCGCCCATATATGAAAACGGTGTTCAAACCACACATATCGCCGCGAACATTAGAGTGAGAGCAATAATTTTAGCCCTAGACCTCCTCTGTAACTCAAAAATGCTAACCTGTAGAATTTTTTAAACGTCGCCAATGGAGATTTCTATGTTGCAAAGTTTGTCGCCATTCCGCGAACGGACGCAATTTTGAAGCATAACATGTTGGGTATCATTTTACTCGGCGTAACATTATCTTTCACAATATGGAAAAACATTGACCTAACTTTACTGTTGTCTTATTTTTTAACTAAAAAAACAGATTTTTTTCCAAAAAAAATCGCGATTGTAAGACCGCTGCGCAAATACGGTGTGACATAAAGTTTTGCAATGGCTGCCAATTTTTTCTCTAGGGTGTTAGAAAAAAAAAAATATATATATATAATGTTTGGGGGTTCTAAGTAATTTTATAGCAAAAAAACCTGGCTTTAACTCGTAACCACCGAACTCCAAAAAGAGGCTTGGTCTTCAAGTGGTTAAAGGCACTGTATCTAATCAAAGCTGTCGATTTAAAAAATATTGAAAACTAATTTTTGAATGGGTTTAAATGTACTTAAATGTCTATATGGCAGAAACTGCAGTGCCTGCTGAATTGACAGTTACATGCCCATGTTAAAATATCTAGTGAAGTCTTGAGATTATAAGGAAACTAAGAGAGGAAATAATCAGAAATCACGTTATTGAGAAATGTACCTCTCAGCAATGCTGAAGGAGACTGCTGAGAGAACATAATCTAACACTTAGTTGTTTGAAAGAGATCGCAAGTATTATTGAATTATCTGAGCTCCAAGCTTTGCATATTGAGAACAAAGAGTCTCCATCAGTTAATTCAAACTCCAAACCAGCATACAATGAGGGGTGAACCAAGGGCCATGTTCTGTCAGAAAAAGGTATCTGTAAAGAGGACAGTAAAATCAAAGCTTATTCTGATGCTAGAATCCCAGAAAAACCTACAGAAGTCCTTGGTTTAGATTTAGGTTGGTTATTTACTGAGCCATATTTATTCCATTTATGACAATTAGTTTCATGGAATGGGGTACCATGAAGGGCATACAGGTACACACCAAGCAATACTGATAAACAATGTGTTGCGCTGTTACCTACGCCCAAAATATTAATACAGCAAATCAAAAATGTGAAAAGCAAGTATACACCGAAAAGTCCTAAGTAGTGTTGAGCGAACCCGGACTGTAACGTTCGGGTCCGTACCGAACTTTGGGGTGTCCGGGACCCGGACCCGAACACGGACATTTCAAAAAACGTTAGGGTTCTGGTAGTTGATCACGCATGTTGAATAGCTGCAGGGCAGACAATCAACAAGCGTTTCACAGGTTTGCCCTTAGAAGCCATCACAGCCATGCCTACTAATGGCATGGCTGTGATTGGCCAGTGCATCATGTGACCCAGCCTCTATATAAGCTGGAGTCACTTGATGCTGCAGTCACATGCTCTCCGAGACTCTGAATAGTATAGGTAGAGGAAGCTGCCAGCGTTTTTGTGAAGGACAGATTGCAGACATTTTAACATCTGATCCTGCATCCTGAGATTACTACTACTGTTGCTCTGAGGGACAGATTGCAGATCCGTACCGACACTACCGAAGATTCCCGTTTGGACACTTTGCGAACAACTAACAGACGGGACGTCGATAAGTTGTACGCACTAGTTGATGGTCTTGGGATTGCAAAAAACTTTACAGGCACAAGCCCAGGCCCAGGG
>BLSH010230440.1:136444-153149 GCA_018402905.1 Glandirana rugosa
CGCTGAATAAATGTCATTGGTCCCAAAAAAATGTCAAAAATGTCCGACATGTCCGCTGCAATATCGCAGTACTGCTAAAAATCGCAGATCGCCGCCATTACTAGTAAAAAAGAAAAAAAAAAATAAAAACCCCAGAAATGAATTCTCATCATCCGTAAACGCGGCCACTTTTGCGCAAACCAATCAATAAACGCCGATTGCGATTTTTTTTATCGCAAATATGAGGAAGAATATAAATCAGCCAAAAACGGTGAAAAAAAATGTTTTTTTATATTTTTTTTTTGGATTTGAATTTTAGCAAAAAGTAAGAAATTTGGGTTTTTTTGCAAAATGGTCGCTCTTCTTTTGTTTATAGCGGCGATCAGAAATGACGCAGAGGCGATCAAATACCACCAAAAGAAAGCTCTATTTGTGGGAAAAAAAGGACGCAAATTTTGTTTGGGTACAATGTCGCATGACCGTTTAATTGTCAGTTAAAGCGACGCAGTGCCAAATCGCAAAAAGTGCTCTGGTCCTAAAGCTGCAAAACCTTCTGGGGCTGAAGTGGTTAATGTAAATAATATAACTGGATACTTACATTTATAGGTAAAGTTGGTGCAGGGAAAATCCGAATGCCTCTCGGGGGATCAGGAAGGATTTTTTTCCTCCGCTGGAGCAAATTGGATCCATGCTTTGCTTGGGTTTTTCGCCTTCCTCTGGATCAACTGTGGTTGGAGGATTGTGTATATGGGATTGCATGTTTTTTTTTTTTTTATTGGTTGAACTAGATGGACTTGTGTCTTTTTTCAACCTGACTATGTAATAAACTATGTCAATATAAACTATCTATCTATGCATCTTTCTATTCATCTATACTCAAATATTCTATCTATCTATCTATCTATCTATCTATCTATCTATCTATCTATCTATCTATCTATCTATCTATCTATCTATCTTAGCTCTATCTGTGCCCTCCCCCCCAGTTCTTCCTTCTAATGCTGGCCATACACAGTTAGAAAATCATTCGTCAAAAACGTTCAGAATTTTTAAAAAATCTGTTGAATGTGCATGTGATAACGCCATCATTGTATCAATAGATGTCGCCCAATTATTGACATATTGTCGATCGATAACAACATAAACTGTAGATTTTTCACCAACCGATTACACAATCTGGGGTTAAATTTTAACACGCACATGCGCTGTCGATTTTTTCAAACTGTTTTCGATCGATTCCACTTACTAACGTTTTGAAAATCGTTCATTTTGGCGCAAAAAATCCAACATGTTGGTTTGTTTTTTTGGCATAAAATTTGTATTTCAAGAATCAAAATTTGCGCACTAACGTTTTGAAAGCAGAACGATCAAAAGTATCAAACTCTTTTTTGAACGATTATCTATCTATCTATCTATCTATCTATCTATCTATCTATCTATCTATCTATCTATCTATCTATCTATCTATCTATCCATTTAATAATCTACATCTATATTAATGTTCTATGTATCTATCTAACTATTGAATCTATCCATCCATCTAATTAAGTATATATCAATATAAACTATCTATCCATCTTTCTATTCATCTATACTCAAATATTTTATCTATCTATCTATCTATCTATCTATCTATCTATCTATCTATCTATCTATCTATCTAAATCAATATAAACAATCTATCTATCTATCTATCTAGCTAAATCAATATAAACAATCTATCTATCTATCTATCTATCTATCTATCTATCTATCTATCTATCTATCTATCTATCTATCTATCTAAATCAATATAAACAATCTATCTATCTAGCTAAATCAATATAAACAATCTATCTATCTACAGTGAGGGAAAAAAGTATTTGATCCCCTGCTTAGGGTTGCCACATCATCCCTTTAATCCAGGACACATATTAATTACACAGGTTCTGTGGCTGATTAAGGTGGTAATTAAACTCACTTGGTGCCTTATCTGCATTAAATTAGCCTCAGAACCTGTGTAATTCATATGTGTCCTGGATTAAAGGGATGATGTGGCAACCCTACCCCTGCTGATTTTGCACATTTGCCCACTGACAAAGAAATGATCAGTCTATAATTTTAATGGTCAGTTTATTTTAACAATGAGAGACAAAATAACAGCAAAAACACATTTCAAAAAAGTTATAAATTGATTTGCATTTTAATGAGCGAAATAAGTATTTGATCCCCTATCAGTCAGCAAGACTTCTGGCTCCCATGTGTCTTCTATGCAGGTAACAAGCTGAGATTAGGAACACTCTCTTGTCAATGATCTCAAGGCAGCTGGGACCAGGTCGCCAAGAAACAATTGGTAAAACACTGCACTGTGAAGGACTGAGACCTTGCAGCACTGCAAGGTCCCCCCTGCTCAAGAAAGCACATGTACAGACCCGTCTGAAGTTTGCTAATGAACAGTTGAATGATTCAGAGGAGAACTGTGTGAAAGTGTTGTGGTCAGATGAGACCAAAATCAAGCTCTTGGGCATCAACTCAAGTCACCATGTTTAGAGGAGGAGGAATGCTGCCTATGACCCCAAGAACACCATCCCCACCGTCAAACATGGAGGTGGAAACATTATTCTTTGGGGGTGTCTTTCTGCTAAGGAGACAGGACAACTTCACCGCATCAAAGGAACGATGGACTGGGCCATGTACTGTCAAATCTTGGGTGAGAACCTCCTTCCCTTAGCCAGGGCATTGAAAATGGGCAGTGGAGAGTGCGCATGCGCGGGCTTCGGGAAAGGACGTGATTCCTCGGAGCTCCGCACCGCCCGGACTAAGAAGGGACTCCCGAGCCGCTCATAGCCTAGGTGAACCCCCAGACAGCTAACCAACCGAAAAGGGAACAGGGCTGGATCATTTATATGAACGCGGAGAGTCTGTCCGGACCGAAGCCAGCGGTAAATAGACAGCTCGTCTTCCTGGATCAGAGGCCTAACAGTCCTAAGATGGCGGCCGCAACACAGTCTGAAGGGAAGAAGGAGGAGGCCTTGAGTCTTCCTGATGGAGCGGTGAGCCCTTGTATCAGCCTTAGAAATACAGACTCCCCAGGGACAATGCTGAACAGACTGATAGATGTTCCCCCCTCCCCTGCTTCTACAGAGTCCCTGCTGGACAGAGTAATGGGAGACATTTCTTCTCCTTCTATGTTGCTAAGTCCCTTAGGCACATTACATCAAGAGCACAATGATACAAGCCTACCCGGTCAGGCTCCGGACATGGGTCACTTGCTCAATCGTTTCTCAGAAATGCTAGTAGCTGGGTTAGCACAGAATGCAACTCAGATCACCACTGCCATTAAAGCGGAACTAGCTAACATTGGAGCCAGGATTGATGCAATTGAGCAATCATGCGATGAAACAATCGCAAGAGTCAATCAAAATACACACTGCCTTCAATCATTACAAGATCAATTAGATGGAGCCCTGTCCAAAATTGATGAGTTAGAAAACCGCAGCAGACGGTACAACTTTCGTATCAGGGGCTTGCCGGAAAGTATTATGGACATACATAGTGTGGTAAAATCCTTTATGAAAGACCTTATACCTGACATCCCCCCTCATGCTATGGAATTAGACAGGGCGCACAGAGCGCTGCAACCACCACGCCAGGATGGCCTTCCCAGAGATATTATCATTAAACCCCATTACTATTCCACTAAAGAGGCTATCATGAAGAAATCTCGTTCAGCAGGTCCCCTTGCAATCCAAGGACACAATATACAAATCTTTGAAGACCTATCGCAGACCACCATACAAAAAAGAAGGAACCTAAAACCACTTCTGGAGATCCTTTCTCAGAAAGCACTGAAATATTGGTGGTCATTCCCATTCAAGCTTAATTTTACTTTCCAAAATAAGGTTCATGGCTTCATTACTCTACAGGAAGGGGAAAATCTACTGAAAGATCTTGGCATCATCAACATGGACCCTATGGAACTTTCAACTCCTGAGGCTCGTCACTCTTCCTCCAAAAGACCACCTCCTGGCAGTCCAATTAACCCACTCTGGAACAAACATAAACCCAAGAGACAAAGAGAATCTAGACCGCAACGCTGAATATTGACAACTACAGACTTCAGACAGAGTCTATGACAAGTGAACATATTGTCTGTCTCTCCAGTCCACAAGAAGTTTGCTGGACCATTGGTTATTAGCCCTCTCAACCCAACAGGACCTGGGGGAAGTTTTTTTTTTCTCCCCTAGTTTACATATCTTGGTCTGAACTTCTCATCGGGACAACTTGAGCAGCACCGTACTTCCTCTCCCCCCCCCCCTTTTTTTTTTTTTTTAAATTTTACCTCTTTCCCTATTTTCGGCCCATTTGAGGTTGCTACAAGAACACAATTATAGCACTTTTTGAAGTTGGGCAACATTCCTAATGCCTGTTTTTTTTAGGAGGTCTGTGGTTTTTTTTTTGGTTTTTTTTGGGGGGTGATAGCGGTTTATTGCTTATTGATTTACCATATTTTTCTTTATAACCAATATGGTTTATACCCCTGATGGGATGAAGTTCTCATATGGTTATCTCATGTTCGGGTTCTCTTATGTGATGTTTCTTTCTCTTTGTTGTGTTTCTCTGGGGCTTTCAGAATGTTGCCAATATTATGGCTCGGGGTCCCTCTGGTCGGGGCGGGGCAACATGCTCCTCCTCCGGTTCTCATAGGAGGATACACTCCCCCTGTGGGTGCCGAATCTACAACCCCACTGGGTTGTACATTTAGTAGATCTCATCAGACAGGGTTTAACCAGTTTCTCTCTCATAGGATACGAGTCCTTATCAGGACTTATATCCTTCAAACTTTAACATGTCACATTACTGTATAATGTTATTATACTGTCTTCCTTGGACTCTATATTCAGTACTTTTCGCTCCTTCTCTCTCTCTTTTTCTCTCTCTTGGTCACTCTCAATCTTTCCCTCTATTAAATCATTGTCATCTTTATCATTTATCCCTAGGGAACATATCCAGGTCACCCGGGAGTTCCGTCTCTTCTAATCAAACCCCCTTGTGCTGTTGTCGACAGGTCTCGGTCTGGTGCGGGTTCACTTCCTGTGACTGTGAGGTGGGTCATTATAGGGTGCTTTGTCTTCTTCAATTTAATGATGACCAATAATATGGTTAACCCTAGCGGGCCTATCCTGCTGGGTTCACACAATGCACAGGGCCTGAATTCGCCAATGAAAAGGCGAAAGGCGTTCCAAAATGATCACAATCAACATATTGATGTCCTCTTCCTACAGGAGACTCATTTTCCTAAGAGCTATAACCCTAAATATCTTCACCAGCACTACCCAATCTTTTTCCTAGCAAATGCAGACACGAAGCAAAGAGGGGTTGCGGTACTTTTCTCCAAAAAAGTGGGGTTTAAAGCCCTTCAAATAGTTAGAGATGAGGAGGGACGTTATATCGTAGTCAAGGGAGAGATAGAGGGCCAACTTTACTCATTTGTATCATACTATTCACCCAATAAGGGTCAGGCCTCCTTTTTCTCCAATATGCTCAACACTATATCACCCCTTCTGGAAGGCAGGGTTGTTATAGGGGGCGACTCTAATGTAGCATTGGATACTATGCTTGACAAATCTAAAGTGGGTCAGTTGCGCTGCAAAAGACCCCCGAAACAAAGCCTTAAATTAGCCAGGTCTATCCATTTGGCAGGATTAGTGGATATATGGAGAGAGAAAAATCCTACAGCTAAAGACTACACGCATTTTTCTGCGCCACACCAAGTATATGCCAGAATTGATCATATATTTGTCCCTACGAATGAAGTACCCCGAATATCTGAGGCCACAATAAAAGACATGGCTTGGTCAGACCACTCCATGGTTTTGATTAGGTTAGACTCCTCGGTTGTTAGAAAGGGCCCCACTCCATGGAGGCTAAATGAATCCCTCTTGGACAATCCGGTACATTGTACTCTTATTGAACAAGAGATTAAGGAATATTTTTCAATAAACGATACGAGGGAAGTCTCAGCCACCGCTCTTTGGGGAGGTCTTAAGGCGGTTATCAGGGGATCTTTCATAAAGTTAGGATCCAAAATTAAAAAGGAACGTCAATTGAACATAAAGCTTCTAGAAGAAAAGTTTCACAAAATGAGTATAGCCCACAAACAACACCCCACCAAAGACACCTTATCCAATCTAGATAAAACTAAATTAGATTTAAATTTGGCTCTTACCTCATCGGCACAGAAATATTTGGACTGGTCGGGAGGGCGATTATATTACACCATAGATAAGATAGGTACGCAATTAGCTAGAAGATTAACGCCTAAATATAAGGCTCTATCGGTCCCCAAAATGAAAACACGCTCTGGGGCCTTAACCCAGAATCTCCTGACTATTCTAGATTCATTTAAGGAATTTTTCTCGAAATTGTACGAGAACAAAACTACATTAAATAGACCAGAATTAAGTGCATTTTTGGACACAGGTGACATTCCCCACTTATCTTCTGAACATTGCGCTATCATGGAATCCTGTTTCACTGAAGGGGAAGTCCTTCGAGTGATAAAAGACTTGAAAATCAAGTCCGCCCCAGGCCCAGACGGCTTTTCAAACCGCTATTACAAAGTATTTGCAAATGTCCTTGCCCCTCACCTGGCCCGGTTCTTCAACGCCTTACGCGGAGGTCTTGGTCTGGACAGCTCGAGCAACTCTGCCTTCATTACGGTCATCCCCAAACCGGGAAAGGACCTTAGTAAAGCCTGCAACTATAGACCTATATCGTTGATCAATAACGATTTGAAGATAATGACTAAAATTCTCGCTAATCGTCTCTCAGAATTTATTGGACAATACATTCATAAAGACCAAGCAGGGTTCATACCGGGCAGACAGGGACCGGACCAGGTGAGAAGAGCAATAGACATCATCTCAGAATTGAGGTCGGGATGGGACGGACAGCCCCCACAGGAAGGTTATCTATTATCTTTAGATATCCAAAAGGCATTTGATTCGGTATCATGGGAATATTTGTTCGAAGTCTTAAGGAAATGGGGATTTGGCCCGAATTTCATTAAGACCTTATCAGCTTTATATAACCTTCCTAATGCTCAGATCCGATTCTGTGGCCAGCTTTCTTCCTCTTTCAAAATAGAAAAAGGAACTAGGCAAGGGTGTCCCTTATCCCCCCTTATATTCGCTATTGGGATTGAAACTCTAGCCATAGCAGTTAGAGACAGCAAGGACATTATGGGAGTTAAATGTGGTCAAACCATACATAAATGCGCCCTTTTTGCGGATGACCTATTGTTATTTATCACGTCCCCGATTAGCTCCACACCTAATCTGCTGCAGCTATTAAAAAGATTTAGTAGTATTTCGGGATTGCAGGTTAATTTAGCTAAATCCATGGCAATGAATGTGAGTGTTCCTCAGTCGGTCCTAACTCAGCTAGAAAAATATTTCCCTTTTGAGTGGGCCAAAACCTATATACCATACTTGGGCATTAACTTATCTCCTTCCTTCGACACGTTATACAAATATAATTACGCTCCACTTTTTAAAAAATTACTCTCTGACCTATCTCACTGGAATTCATTGGGCCTATCATGGCTGGGCAGATTGCACGCCATTAAAATGACCCTACTACCCCGCATTCTCTACTTTTTTCGTTCTCTTCTGATCCCCATATCAAAACAACAACTCCTCCCACTACAGAAATCAATCAATAGATTCATCTGGGGAGTTAAAGGTCGGCGCTTTTCGGAGGCAGTCTTGTTCAGACCTAAAAGGAAAGGTGGCCTGGGACTCCCTCATTTGTGGTGGTACTACTTGGTGGCGCAGCTGACCCAGTTTTCTCTCATATACGCTAGGGGAAGTAAGCCAGATTGGGTTGAGCTAGAGAGGCAGGCCATCCCTAGACATACCCCGGATTACTTAGCTTGGTGTCAGCCTAAACTCCGCTCCCCGGTTTTAGCTCCTACCTTATCTCACTCCCTGTCCATTCAAGACAAGGTAGTGAAACTAAATAAGATTTCCTCCTTTTGGAAGCCACTCTCACATTTATTTAACAATCCACTATTCCCTCCTGGTGAAGATATTAGGTCTTTTAGCTGGTGGCTTGACAAAGGCTTATACAGGATTGGTCACTTTGTCAGTCAAAAAGGGATGTTATCTCTTAAACACTGCGTAGATAAATTAGGGATGCCCCCCTCAAAACGATTTCGTTACACCCAAATCTCACACTTCATTAACTCCTTACATCTGGATAAATTTGGAGATTTTTCAGTATCCTCCTATGAACACTGGTGTTCCCAGATACAAGATATCAAAGGAGGGATTTCATTAATCTATAATAGTCTGGCTGAACCCATGGACAAAGCACCTTATATGATTAAATGGGAGGGGGACCTCGGATCAGTCTGGGACCTGGAGGAATGGCACAGAACATTTCGACAATCTCTCCAGGGGATAAATAATGTTTCACTGATGGAGGTTAACATCAAAATATTAACAAGATGGTATCTGGTCCCTGAAAGGTTGGCCAGGATGTTCCCTGGGACATCTCCACTTTGTTTCAGGGACTGTGGGCATATAGGCTCCTTGAGGCATATTTTTTGGGAATGTCCTAGGATTAGAACTTTTTGGAATGCTGTTTTTAGGCTTATGAGATCAATCACAAAAAGTAATATCCCTCAGAATATGTTGATTGGTCTGCTAAACCAAAATATCCATGGCCTTACTAAAGCCTCTCAGACCTTAATGAGATTTATTTTAATAGGAGCTAAACTAACCTTAGCGAGGAATTGGAAATCCAAAACTGTCTCCTTCCAACAAGCTAAGCGGAAAATAACATGGATGATGATACAGGAGAAAGTAGCCTGCACTATATCGGATAGGCTGAGTGCTTACAGGAACACTTGGGAACCATGGGCAACATACATAGGTTACTCCATTTAGTCTATTGCAAATTGGACCTCTGTTGGCGAATGTGAACTCCCTAGGAACTTGGAACTCTTATGCTCCCTTTTTTTTTCTTTCCTTCCCTTTCTTATCTTTACTCTGACATCTACTACATTCTACCTCCTCTTCCCACCTCTCTCCTCTTTTTCCTTTTATAATCTAATATATGATCAACGTATGAATATGATGATTTTCAATTTCAATTCTTCGGTGGATTGTGATCCAAAATATCTAAGTTATTAGTTTTAAGCTCAGTTATACAACTGACTTATACTAAAACGAAGTTTTAGTTGCAGATGAAGGGGGCGTTCTGCGACGGCTGGCCTCTGAATTGGCGGATGGGCCACAGCATGATCCCTCAGGGGTGGTCTGTTCCCATTCTCGGGCTCCGTCTCGGAAAGTGTGGCCTAAAGCCTCTTTTCCCTATTAAAAGGTTAATCTTTAGTTTACAACAACACACGGTGATAGCTGAGTTTTGGAACTCCTGAAATTGGAAATTCCTCGGTTATAAATATGTCACGTCTTCGGGAATCATCTCAAAGCCCTCTTGAGCGGTCTTACTCTTCCCAAGGTCTACAATAGAATTGTAATCTTTGTTTCCAACTTGTTACTTACGTATGAAGCATATTTGTATTCAAGAAATTCCTCTACTATCGTGTAGAAATGTGTAACTCTTCATTGTTCATGTCTCTCACGTCTACCTTGTACAAATCTGTATTCATTAATGAAATTTTATTTTGGAAAAAAAAAAAAAAAAAAGAAATGGGGCAGTGGATGGGTATTTCAACATGACAATGACCCAAAACACACAGCTAAAGCAACAAAGGAGTGGCTCAAGAAGAAGCACATTAAGGTCCTGGAGTGGCCTAGCCAGTCACCAGACCTTAACTCCATAGAAAATATGTGGAGGGAGCTGAATGAGTTACCACATGTCAACCTCTAAACCTTAATGACTTGGAGAGGACCTGCAAAGAGGAGTGGGACAAAATCCCTCCTGAGATGTGCAAACCTGGTGGCCAACTACAAGAAACATATGACCCCTGTGATTGCCAACAAGGGTTTTGCCACCAAGTACTAAGTCAAGTTTTGCAAAGGGGTCAAATACTTATTTCACTCATTAAAATGCAAATCAATTTATAACTGCGTTTTTAAAATATAGACTGATCATTTCTTTGTCAGTGGGCAAACGTACAAAATCTGCAGGGGATCAAATACTTTTTATCTATCTATCTATCTATCTATCTATCTATCTATCTATCTATCTATCTATCTATCTATCTATCTATCTATCCATCTATCCATCTATCTATCTATATTTCTCTTTAGAAAATCCATAGTGCTCTGGGAATCCTTTGTCACTTATAAACTGTTTATTTGTGAAACAAAAATGATATACACGTAAAATAAAATATCTATCAAATCAATATTTGGTGTGACACATTTACCTTCAAACCTATGTTTTCAAGCATAGTTAAGTTGCTTAGCCTTGTTTCCATGTCAGAGGTATGGCATTTTGGCCACAGTTCTTCTATGAAGATCACTTCTGGGCAGACTTATCCAGACAGTAGATGGGTGTACCTGGGTCCCACTGGTTTCCACCAGTGGAAGGGAAGTAAGCATGATGTGTTTTTCATTACGATTCCTAGGTCAACCACTGCGTCTACGGTCCTCAATGTCGCTTCTTTCATTGTGCTTCTTCAAAAGAGCTTGAACAGCACATCCTGAACCCCCAGTCTGCATTGGAATCTTTGCCTGGGAGAGACTTAAATGATGCAGTTTACCTACCTTGTGTCTTGTTGTTGCGCTCAGCCTTGCCATAGTGTATGACCTGTGACATGAAACTGCCTTCCACAACCTCATCTTAGTAGCAGAGTTTGGTTGTTCCTCACCCTGTTGTAAGCCTCCTACAATGTTTCTGATTCAGTTAAAGAGGAGCAGCAGGCTCCCCCCCAACAAAAAAAAGAAAAGTCAGCAGCTACAAATACCATAGCTGCTGACTTTTAATATTAGAGCAATTACCTGTTAACAAATCCAACAATGTCCTCACCCGAGCCTATTTTTGCTGCACATGCACAAAGGGCTCTGAGCTTTCTGAATGGGTCGGTTGCGTGGGAAGATGGGGAGGGGCAAACTTCCTGCTCAGTTTGGCACCGGGAACTGTGCCAGAAGTACCTGTCAAAACCAGGTACCCGCTCCATCCTCCCTCCCAAAAGGTGCCAAATGTGGCAACAGAAGGGGGGAGGAGGCAGACAAGTGGAGCTTCTTCTTTCGGGTGGAGCTCAGCTTTAATGACTGTGTTTCAACCTACATATGAAATAGATGATTAGCACCTGCTTGGTATAATTGGTCAATATTACACCTGAGTCTAATCCTACAAAATCTGTGACTTTGTGCAAGTGTACAAAGTGTGCAAGTGGAAGAATTGATGCTGATTTGAAGCCAAAGGGGGGGTCACATCAAATGTTGATTTCATTTAGATTTTTCTTTTGTTCGCTCACATACAATATATATACAGTGTGTATATATATATATATATATATATATATATACATATATATATATACACTGTATATAGTTATATACATCTATATATATATATATATATATATATATATATATATATTAGTGGGTACGGAAAGTATTCAGACCCCCTTCAATTTTTCACTCTTTGTTATATTGCAGCCATTGGCTAAAATCATTTAAGTTCATTTTTTTCCCTCATTAATGTACACACAGCACCCCATATTGACAGAAAAACACAGAATCGTTGACATTTTTGCAGATTTATTAAAAAAGAAAAACTGAAATATCACATGGTCCTAAGTATTCAGACCCTTTGCTGTGACACTCATATATTTAGCTCAGGTGCTGTCCATTTCTTCTGATGATCCTTGAGATGGTTCTACACCTTCATTTGAGTCCAGCTGTGTTGATTATACTGATTGGACTTGATTAGGAAAGACACACACCTGTCTATATAAGACCTTACAGCTCACAGGGCATGTCAGAGCAAATGAGAATCATGAGGTCAAAAGAACTGCCTGAAGAGCTCAGAGACAGAATTGTGGCAAGGCACAGATCTGGCCAAGGTTACAAAAATTTTTCTGCTGCACTTAAGGTTCCTAAGAGAACAGTGGTCTCCATAATCCTTAAATGGAAGACGTTTGGGATGACCAGAACCCTTCCTAGAGCTGGCCGTCCGACCAAACTGAGCTATCGGGGTAGAAGAGCCTTGGTGAGAGAGGTAAAGAAGAACCCAAAGATCACTGTGGCTGAGCTCCAGAGATGCAGTCGGGAGACGGGAGAAAGTTCTAGTCAACCATCACTGCAGCCCTCCACCAGTCGGGGCTTTATGGCAGAGTGGCCCGATGGAAGCCTCTCCTCAGTGCAAGACACATGAAAGCCCGCATGGAGTTTGCTAAAAAAACACCCGAAGAACTCCAAGATGGTGAGAAATAAAATTCTCTGGTCTGATGAGACCAAGATAGAACTTTTTGGCCTTAATTCTAAGCGGTATGTGTGGAGAAAAAAAGGCACTGCTCATCACCTCTCCTATACACTCCCAACAGTGAAGCATGGTGGTGGCAGCATCATGTTGTGGGGGTGTTTTTCAGCTGCAGGGACAGGACGACTGGTTGCAATCGAGGGAAAGATGAATGCAGCCAAGTACAGGGATATCCTGGACAAAAACCTTCTCCAGAGTGCTTAGGACCTCAGACTGGGCCGAAGGTTTACCTTCCAACAAGACAATGACCCTAAGCACACAGCTAAAATAACGAAGGAGTGGCTTCACAACAACTCCGTGACTGTTCTTGAATGGCCCAGCCAGAGCCCTGACTTAAACCCAATTGAGCACCTCTGGAGAGACCTAAAAATGGCTGTCCACCAACGTTCACCATCCAACCTGACAGGACTGGGGAGGATCTGCAAGGAGGAATGGCAGAGGATCCCCAAATCCAGGTGTGAAAAACTTGTTGCATCTTTCCCATAAAGACTCATGGCTGCATTAGATCAAAAGGGAGCTTCTACTAAATACTGAGCAAAGGGTCTGAATACTTAGGACCATGTGATATTTCAGTTTTTCTTTTTTAACCACTTGCCGACCGGCCGCCGCAGCGTGACGGCGACAAGGTGGCTCGTTATCGTAAACCGCCGTCACCTGACGGCGGCCGCGATAACTAATATTGTGAGTGCGCGCGCCGCCAGAGGCGCGCTCGCATGCTCACTGTGTTGGGGGGCGCCAGGGAGCGGGTAGGGAGGACTCGATCTCCACCGGCTACCCGCGATGGCCCCCCCGCAGCGAGAGAACGGAGGTCCATGTATGTAAACACGGACCTCCGTTCTCATAGAGGGGGAAGGGCGATGATCACAGCCTTCCTCTACATGGAAGCTGTGATCATCCCCTTTCCCCAGTCAGGGCAGCCCACACACAGTTAGAACACGCCCAGGGAACACAGTTAACCCTTAGAGCGCCCCCTGCAGGTTAACCCCTTCACTTCCAATGGCATTTACACAGTAATCAGTGCATTTTCATAGCACTGATCGCTGTATAAATGCCAATGGTCCCAAAAAAGTGTCAAAAGTGTCCGACATGTCCGCTGCAATATCGCATTACTGCTAAAAATCACAGATTGCCGCCATTACTAGTAAAAAATAAAAAAATTTAAAAACCCCAGAAATTAATTCTCATCATCCGTAAACGCGGCAACTTTTGCGCAAACCAATCAATAAACGCCGATTGCGATTTTTTTTACCAAAACTATGAGGAAGAATATAAATCGGCCAAAACCGATGAAAAAAAATGTTTTTTGTTTTTTTTTTTGGATTTGTATTTTAGCAAAAAGTAAGAAATTTGTGATTTTTTGCAAAATTGTCGCTCTTCTTTTGTTTATAGCGGCGATCAGAAATGACGCAGAGGAGATCAAATACCACCAAAAGAAAGCTCTATTTGTGGGAAAAAAAGGACACAAATTTTGTTTGGTTACAACGCCGCACGACCGCGCAATTGTCAGTTAAAGCGACGCAATGCCGAATCGCAAAAAGTGCTCTGGTCCTAAAGTGTGAAATCCTTCCGGGGCTGAAGTGGTTAATAAATCTGCAAAAATGTCAACAATTCTGTGTTTTTCTGTCAATATGGGGTGCTGTGTGTACATTAATGAGGGAAAAAATGAACTTAAATGATTTAAGCAAATGGGTGCAATATAACAAAGAGTGAAAATATTAAGGGGGTCTGAATACTTTCCGTACCCACTGTATATATCTATATATACACTATATTGTCAAAAGTATTGGGACACCTGCCTTTACACTCAGTCAAGTTCCTTCACCCCAAACTCACTCATCCATGTCTTTAAGGACCTTGCTTTGTGCACTGATGTGCAGTCATGTTGGAACAGGAAGGGGCCATCCCCAACTGTTCCCACAAAGTTGGGAGCATGAATTTGTCCAAAATGTCTTGGAATGCTGACGCCTTAAGAGTTCCCTTCACTGGAACTAAGGTGCCAAACTCAAACCCCTGAAAAACAACCCCACATCATAATCCCCCCTCCACCAAATGATTTGGACCAGTGCACAAAGCAAAGTCCATAAAGACATGGATGAGCGACTTTGATGTGGAAGAACTCGACTGCCCTGCCCAGAGTTCTGACCTCAACTCAATAGAACTCTTTTGGGATGATTTAGAGCAGAGACTGTGAACCAGGCCTTCTCGTCCAACATCAGTGCCTGACCTCACAAATGCACTTCTGGAAGAATGGTCAAACATTCCCATAGACACTCCTAAACCTTGTAGATAGCCTTCCCAGAAGAGTTGAAGCTGTTATGGCTGCAAAGGGTGGGCCAAATCAATATTGAACCCTACAGACCCTACAGTCCCAATACTTTTGACGCTATTATATATATATATATATACTGTATATATTATATATATATATATATATATATATGATATAAGACAGGAATTAACTTATAAATGTAAAGGAATATGATGCCATGAAGATTGTGACACTTTGTATATTTTTGCATACTCTCTATGCTATTCTCTTTTACCATTCTCTTATTCATGATTCTGCTATGAATAAGCAATGTTTTTATATATTTATGTCCCGGCACATATAGGTGAAATCTGGGCCATATTGTAATATATTATTAACGAGCCCTGCTAAGTGGTGACAACATAATGTCACACATTGACACGACAGGAGGGAGTCTGTTGCATAGCTAAAAAAGTTTCAGGGAAGCTGTTTTGTCTTTTACAACTTTCATTCTCCCTCTGTGGATTTTGTTCCTGCAAAAAATCAAAAGAGACTTTTGGAAATATTTGTTTTTTGGCACGCTATCCTTCCCTCGCAGCACGCAGGAATAATGTACAGGTGACATAAGACATATACGAGACAGTCTGTGAATTAGCGTACTGTATCTGAATCTATCTTCTCATCAAATCACACAATTTGAGATGTGCTTGATGAAAAATGTGTTTAATTTTGGGTTAGTTCGTTAAGTTAATAATTTTGTTTCTAATATAAATAAAATTGCAAATATTGCAAGAAAATTGCAAATATTGCAAGAAAATAATTTTGGGACTTTATATGAAGCATGTGGTTGTCATATGGTACCATTGATGGATATCAATAACCAGGTAAGTTAGGTAAAATGTTTTTATTGTATATGGATAATTGAGTAGTACATCTATGGTCACAAACGTGATCCAAGGTATTATCTATGGTCATAAAAAGATCCAAAGTAACAAAGTGTAACACACATTATACAATATACATCATACATTTATACAATATACATGCAATACAATAAATAAAGCATGGCAAGGCTATATTCCCCATCCATCAATCCCATAGTGTATATGACAGTGTTGAATTGGTATAATAAAATATAACATGGCCCATGACCCCATATTAATGGGGTATATACCCCGGATATAACCGTATGAAAGGAAAGATGGTGGTAGGGCATCAAACCTATGTTGGATTGCAGAAACACGACAGTAGTAGCTCAACGCGTTTCATGGCTAAAAATGGCCACTTATCAGGAGCAAGCGTGTTGGGGTCTGCAAGGGAAAAAAAAAAATTGAACATGGGGGTGATTTTGTAAAAGGACATAGCACACTCACTTGTATCCTCATACAGATACGTGGGGCCTCAATTGTGCCTATAGGAGGCCACCACACAATCTAGCAGGGGATATACTCACAGTCCGTGAGCCGACACCAGATAACCGGCCAGGGAGAGCCAAACTGGACGAACATTCTGATCGGGGACTGTGTTGGCGGGCTAGGCGGCGGCTCCAAATAGAGAAGTTGTCTGTCCATTGGACCAGAGGGGTCGTGGAAGTGGTTAGAAAGAGACCAGTGAGAGTAATGGAACCAAAGACCGTGCAAGTGAAAAATAAGGGTAGAAGTAAGACAACGTGACACAGAGTGAACGAGAACAAATAAGGGATAACCATAGTAATGAAAAGTTAGAAGACAGGTTAACAAGTTCAGAAATGTGAGAGAGGAAAGGATCAAGTGAGTAGTGTAAGATAGAAGAGGGTCACGGGCGGGGCGAGACCTCCGACGGACACGACCCACGGCGGCGGATCGGGCGGTTGTGTCAGGGGCTAGTCTTACAAGCAGGTCAAACCGAGAGGGACCGGCCAATAGACCACAGCCGAGTGCCTGACACTCATATAGGGGACGATCTAACACACCACCGGAGGATATCCGTGTTAACTCCGGGGTGCATAGACATACTCCTATGTTCACTCACACGATACAGGAAAATGTTTTAGTGGGG
>BLSH010230440.1:166145-192269 GCA_018402905.1 Glandirana rugosa
GCCATCATTATTTTCCAGCACTACCTTAATTAACCCTATTTAACATGGAGTTCACCAGAGCGTCACAGGTTGCCACTGGAGTCCTCTTCCACTCCTCCATGACGACATCACAGAGCTGGTGGATGTTAGAGACCTTGCGCTCCTCCACCTTCCGTTTGAGGATGCCCCACAGAGGCTCAATAGGGTTTAGGTGTAGAGAAATGCTTGGTCAGTCCATCACCTTTACCCTCAGCTGCTTTAGCAAGGCAGTGGATGACTTGCAGGTGTCTTTGAAGTCGTTATCATGTTGGAATACCACTCTGCGGCCCAGTCTTCGAAGGGAGGGGATCATGCCGTGCTTCAGTATGTCACAGTACATGTTGGCATTCATGGTCTCCTCAATGAACTGTAGCTCCCAGTGCCGGCAGCACTCATGCAGCCCCAGACCATGACACTCCCACCACCATGCTTGACTGTAGGCAAGACACACTTGTCTTTGGACTCCTCACCTGGTTGCTGCCACACATGCTTGACACCATCTGAACCAAATAAGTTGATCTTGGTCTCATCAGACCACAGGACATGGTTCCAGTAATCCATGTCCTTAGTCTGTTTGTCTTCAGCAAAGTGTTTGTGGGGTTTCTTGTGCATCATATTTAGAAGAGGCTTCCTTCTGGAATGACAGCCATGCAGACCAACTTGATGCAGTTTGGGCACTGACAGGCTGACCCCCTCACCCCTTCAACCTTTGCAGCAATGCTGGCAGCACTCATACATATATTTCCCAAAGACAACCTCTGGATATGACGCTGAGCACATTCATTCAACTCCTTTGGTCGACCATGGCGAGGCCTGTTCTGAGTGGAACCACGCCTGTTAAACCGCTGTATGGTCTTGGTCACCGTGCTGCAGCTCAGTTTCAGGGTCTTGGCAATCTTCTTATAGTCTAGGTTATCTTTATGTAGAGCAACAATTATTTTTTCAGATCCTCAGAGAGTTCTTTGCCATGAGGTGCCATGTTGAACTTCCAGTGACCAGTATGAAAGAGTGAGAGTGATAACACCAAATTTAACACACCTGCTCCCCATTCACATCTGAGACCTCTTAGTCACATGACACCGGGGGGAGGAAAAATGTATAATTGGGCCCAATTTGGACATTTTAACTTATGGGTGTACTCACTTTTGTTGTCAGTGGTTTAGACATTAATGGCTGTGTGTTGAGTTATTTTGAGGGGAAAGCAAATTTACACTGTTATACAAGCTGTACATTCACTACTTTACATTGTAGCAAAGTGTAATTTCTTCAGTGTTGTCTCATTAAAAGATATAATAAAATATTTACAAAAATGTGAGGGGTGTACTCACTTTTGTGAGATACTGTATACACTCTAAATTTGGAAGAATGTTAGGATATAAATCCAAGTACAACAGTACAATATCATCAGATGCAACATAAACTAAAGATATCTATTAGAGAACACTCCTCCAAGTTCTCATTAAGGACATATTTTCCAAGATAAGTCAGGATTTACAGTAGTGGTGGTCAACTTTCTTTATATAGTGTACCTCAAGTGTGGTCCCTGACATCACCAAAGGGCCACACATAATATTCTGTGAATGTAATACTGCAGAAAACTGTCAGACTGAAGATATGCAGAAGAGATGTTCAGAAACTGGGATGTACTACATGGGATTGCTACAGTTTGCTAATATTACAGCTCCTACACAAGTCCATGCTTCCACATTGTGCTTCCTGCAACTCCTTTAAAAAGGGCTCCAAGGACCACACAAATGGGGGTACCAGGGGTTTAGAAGGTTGGGCATCAGTGGGTAGAAGGTTGGACACTTGTGGGTAGAAGGTTGGGCACCAGGGGATAGAAGGTTGGGCACCAATGGGTAGAAGATTGGGCACCACAGTGTAGAAGGTTGGACATCAGTGGGTACAAGGCTGGGCACCAGGGAGTAGAAGGTTGGGCACAAATGGGTAGAAGGCTGGGCACCTTAGCGTAGAAGGTTGGGCATCAGTGGGTAAAAGGTTGGGCATCAGGGGGTAGAAGGTTGGGCACCAATGGGTATAAGGTTGTCGCCGTGGTGTAGAAGGTTGGGTAACAGGGCTTAGAAGGTTGGGCACCAATGGGTAGAAGGTTGGGCACCAGGAGGTAGAAGGTTTGACACAAGGGATTAGAAGGTTGGGCACCACGGGGCAGAGGATTAGGCACTAATGGGTA
Source organism: Glandirana rugosa (assembly GCA_018402905.1). Lineage (NCBI taxonomy): Eukaryota > Metazoa > Chordata > Amphibia > Anura > Ranidae > Glandirana > Glandirana rugosa. The sequence goes on from BLSH010230440.1 coordinate 168,355, forward strand.
GAATATTTGTCACCACGGTGTAGAAAGTTGAGCACCAGGGGGTTGAAGGTTATGCACCAATGGGTGGAAGGTTGGGCATTCGGCGATAGAAGGTTGGACATGAGGCGGTAGAAGGTTGAACACCAGGGGGTAGAAGTTTGGGAACCAATGGGCAGAAGGTTGGACACCAGCGTGTAGAAGATTGAGCGTTAAAGGATAGAAGGTTGGGCACCAGGGGGTAAAAGGCTACGCACCAGGGGACAGAAGTTTGGACAGCATGGAGTAGAAGGCTGGACACCAGGGATTTGAAGTTTGCACAACAGGGGGATAGAAGTTTGGACACCATGGAATAGAAGGTTTGGCACCAGGGATTTAGAAGGTTGGGCACCAAGGGATTGAAAGTTGCACACCAGGGATTCAGAGAGCACCTGCAGAGTGAACTGTGATTGCTGGCCAGTGTTGACTAGCACTACAAGTCTCTGAGGATGAATAGAAAACAGATTATTATTCTTGAATCGGGGTCAGAGCTCCCCCCCTCTCCCCCCCGGGGGTGAAACACAGTATAGTCCCAGCTGAGATATCACAGCCTTGCCAAGTGTTCATACAGAGATATCCAATATCTACCAAGGGTCACGATGATAATGTCAGGATCAGCGGATTAATGTATGCAGAGAGGGCAGTTAAAATATTCCGAGTTGCATTAATATTCTGGCAGAATTTATCAGCTTACAGCCACTTGTGCCCCCCTCTGTGACCTACAGAATCATGCCTGATTACACCATACATTAAGCTTGCATTTAATATTAAAGCTTGGAGCATTAAGCCCCTCAAAAATGTTTTTTTAATTAAACATACGATACGGAAGAGCTCAGGCTTAATGTCACACTTGAACTATTTCTATTGCTGTTTACAAGATGCGTTTGCTCCAATGTAGAGATGCCAGGGGATCAGACACTTGACGCGAGGTGTGTCACAGTATCTCAGGATACAGGAAAAAAGTGCAAATCTACAAAGTGACTTTTTAAAAAAAAAAGTTTGAACATTCGCTGATACGATGAAAAAAAATGTGCTGCGTTCTTTAACACATTAATTCCAGCTCTGAAACTTTTTTCTTCATTATGAACCATATTAGCTTGTAAGGGGGCTTGTGAAGGGCTATGTGAGGGCACCAAGAGCACCAGTCCCTGCCCCGCATCTTGTCCTACCAGAACAACAATCCACCTGCTTGAGGTTTTAAAGGCTAAGATCACCTTTTTTTAAAAAAAAATCCAGCTCCCCTATGTACCAATATACCATTAAAGTGTAAAGTCTCGATTTAAAAAAAAAAATAAATGAACAAACATTTGGTTTTGCACAGAGCAGCCTGGATCCTCCTCTTCTCGGGTCCCTCTTTGCAGCTCCTGACCTCTCTCTCCTATCGAGTGCCCCCTCAGCCAGCAGCTTTCTATGGGGGTACCCGAGCCAAGTCAGAGCTCCATGTATCCATTCAGACACATCCGTCCCCACCCCCTCTCTCCCCTGATTGGCTGACTGACTTTGAATGACAGCCAATGGGGCCATTGCTGTGTCTCAGCCAATCAGGAGGAGTGTCCCAGACGCCTTAGACATTTATGGACATCGCTGGAGAGAGAAGGGGCTCAGGTAAGTAATTAGGGGGTGCTGGGGAGGTTGCTACACATAAAAGTTTTTTTTATCTTAATGCATAGAATGTATTAAGATAAAAAAACATCTGCATTTACAACTCCTTTAATGTACAGTACCTTGGTTGCAGAAAAATACAAGCTTTCTTTGATTTTCAGAACAAAGCCTTACCTTAGCCCTTGCTGTATTTTTTTTAGAAAGCTTCATCGCTTGCTGGGATGTAGATATGGGATGGAGGAACCGGTAAGACGCAGGAAGGAGTCTACCAGCTGACCTCATTAGCACACGCCCTTCACCCATCAACTTTGTTTGCACTGCATCCCCGGCAACTCTCCACACATGCATTTGCCTGGCTTCCCCAGCGTCTCTCCAGACAGACTCAGGCCACACGCTAAACTCCTTGGGGCCACATGCAGTCCATGGGACACCCCTGATGTAGCGCAAGATCCTGTCTGATTGGATACCCTTCTACTTATTATAAAAAGTGAAATTCTGCCCAGAAAGGTTAAAGTGATTGTAAAGGCTCGTTTTTAAAAAAAATAACAAACATGCTATACTTACCTCCTATGTGCAGATGGTTTTGCACAGATTCTCCTCTTCTCGGTGCCTTTTTGCTGCTCCTGGCTCCTCCCTCCTATCGAGTGTCCCCTCAGCTATTAGCTTGCTATGGGGGCACCCAAGCCAAATCAGAGCTCCGTGTATCCATTCAGACATGGAGCCCCAACCTGTCTCTACCCCCTCTCTCCCCTGATTGGCTGATTGACTTTGACTTGCTGACTACATCTGTCTGATGGTGCGGTCTCTGGCCCCCATACCCCAACTGCATTAAGGCACCTCCCATCCTGGCTCATATGTGGGCACTGACTCACCCATTACATCACTACAGGAGAACTCTAGCTAAAAGGGACCTAGCACCTGATGAAACAAGCTAAAAGCCCAAAAGTGTAATAATTGAGAGCAGCTAGCATGGTACCCTAATATATGGTATACATAAATTCAAAAACAGCAGTGCAGCGCAAATGCAAATGATCAACAATATATACAATATATACTGTATATATATATATATATATATATATATATATATATATATATATATATATATATAATTTATATAATGCAGAAAAATTGTGACTATAAAAAAGTTATAAATATATAAGTGCATGAATATAAGCCAAATATATAAAAAGTCCAAATGAAGAACTAGAAAATGTCAAAGTAATCTTCTCTATATACGATATAAGAAAAAGTTGAATGGGAGGAAGGCAGGAAGCGAGGAGAAGAGCCTAGGACCTAATAGGGGCAGATTACAGAGACCACCTAGCAACAAGCGACTTAGGGTGAGTATAAATTTTTTTTTTCCCTTCAAAGGTAAGTCTATATAGGCAATGGAATTGAATGATGTAAAAAACATTTTCTGGGTGAAACTCCGCTTTAACCACTTGCCGACCGCGTAACAATTATAAGCGGCGTCAGTGTGGCTCTGTCTCACAAATCGTCGCTTATAGGCGGCGCTTGCGGGCACAATGCCAGGGGATCGCCTGTGACAGAGCCAGAATGGGGAACCGTCAATGTAAACACGACGGTTCCCCATTCTGACAGGCGGCATGTCAGAGATCTGCTGATCCCTGTACTCGGTATTAGTTAGATCTCTGGTGCCCCTGGCAGCCCAGCCCCCATACAGTTAGTACACACACAGGGAACACAGTTAACCCCTTCACTGCCCCCTGCAGGTTAACCCCTTCCCTCCCCTTTTTTGTTAAATTGTTGCTCCTTTTTTGTTTATACCTGTGATCAGAAAAGATGCAGCGGTGATCAATTACCACCAAAAGAAAGCTCTATTTGTGGGAAAAAAAGGAAGCCAATTTCGTTTGGGTACAACGTCTCACGACTGCGCAATTGTCAGTTAAAGCAACGCACTGCTGAATCACAAAAGGTGCACTGGTCCTAATGTGGGAAATCCTTCAGGGGCTGAAGTGGTTAAGATAAAAAGCCTTCTGTGTGCAGCAGCCCCCCTCGGCCCCCCTAATACTTACCTGAACCCCCTCTCTGTCCAACGATGTCCACAAGTGTCTTGGCCGTCCGGGACTTTGCCTCCAGATTGGTTGAGACACAGCAGCGGCGCTATTGACTCCCACTGCTGCCAAAGGCACTTAGCCAGTCAGGAGAGAGAGGGGCGAAGCCAAACTGAAGCTCAGTGTCTGAATGGACACAGGGAGCTGCAGCTCGGGTGTCCCCATAGAAAGCTACTTGCTGTGGGGACCCTGAACAGGAGGGAGGGGCCTGGAGCACAGAAGCGGCACCTGAGAAGAGGAGGATCTGGGCTGCTCTGTGCAAATCCACTGCAACAGAGCAGGCAAGTATAACATGTTTGTTACTTTTATAGAAAAATAAAACGAGACTTTACACGTTAAAGCTTCTCAACACTAGGGCAAACCACCACAGCGTGTGAAAAGTTGGAGTTTACCAGATTCAAATGACGCTCACTGAGGAAAGGTCAAGCAGCACTTGCTTAATGCTCCACAGAACCTTCAACCTTCTTCTGAGGTCTTGCCAGGAAATTACACCACAATATGTTCTGCAATTCAGTATGCAATGAAGCTCCATGCAGGAATAATACCATAAAGGAACATTTTCCTTGAAAAAAACACCCTCCATAGTGTAAATCCATAGGTAAATCAGTATTTAATAAGGGCAAATGCAGTTACAATGGGTAGATGTAGAACAAACAATTCAAATCACATGTATGGTCAATTTTCCCAAAACCAAGATGGCTGCAGCTGGTTAGTGCATGCACAGTAGCTTGTGTTCCGGTTCCTCCCCACACGTTTGGTCATACATGACGTCATCAGGGGTCTGATGACACTATTCTGGAACATAGTGGCAGATTAAAGCTGTACTTGCTTGCAAGCTAATGGGATGAAGTCAACTCGCAAACAAGGGAGGTTACACATCTATGTTGTAGATGATGATATTTCACTATTGGGCAGTTGTTGGAAAGTAGAATGACATGCTGGCTTTGAATATGTTTTGAGGACCCTTGAGGTAAAATCTCTACACCGTGATTTTCAAGTGTGCTCCACAGCAAGCATAAGACCAAATCATGGCATCACGCTCCCTCAACAGACATATCTCCCCACTTTGGAACTTCAAAAAGATGGACATCATGGGGCAGAGAATGCAACATGCAGAGCTTCACTTACATAAAAGGTAAGCATAAAAAAAGATTATAAACAGAGAGTTATCTGTTTGTCTGATGTAGCACTCTCCTAGTGTAGAATAGGCTGCAAAGTAAATGTAGTTAGCACCAATGTAATCAGAGGAGCATGGGTTCATTAATTAGGGCTGATCGCTGTTTCAAAGGCTGCTGGTCTGTTGCTTCCCCTGTCTTGTAGAGGATTCTAGAACCATAGTGGGGGGAAGAACATGGCATGCAGCCTGAATACTTATGGGACGCAAGCCAATCCCTGGGGAGGAGTGCCCAGTAGGTGGTGAGAGAGCATATAAATAGTCTGAGGCCTGAGCAGCAAGAGCAGAGTTCATGGATCCATTCCTGCAGTAGAAGACCCCAGTGCAGGAGTTCTGCCCCTGGTGCAGGACCTTTGAGATGAAAGAACTTCTTTTCTATGACCCCTTGACCTAAGAAAGCAGTTAATCCTTGCAGTGAAGGGTGCAGCCTGCAGGAGAAATTTTAATGTGACCCGGAGTTGGGCTTTAAAGCTGAAATGTAGTACTTAAAAAAAGAAAACAGCACCAGGGACAGTACTTATCAGGAAGAGTCTCATTTAGTATTGACTGCTGTGTTAGGTTGAAGCCCTCATTCCTTCAACTCCTTGAATGTGTCCTTCTTGTACTGCGGGGGGTTAAAAGGCCCAGGCTACATAGTAATGGCCCCGTGGTTGGCCCATTACAGCTTTGGCTCAAAGAAATTGAATTGATGACATTTGGCTGCCCCCAAAACTGAGAACATCTAGTGGTGGAAATAAATTAGAGAGGGACCTCTATGACCGTTGCCATCTAGTGGGGGAAATTAAATACTGCAAGGGACAGCTCTGGATTAAAGGTGACTATTGTGGCAAAAGCTATTACTAGGCTCTCTTATTATTATTACTTTTTTTTTAGCAGTTTACAATACATGTTTTCCTGGCGTTCAGCTTTAATAAAAAAACAGAGTGGCTAGTCCCCTGGATCAGAATAGTCCTCGTGGCGTGCGTTAACCTCTCTGTTGTAATTTCATAAAACTGCTCACATAGTTCTGGCTTCAGTCGATCATCACAAAAGACGTGCCGTTATCTGGGGAGCTATGAAGGCAAGCGGTAATGTATGGTGTATGAGCGGAGATGGGAAGCGTTCCAAAGCAGATCCTTTAGTAGAAAACAACATAAAGAGGCTTTTAGCATTTGACTTTGTGTAAAATTTCCAGCGCAGCCACCTCCTCATTAGAAGAAGGCACAAGGGGGGACTGGAGTTAAGTGCTTCCACACAGGAACGCATCTTCGAAAAAACTGGCAAGCGGCTCGCCAACTTGAGATGGCCCGCTTGTTTACAAAGCTTTGAGAAGTTTCATTACCTTCATATCAATGTGTCTCGCGGCTTGCAAGGAAAAAAAACGCTTTTCAGCCGCGGCAAATTTCAGTAAGTGGTTTGCTTGGTGGGTATGCAGAGATTGTGGAGAGCTGCCAAGTGCAGATGGGCAATTGTATGTTGCTGGTGACGCAGAGGCGGCTGTAGGCTTTGTGAGGCCTTAGGCAAAACCTAGACACGAGGCCACACTCACCCCCATAATGAGAAAAATAATTCAAGCGTTAAAAAATTTACTTTATAAATTGCATATATTAAGAGCTTCAAAGTGCTGGTGTCAGTACTCTCTATCTTGGTGCTGGTGTCATTGTCAAATTAGGCGGTTGCGAGGCCCCTGTGAGTGTGAGGCCTTAGGCAACCGCCTAATTTGCCTAATTAGAGAGCCACCTCTGCTGGTGAGTGCGCACGGTAATCCTATTTATTTGGCTTTGCACTTTACAGAGTGCATGGGTTGGGTCACTTCTTTTTTTTTTTTTTTTAGGGATCTAGTTATAGGGGATCAGGCACACTTTAGCCGTGGGGGGGTGTTCACATAATGCAGTTGAGCAGCATTTTTACCACCCGCAACTGCTTCTCCTTTAGCTGCAAGGGCAGTGGCCAAGGTTGCACTCATGTCTTGGCAAGAACAATACTTCTGTTGTGTTCGGTGGGCACTACCTTCTGCCGAATATCTCTCATTCAAGTGAACAGGACCGCGCTGCGACCACCCCACAGATGGGTGCAATGTAGCAGTTGTGGTACTGCGGCTTTCATGGGGTTAAAGTGGTATTAACCAGTTTGGCTCCAGAGCAATTGTTTTTTCTTCTCATACATGTACTATACAAATCTTAATTTGTGGCAATAAAATTGCTTAAACCTCCAGAACATTATATATTTATGGAAAGCAGAGGCCCTGTAGAATAAAAAGGTGATAGTTGCAAATTTTTATGTCTCATGATATTTGCGCAACTGTTTATTAACCACTTTAAGGCCAGGCTTTTTCTGATGCTTTTTGTTTACAAGTTTTAATCAGGATTTTTTGCTAGAAAATTACTTATAACCCCCAAACATTATACATTTTTTTAGCAGAGACCCTAGGGAATAAAATGGTGATAGTTGCACAGTTCACACACAGTATTTGCTCATCGATTTTGCAAAGGCATTTTTTTGGGGAAAAAATACACTTTAATGAATAAAAAAAAAAAAAAAAACACAATATATAAACCATTTTTTTGGAAGAGGCCTAACATGTCACTCTTCGAAATTGTGCCCGCTCGTTTAATGTCGACAAACTATGGTACTTAAAAATCTCCATAGACATTTTTTTTTTTTTATATATATATATTTATTTTACTTATTTTACTTTTTATGTTTGCACTGTCCCTTTAATTTATTTTTTTAAACACTTTTATTGTTGTTACAAGGAATTTAAACATCTATTTTAATAGAAATATGGATGACAGGTCCTCTTTATGGTGAGATCTGGGGTCAAAAAGACCCTGAATCTCTTCTTTACCTTTATAAGCAGAAGAGAATAAACATTTTTGTTTAAAAAAAAGAATTGGGAGCTTTTTTGGGCGACAGCGGCGTGACAATCACAGCAAAATCATACCAAGATTGGAGTGCCATTAACAAGTATTGAATGGAATCGCAAATGCATCCTGTGTTTTGGCGCAATTTATAATTGCGGGCAGAATCATGGCAATTTTGCACGCAATTCAAATTGCCTAGATATGAATGGAACCTAAAGGTTCACGCTTCATACCTAGTACGTCCAAAGAGCTGAACTGGTTAAACCCAAAACCAAAAATGCCATATATTGCAGCTTACCAACCATTAGATGTGGTGGCTGCATTCGTTTCCTTTTCCTCTCTGTTTTCACCTGGTGATCTGGCCAGTAACACACCTCCTGTGTTAGGGAGACACCACTCTGGATGAAGGAGAACAGGAGGCACAGTAGACAGCAACATTGTCAGTCTGGGGGGAGAGGAGTGTTAGTTGCCTCACCCATGTAAACAGATACATTTTGCTGGAGAGCTTGTGCTGTAGAAAAAAAAAACAACAAACTTGCTGGCTGGATCGCCAGATGAAAATAGAAGAGAGAAAGACTAAAAAGGAAAATGAATGCAGCCATCACATCTAAGAATATAATAAATGTTGGCTTTTGGGTTTAATACTGCTTTATAACATATGATAAGAACATATGATATGTTGCCACCTCACCGCCTGTCAAATGCCTCTGAAAAGCGATCCAAGCATAGATGGCTTTTCAGAGGAGCAGCAGTCCTTGCCACAAATGTAAACGAGCCCTTACGGTGCAATGCACATTAATATCCAACGTACATTGAATAGCACCTCAATGCGCTAAGGGCTCATTTAACCACTTCAGCCCCGGAAGGATTTACCCCCTTCCTGACCAGAGCACTTTTTGCGATTCGACACTGCGTCACTTTAACTGACAATTGCGCGGTCGTGTGACGTTGTACCCAAACAAAATTGACATCTTTTTTCCCATAAATAGAGCTTTCTTTTGTGGTATTTGATCACCTCTGCGGTTTTTATTTTTTGCGCTATAAACAAACAAAGACCGACAATTTTGCAAAGAAACAATATTTGTTACTTTTTGCTATAATACTTATTACAAAAATATATAAAAAACAAATGTATTCATCAGTTTAGGCTGATATCTATTCTTTTTCATATTTTTGCTAAACAAAACCCACAATAAGCATTTATTGATTGGTTTGCGCAAAAGTTATAGCGTCTACAAACCATGAGAATTGATTTATGGCATTTTTATGTATTTTTTTTTTTCTACTAGTAATGGCAGCGATCTACGATTTTTAGCGGGACTGCAATATTGACATGTCGGACACTTTTGACCCGTTTTTGGGACCAATGACATTTATACAGCGATCGGAACTTTAAATAGCCACTGATTACTGTGTAAATGTCGTTGGCAGGGAAGGGGTTAACACTAAGGGGGCGATCAAGGGGTTAACTAGTATAATGGATTCAATTGAGAGGAGGGTTCCCCAGTGGGATTATCCAGTGCAAAGAGACAATACAAAGAAACTACTGTGCATCGGTCAATCAATGTCCCCTGAAGAAGCCTGTGATAGGCGAAACATGTTGGGATTGTGACCTAAGTTTCACATACTTGTATTGAATATGCACATGTACAAACATTGTAAATGGTATCAAAGTATTGAGCCCGTTATTGAGTGATTTTCCCTGTATCTTGTCATATATAGCATTTCTGGCGTATTTTATGCTTATGTTGAAAATAAAATGTGATTTTATTGCAAGATATCATTGATATTAAATTGTCTCTTTACACTGGATAATCCCACTGGGGAACAATCCTCTCAATTGAATCCATTTTATGAGCTATTTGGGATGAGGTGTCTAGCTTCATTTTATATAATTAAGAGATAATTTGGACAGGGGACTACCCACAATATTATAAGGGGTTAACTATGTTTCCTGTCAGTGTGTTCTAACTGTATGGGAGCTGAGCTGGCTGGGGGAGGAGAATGATCGCTGCTCCCATATACTGGGAACATACAATCACTCTCCTTGCCCGTCAGAACGGTGATCCTATTGTTTACATACACAGATCCACCGTTTTGTCACTGCCAGAGAGCGATCGCAGGTGGCGGGCGGACATCGAATCTGCTGATTGGCTCCCCTGCTAGTGCCCACAATACTCGCTCCTGCGGCTGCCGTCAGATGACAGCGGCTTGCTCAGGAGAGCCACGTTGCCTCTGTCAAGCCACGGCGGGCGGTTGGCAACTGGTTAAACATATGGCAAGATGTACACAACTGGCTGCTGTCCTGTCTAGTCCTGCTCTGAGGAAGGGGGTGCGCCCCTGAAACACGTCAGTTGGCAACATAGTCAGATGTAATTGGAGCATACATATCCTATACTGTGTAGCCATGTGCTGAAAGTTGTGGTCCACCCACCTGCTTCCCACGTATTCCACGTATTCCACACATCCAAAGTCACTGAACAGGCCAGTACTTTGTTTTTGTTGTTTTATTTAGGGGTTTGAACTTGGATAGGGATCACTGTGGGATGCCCAGTAACTAAACATGAGACACACTATATACGCCTCCGGTATATACACTTCTTCACCTCCAGCACACTACTTACACTTCTCCTGTACTCCTCTCCAGTACACTACTTGCCGACCGTTACACCTGTCCTCCTGGTCCGAAGGGAAATTTATCAGACCTCTACAATACTTCTTCACCACAGGTAGCTGAAAAACGTCCAAAAGAACCCTCTGGTCTTTGGGGTTTTTTTACAGCTCAAAAACGTCACTGCTAAAAACATTCACTGAGATGCAAAAAGAGGTTAAAAGAGGTGAAATTTGATGACTGACCACCGTTTTCAGTTACTGAACCTCAGGCTAGCTGGACTCTATTATGTTATTATGTGATTATTTCTCTGTGAGTATCTACAAGTTAATAAATTATTTTAATTAAATTTAACAAAAAGTTAAAATAGTAAATGTTGCATATACATATCATTTTTTTTTATTATTTAATTTATTTATTTTGCTTTTTTTCTGTAATCTGTTACTTAGTCTAGCCATAGTAAAGCCTATTAAGTGGTTTTAACTAAAAACAAAATATTTTATCTGTGACTATTTAAAAGTTATTAAATTATTTTATTATTATTTTTTTTTTAATATAAATTAAAAAAGTGCAATCAAACAGAATTCTTTTTTGATCATAGTACATTACATGTCATCCCAATTTTTTCTTTTTTAATATACAGTGCATCCAGAAGGTATTCACAGCGCTTCACTTTTTCCACATTTGGTTATGTTGCAGCCTTATTCCAAAATGGATTAAAGTCATTATTTTCCTCTAAATTGTACAAACAATACCCCATAATGACAACATGAAAAAAAGTTTGTTTGAAATCTTTGCAAAATTATTAAAAATAAAAAACGAAAAAATCCCATGTACATAAGTATTCCAGCCTTTGACATGACACTCAAAATTGAGCTCAAGTGCATCCTATTTCCATTGATCATCCATGAGATGTTTCTACAACTTGATTGGAGTCCACCTGTGGTAAATTCAGTTGATTGGACATGATTTGGAAAGACACACACCGGTCTATATAAGGTCCCACAGTGCATGTCAGAGTACAAACCAAGCCATGAAGTCCAAGGAATTGTCTGTAGACCTCTGAGACAGGATTATATGGAGGCACAGATTGGGGGAAAAATGTCTGCAGCATTGAAGGTCCCAATAAGCACAGTGGCCTCCATCATCCGTAAATGCAAGAAATTTGGAACCACCAGGACCCTTGCTGGAGCGGGCCGACCAGCCAAACTGAGTGATTGGGGGAGAAGGGCCTTAGTCAGGGAGGTGACCAAGAACCCGATGGTCACTCTGACAGAGCTCATGCGTGAGGAGAACCTTCCAGAAGAATAACCATCTCTGCAGCACTCCACCAATGAGGCCTGTATGGTAGAGTGGCCAGACGGAAGCCACTCCTCAGTAAAAGGCACATGACAGCCCGTCTGGAGTTTGCCAAAAGGCACCTGAAGGACTATCAGACCATGAGAAACAAAATTCTCTGGTCTGATGAAACAAAGATTGAACTCTTTGGCCTGAATGGTAAGCGTCATGTCTGGAGGAAACCAGACACCACTCATCACCTGGTCAATATCATCCCTACAGTGAAGCATGGTGGTGGCAGCATCATGCCGTGGGGATATTTTTCAGCCGCAGGAATTGGGAGACTAGTCAGGATCAAGGGAAAGATGAATGCAGCAATGTACAGAGACATCCGTGATGAAAACCTGCACCAGAGCGCTCTGGACCTCAGACTGGGGCGAAGGTTCTTCTTACAACAGGACAATGATCCTAAGCACACAGCCAAGATAACAAAGGAGTGGCTACGGGATCAACTCTGTGAATGTCCTTGAGTGGCCCAGCCTTAGCCCAAACTTGAACCCATTCGAACATCTCAGGAGAGATATGAAAATGGCTGAGCACCGACGCTCCCCATTCAACCTGATGGAGCTTGAAAGGTCCTGCAAGGAAGAATAGGAGAAACTAGACAAACATAGGTGTGCCATGCTTGTAGCATCATACTCAAAAAGACTTGAGGCTGTAATTTGGGGATATGCAATTAGTGGACCTCCAGCTGATGCAGAACTACAAGTCCCATGATGCATAGCAAGACTCTGACAGCCACACAGCATGACACCCAGAGGCATGATGGGACTTGTAGTTTTGCAACATCTAGAGGTCCGCTAATTGTTTATCCCTGCTGTAATTGGTGCCAAAGGTGCTTCACCAAGGTATTGAGCAAAGGTTGTGAATATTTATATACACAGGATTTTCTCCATTTTTTATTTTTCATAAATGTGCAACGATTTCAAACAAACGTCTTTCACGTTGTCATTATGTGGTATTGTTTGTAGAGTTTTGAAGAAAATAATGAATTTAATCCATTTTGGAATAAGACTGTAACATAACAAAATGTGGAAAAAGTGAAGCACTGTGAACTACTTTGCACTGTAAATAGCACTTAAATTTCATATATAAATGTATACTGTATATATATTTTGTATTTTTTTTTTTTTTTTTGCAATCTGTTACTTAGTCCAGCCACAGTTAACATCTATCTAAAGATTCTGACAATAACTAAAAAAAAAAAAACACTCCAAAAAGAAGCATAAGGATTAACATCACGGGTTTAGATCCCTCTACTATGTGTGACAAGATAGGGTCCTGGCCCGAGGCTTAATTTTTTTTTTTCTTTTATGGCACCTGGAAACTAGCCAGCCTTGTAGAAGTTTTTCTTTTTAAGGACGTGCAAGAGCAAAGGCGAAAAATGTCCCTGTCTGGCCGAATTAATCAAACATTTCGCAGCGCGTCTCCAGCTTAAAACACTCCAGATTTCTCAACTGTTTGATAAATAATAGGTATTCATCAAGTCTTTTTTTGTAATCACCATCAACTGAGTCGGCGTGGCAGGGCCATAAATTACCGATCGAACCGACAGAAGGAAAAGGACTCTTAAAGGGCTGTTTTCGCTGCAATGTAACTTGTGCGTCTATTGATGCCTTCCTAAAAAGACATGCATAATTTAAGGGCACCATCTTCCGCCTGCCAAGTCAGTGTTATTCTAAAGAGACTCGCTGCCACTTTTAGCTGACTGCGCTCTCCAAAATAATGATTTAAGGTTTTCTAGAGGCGTATTAAAATTCACAGAGTTAAAAATAAAAAATGGCTGAATTTGCCTGGCTGCGACGCTGTGAAGCTGTGGACGGATTTAAAAATCAACATTATAATAATTATACAGTAAAAGCGGGGATTTATAAACGAAAAAGGGCAAAAGCTCAAAAATAAAAAGTTCCCAATTTTGCACAATTTTCCCAATTTGGCCCTACTTTGAAAAAGTTAAAGTGGAACTCCATCAAAAGGTGCATAAAACTTTTACACATTGGAGCCCCAAAGGTAAAGCTAAACTCTGGGCACAAAAGCTTAAATTTAGATACATTCTTTGATAGCCACAAAGAATATAAATCCACTTTGAGTGCACCAAATTCTTTTGAAAACCCAGATATCATTTTGTAAAAGAAAATGATAAAGAATCTCTGTGCACTGCCAAATAATCAACAAACAAAATAAAATGAAAAAAAATATATATTTTGGACCTGCAACATACACCAATGATGCGTTCCCACCCCAAAATCACAAAAAATTAAAGAAACAATGTAGCCCATACGCCCAAAAATGTATACACTATATTGTCAAAAGTATTGGGACAGCTGCCTTTACATGCACATCAACTTTATTGGCATCCCAGTCTAAAGGCCCGTACACAAAATGCGATTTTCGGACATGAATTTTCTTTAGACGGCCAATCGTCCAAAATTCTTGCCACTAGAATACTACTTTCGACAGCTGATATTGAATTTTCGTAAGACAAAAGATGGTTGTTCAGGCTATAAACAATGTTTTCATACGGCAACTCAACGTCTGATTTTCGTATAAAAAAAAAAAAAAATTGTATGATCACAACTCAGGAACGAAATAATACATACAAAACTATTCAACACATTACGTCACTTCTGGCCTTGAATTCGGCTCTAGGAAAATGTTCCTATTGCTAGTACACTCTTCACTTTCAACATGAGACAAGCATCCAACAAAAAACGGACGTTCTGTAGTCCGAAATTCGCATTGTGTGTACAAGGCTTTGGTCCGTAGGGTTCAATCTTGAGTTGGCCCACCGTTTGCATCTATAACAGCTTCAACTCTTTTGGGAAGGTTTATCCATTCTTCCAGAAGTGCATTTGTGAGGTCAGGCACTGATGTTGGATGAGAAGGCCTGGATCACAGTCTTCGCTCTAATTCACCCCAAAGGTGCTCTGTCGGGTTGAGGTCAGGACTCTGTGCAGGCCAGTTAAGTTCCTCCACCCCAAACTCGCTCATCCATGTCTTTATGGACCTTGCTTGGTGCAATCATTTGGTGGAATAATGCCCACCTGCACTTCCCTAAATCCTCCTTGCAAGCTTCTCTTATTGAGGATGGGCTTGTCTCGCCAAATTTATTTATGTATTTTATCGTCTCTCAACTTACTTATATCTACGACTGGCAACATTCAGCCTCTTCCAACCCCTGCCCCACTCTTATATCAGCTTTTCAGGGAACCCTTTTGAAAATGAAGAATGATATCTACAGGTCTGTTACCTCCTGCTGCTCTAAATGCTCCCCTGATCAGTGGCGCCTGGTGCTCCATCTTTTGGGTGCGGCAAAAAAAACACCCGCCAAATTACCCCCCACCAACCCCATCGCTCACTCGTCCACCCACCAACCCAGCCTTTACCCCATCTAGGTCGCAGGCAGCTTCTGCTCCTTCTTGTGTCTCCTCCTCCTCGGCGGTTTCATGGTGGCTTCCACTGCATCTCCTCGGCGGCTTCTCCTCTTGATTAGTTGGGTCGTAAGACCCGCTTCCTGATTGGCCGGGAGGAGAATCAGGAAGACAATACGGATATTAATTCGTTATTGTCACACAACTGGGTGGGCTCATCCTTTTTGAAGCAAATTAGAGCCTAAGGCTTATGTGCTTCCAAAAAAAAAAGCCAATTGGAATTCATGCATCTGGTGCCCTGCATGTAGATTAGGGGCCGGCACCCCTTATGGACGCTGCTGAGAATGCATTTCCTGCCTGGCGTGGGATGACAAAGTATTATCCTCTTCTCAAGCCCACATTTCCCCCAAGACTCTCCTATGGCACAACTTCAGATTTTGGGAATTACTAGGTCACCCTGGTTTGAGCAGGTGGATCAGCAGAGGGGTTGTTTATGTCTCTCAACTTTTTGACCATGGCAGCTTTGTTTTTTTTGAGCACTTCACACCTGAGCATTGCATTATTCATTTTTATGTGTGTTTTTGAGCATTTCTGCAGCCTTTTTAAAGCATTTTTGAGCTTTGGCATTTTTTTTATTAGCTAATAGAGAAAAATATCATCTATTGCATCATTTGCTTATGTTTTCAGGTTTTTGTTTGCTTCATCTTCTTCTTCCTGCTGTTTAGTTATTTATTATTTTTATTAGGATTAGAGGTTAGGGATTAAAATAAAATAATATTAATAAGAATAATAAATAAATAAACACAAGGATTAGGGTTACAGGTTAGGAGTTAGGGCCAAGGGTTAACCCTAACCCCTTATCTTAAAACAAATAACTAATAATATAAATAAATAAACACCAGGGTCAGGGGTTAAATCTAACTCCTAACCCCAAACCATAACAAAATAAATAAATAATAAATAAAATATTAATAATTATAAATAAATAAACACAAGGGCTAAGGGTTAATTTATTTATTTGTTTACTATAGGAAAAAAATATTTACTATTTATTTTTATGTGGTTTTATTTATTAATTACATTTGAGCAGAAAAAAGTGCCTAAACAGGCATTTTAGTGCATTTCTATGGGGGGAAAAAAGCTGAAAAAATGCACCAATCTGCCCAAATCGGGCTACAAAAGTAGTTCCAAAACTTTTTTGAGCTTGTGGCGTTTGGCTTCAGGTGACTTGGAGTGGAGATGTGAGCCAACTCAATAGAGATGCATTAAATTTCTCTTCTTCAGCGTTTTGGAGCTTTGAGCTTCAAGCTACAAAATGCTCAGGCGCGAATGGGACCTTAAAGACAGCTACCACACTGATAATAAATCCTTTTCCAAATGTTTGCTTCTACAACATGTGAAAAAAAAATGCAAACCCAATCCTGCTAAGTCTGTATTAAACATATTTATTGCCTCTGAAGCAGCCAGGGTGACCGGCAGAATCGGTTAGGCTGGTTTGCCCAGCTGTCTACCACTGCTTACTGCGGACACACTGGACAAGAACAATTTTTTTCTGATACTTTCATTTATGTCTCTAACATGGAGAGAACTTCATTTGGGTGCAGTGATTTGATCTTTAAGGCTACTTACACATTGAAGCAGTAGCTGCGGTCGCGGTAAAACCCCGCTAGTTTTAGCAGAGTTTTACCAGCGATAGGGCTATGCGGGCGGGAGCACCGCGTTAACAACCCACAAGGGGTTAAAAAGGGGTTAAAAGTGCCGGCGCTCAGCGCTACCGACGCGGTGTGCAGCCGCTTCGGCAGCGCTTGCCATTCATTTCAATGGCAGGGGCGGTAGAGGAGCGGTATATTACCGCTCCCCTCACCGCCCCAAAAATGCTGCTTGCAGGACTTTTTGTAAGGTCCTGCAAGCGCACCACCCCAGTGTGAAAGCACTCAGGGCTTTCACATTGGGGTGGATTGGGGGGGACTTTTGAGGCGCTTTACAGACACTATTTTTAGCTAAACAGCGTTTGTAAAACGCTTCAGTGTGAAAGTAGCCTAAATGAGATACTGGTGTTTGCCATGTTGGAGCATATGGGGTTCCTTGAGTACAGCAAGGATCCTCTGAGATATCTCAGAATACTATGTTGAATTGTTCTGAATGCCTATTGGACAGGGATTGCCAGAGCCTTGTTTAATGAACTATTATTGCAGTATCCTCAGTCCCAAAGCTTTGGGACATTAAATGGATATATACCTGCGTATTGATGGTGTAGATACTTGTGCGAGGGAGGGAATGTATATCTGTGGATGAGATATGTCATAATAAACTTTATAACCTCCTCTGGACCAAAAGTATCCTAACACACATGTTCTGGAATACCTCACTATACAGCGGGGAAAATAATTATTTGATCCCCTGCAGATTTTGTAAGTTTGCCCACTTACAAAGAAATGAAGGGTCTATAATTTTTATCATAGGTGTATTTTAAATGATAGAGACCAAATATCAACCAAAAATCCAGAAAAAAACACATAAAACTAATTCTATAAATTAAGATGCAGTTCAGTGAGTAAAATAAGTATTTGATCCCCAAGCAAAACATGACTTAGTACTTGGCGGAGAAACCCTTGTTGGCAAGCAGAGAGATAAGACGCTTCTTGTAGTTGATTATCAGGTTTGCACACATCTCTGGAGGGATTTTGGTCCACTCTTCCTTACAGATCTTTAAATCCTTAAGGTTTATTGGCTTTCTCTTGGAAACTTAAAGTTTCAGTTCCTTCCATAAATTTTCTATAGGATTGTGGAAATAGGAGGTGGAAACATTATGCTTTGGGGCTGTTTCTCTGCTAAAGGTAGAGGGTGACTTTACCGCATTGAGGGGCCAATGGACAGGGCCATGTATTGTAAAATCTTGGATGAGAACCTTCTTCCCTCAGCCAGAATATGACATGGGTCATGGATGGGTGTTTCAGCATGACAATGACCCAAAACATACTGCTAAGGTAACAAAGGAGTGGCTCAAGAAGAAGCACATTAAGGTCATGGAGTGGCCTAGCTAGTCTCCAGACCTTAATCCTATAGAAAATGTATGGAGGGAGCTGAAACTTCAAGTTGCCAAGCAACAGCCAAGAAACCTTAAGGAGTTAGAGATTTAGAGAAGATCTGTAAAGAAGAGTGGACCAAAATCCCTCCTGAGATGTGCAAACCTGGTCACCAACTACAAGAAACATCTTACCTCTGTGCTTGCCAAAGAGGGTTTCTCCACCAATTACTAAGGCATGTTTTTCTTGGGGAGAATATACTTATTTTACTGACTGAACTGCAACTCAATTTATAACATTTGTATCATGTGTGTTTTTTTCTGGATTTTTGGTTGATATTCTGTCTCTCTCATTTAAAATACACCTATAGACAAACACTCCATATCTGGGACCAGGCAATATTAACTCTTGTTATATCTTAGTACCTACTAGGCCCCATGCAATCAACTGAGTTTGGACCCTGGAATAAACAGGAACACAGCCGACTGTCACAAATTCTCCAGTCAGAACCGACACTACTGGTATCTTCTATGCCTGTAATGACTTTAGATAACCCTACACATTGGTTACAGAGACATCAGACTTTGTCCTATATATGATCCATTCCAACACCTTTAGACACTCTTACTGAACTGACTAATCTGGAACATTTGCTTATTCAGAGGGTTCCACCAGCTCACACAATATCGTAAATTATTGTACTCTATACTCATGACATTGGCACATCCAGATCTTCCTTTGTTTACACAGAAATGGGAAAAAGACCTTCAACAAATTATTTCTCCTTTGGAGTAGCAAAAATGTTTTACCCTTACTCACAAAAAAAATCACTTGCTACGAAAAGCCAAGAAAAGGGGTATACATTGAGATCTAGATGCTATAAGTGTCCTCCGATTTACATAATTTTAAACATCATATATCGGACACATGTTGGAGATGTTTTACAGCTAAAGGAAACATGCTTCATATTTGGTGGGAATGCCCACCTCTGCGTACGTTCTGGAACCAAATTTTTGATTTACATCATCAACTTACTGGCACCTTTACCCAACCATCGCCCAGGGTGGCTTTCCTGTCCATTATGTCTGGCTAATCTCAGGTAGCAAAAAAAGATATCCTTAGGCACATTCTTAATGCATGCAAAAAACGTAAAAACTAAAAAAGGGGCCACTGCACCAACCGTATAAGTAAACTGCTTTTATTCAAACATGATTATAAAGCATGACAAAATTCCATGTCCCTGATACCATCACACCCCTTAAAGGTCAAACTCATCCCTCCCCTTCCCTCACCCCCCCAAAAACCCTCAAAACCACCTGGTGGTGGGATATTGGTGTGGGAACCATCCATCTATCACCCCATGCAGGGGGCAGTGAGGGGTCTCAGCTCCCTGGGACTTGCTCCCTCCCACCCCTTTGGGTTGGGTTATAGGGCTGTCTGGTTGGGTTCCAGGGCATCATTTTATTGTTTTTTTTTTGGGGGGAGGGTGAGGGAAGGGGAGGGATGAGTTTGACCTTCAAGGGGTTTGCTGGTATGCGGGACACAGATTTTTGTCATGCTATATACTCATGTTTAAATAAGAGTAGTTGACTTATACGGTTGGTGCAGTGGCCCCTTTTTTTGTTTTTTTTCATACTCGATTCTCAAACTGCACCCCCCCCCCTAATTTTAGGGTAAGCACTAAAACCTATTTTATGGGACTCCCACTTGTGCTATAATTTGGACATTCTTAATGCAGCCAGAGCAGTCATCTCTCGACATTGGAAATCGACCTCTGTACTGTCCCTGGGGGAATGTGCAATTGAACTAGAATCCTACGCTTGGAATAACTGGGTCAGGTTTCGAGAATCACTCTTGAGAAGGACACCTGATGTAAGATAGCACTCTTGATGTGGACACCTGATGAAATGGGCATCTCTTGATGAGGAAACTTGATGTAAGCGGGCACTCTGACGGTGACACCTGATATAAGGGGCACTCCTGATGGGGACACCTGATGTAAGGGAGCACTCTTGATGGGGACACCTGATGAAAGGGGCACTCTTGATGAGGAAACTTGATGTAAGGGGGCACTCTAATGAGAAGTCATGATGTAAAAGGGGACTCTGATAGGGACATCTGATATACGGAGGCACAGGTTCTGTTTAATAGTGTTTCCCAGGTCATGGCACTGTATGATAGACTGTCAATGACTGCAAATTACATTATGTCCTCTGACGTTTTTACTGCACCCCTAGATCAGTTAGGTTAGATCTGGCTCTGGTGTGAAAGCAGGCAGTTGGCAGGGAATCACTGTTTAGACTGCAAATGATGCAGTCGTGGAGTCTGCAGAATTGTAAAATGCAAAAACTGATGTCACTCTCCTTTTCTGCTCTGGCCTACAGCCCAACAGGGGTATCATTTGGTGCTCTCTTACCCAAACCATTTGGCTTTGTACCAACTGTGTATTTAACCAATTGCCAGAGTTGCTCTTTAAGTGTAACCATTCTTTCCTATTCTCTTGAGACTTGTCTGAAAATACAGGGACACAGGAGGGGGGGTCAATGTGACTTTGAGGATGTCAGTCATCAACTATTAGCAGAAGTCACTTTCCGCAGAGAATTGTGGATGCAGATCCACAGACCGAGTACAGAACATTCCGCTGATGTCATCAATTTTAGGGGAAGGCAGATCAAGTAGTTTATGAACTGCAGCAAATCCCTCTGATTGAATTACAGTTCTCATATCCAATTCACGAGAGTTTATTGTTACCTGACTGCTCAGGAGATAAAAATGAATATTAGTGCGCTCCAAGTACATAAAAATCTATTGAAGTTCGCTAAACTGCCTCGTGTAAGTATGATTTTCAGGCATCTGAGCCTGGAACAGAAAAAAAAAAGTTATTAAAATGTTATGTGTTGCAAATGTGCATAATATATCAAGCACTTGTTCATGCACAAATAGCTATTAAAAATGTATAGGCTGAATGGGAAGCTCCAAAGGCTTTTCAGCACACTGTATATTGACTGGGTGAACGCCAAAGATTGCGGCGATTAAAGAGAAAAGCCAAGTGGTGAGTAAAATCTTTGAAAGATTGATGAGCGTGCTCACAATGTCCACTCAGTTTACCTGAGTTTAATGAAGGGAGTTCAAGCATGTCTTCTCTGTTGGACTGTGGACTCTTCTCGGGCGACTCTGCACTTAGTAGGGAGGAATAGGTAGCCTTTGCAAAAATCTTATCAAAATGAGCTACTAGGCTCTTTTTTGGGTGAAATTAGCTTTAAAAATGTATTATCGCTTTCTGACGTGGCTCTGTTTATAAAAAAAGACATGTTGGACAGACATGTGCATGAAGAATGACAGATGTAGCCTGTCACGACCAAAGTGACATGACTCCATCCCTAATAACATATATACAAAAAGAGAATCAGTGGTCATGGGACTTTAAATGAAACATGTCATGTCAAAAATGGTAATGCAAACAGTATATAGAGTATAACATTTATTGACATATAAAAATAAACAATTCATATTCTCAAATTTCATGATATAATATAGTCATAAAAGACCATTGGAGAGACCTGACATAACACATGATTGGTAATACATAGATATACAAGTACATGATGAGTACATAATAAGTTTGAAATATAGAAGTCAGACCATCTTGACACTATTGGTAACTCTACGCGTTTCATGGCTCATGGCCACTCATCAGGAGTATGCCAAGGATATCTATAAAAGTCAGCTCAAGATTTTTCTTTTGTTTATTCACTTTGCCACATTCGAATCTGAAAAAAAAAATCTAAAGTTTTCGATTCGGGCGATTGAAAATGTTTTGAATCTAAACAAATCGGTACATTCGAAGAAGACATAAAACAAATTCTAAATACGAATTCCGAATACGAATCCCAAATACAAATTGAACGAATCAACTGAATTTAACAAAACGAAATAACTAGATTAACAAATTGAAACAAAACAAAACTAAACAAATTCCTGTGCCTGCAGCAGACTGGTGACAGCATCTCACCCTAGGCAATGGTCGCTGGAATACAACTAAAGGATATGTGGAGCAGTGGCAGCCCATCCATGCAGGGCGCCGCCCCCCTAATCCATGTGCCCGGCCCCCTAATCTACATTCCAATGGTGGTCCTTTTTTTTTTTTTTAAGCACGTAATTAGAGCCTGAAGCTTTAATTGGCTTCAAAAAAGGGTGGGCTCAGGCCACCCATTTGTGGGAAAATAGCAAATTAATATTCACTATAGTCTTCCTGATTCTCCTCCCGGCTAGGAAGGGGGTCCTGAGACCCGATTGGTCAGGGAGCCTCAGAACCCACTTCCTGTTTGGCAGGGAGGAGAAGCATTCCTTGTGGGTTCTTATTCATCCCCCAGAAGTCTCTGTCCTGGAACCGGGACAGGGAAACATGTGTGATGCCGGGGTGATCATGATCGGTGTCCTTGGCGTTGAAGGAAGGAGGTGAGATGGAGACCGAATTCCTGGGAAATGTTGCCTCCTCTGCACTGCTTTCAGATCTCTTCGACCCCGGCTATTCCTTCCCCCTGCCTTCTAAGGTAAGGAGGATTCTGATTGCCACCTTCCTGTCCGTGTTCCGGGGGGGGGGGGAATCGCCGCCTTTCCGTCCGTGTCCTCCCGTGCACGTGGGGGGGGGGGGACTCATGTCGTTAGTTTGCCGCCCCCCAAAAAAAAATATTGAGCACCAGCCACCAATGATGTGCAGACTTGGGTAGTTTTTAAAAGGTCCCCTTTAAATACAGGCAAGGTAAGAATTGCAGTAATAAAAATAGATACAGAGTTAGCTCAGCTGAAAACAAGAAATATGTCAATCAAATCCAACCTCCAAAATTTTCTCACAGATTGGATCCACAGGAAGCTCACAGAACAAAATCACAGGTATTCACCAAGGTTTGTTTTTGTTTCTCGATGCGCCATTTGCAAGAAGGCGCGTGTTGTTCCAGAATGTTTTGACTATATTATATTTTATTTATAAGGTGTCAACATAATGTGTTGCACTCTATGGAAGAGTATACGGTAAATGTACATTACCCACCAACGCAGAACATTTAAAAGATCCTTGCTCATCACACTCTACCATCTACTAAGAAAGAGGCAATTATGCAAAAAGGTATGTGAAATCTATGGGGGATGGGCCAGACATATGTAATGCAGAATATATCAGAAATTTGCATGCCCTCAATTGCCGTGCAGCTGGCATATATCTGAGCGCAATTCTAAAATGCTTTAGCCTAGGGGAGCAGATGTGACTACTGGAAAGTCTTAAAGCATATGTAATATGAATCAGGAGACATGGAGGTAATAAGGAAAAGAGTATGAAACAAGGATTCCAATAAAAAAAAAAGTGATGGGGTGATGAGAATACTGTGCTCAGCGGATGAAAATATAAAGCTGACTATTTGGTCTGAAAATCAATCCTCAGGGTAACTACCCCCTACACACTATGCAATTCCATGCAGCAAGTGCCCCCTCCAACCTAAAGGTCCAGTGTACTCAAAAGCAATATTTTGGTATTGATGGAGCCTAATGGGCCGAGTCAGCCCTTGGATTCTTATATGCAGGGCTTTTATTTCTCAGAGAATAGGTGCTGGTTTTATAACGAAAACTCATGTGACCTGGAAATCCAACCTCCCCCGTGAACGACGTACCTTAACGTATCACACATCCCCCATCAATGGGACTCCTAACTAAAAGTCTGGTTTATCAGTCGAAATATAAAAGTAGGCGACTCGTGTCATAAGAGTAGTGGGGTAGTGAAAAAAAAAATAACCTTAGGAACAAAGTATGAGAAAAGGAATAATGGAGGTACAGAGGACTAAGTATAATGTATACGAAATTCTGA
>BLSH010230440.1:192279-212436 GCA_018402905.1 Glandirana rugosa
CAACAACGACGACCCTCAAATAACAACGACCCCCCCAAACAACGTCTACCAGGTAGTAACAATGCCCCCCCATAGATAACAACAACTACCCCCGGGATAAAAATGACCAACGTCCCCTAGATAAAACAGTAAAAATAGGGCCCCCATCAACAACAATAGATACCCCCCCGTAACAATGATGGACCATCTGCAACAAACCCCCCCAGCAACAATAAACTCCCAGCAGCAACAACAGATCGCTCCACAGCCAGCATCAATAGACCCCTCCCTGAACAGCAGATCTCTCCCAGCAACAACTAACCCTGCAACAATATAAGACCCACTCCCAGCAACAGTAGGTCCACCCAACAGCAACAATAGACCCCCACAGCAATAATACCCCCCTCCTGCAAATATAGATCCCCTCCAGCTAAAATAGATTCCCAAGCAGTCAGCATCAATAGACCCTGTCGCACACCCCAGCACCCTTTGTCATGACATAGAGTCCGTTTTTTGTCTGGGGGGGTACCGATGTTTATTGGTGCTCACTCCCACTTCTGCAATCTTCACCTCCAAGAATGATGTACCTCATCCCACTCCCTGCTCACCAGCAGCCTCTTGGGACTTACATTGGCAGTGGGGAGCCAGTTGTGGTTCCTCAGGAAGCCATAGCCAGCTCCTGTATCCAAGATGGCGGCACCAATTACCCACAGCGGTAAGAAGGACTGGCTGCAGGCAAACAACACTGGACCCCAGTCCCTGCTAAGTGCCTGATTTTTAAAAGCAGCTTCAGTATTTGTAGCTGTTGACTTAAAGAGGATCTTTGGCTGCCTCAATGCATTGTCAGTGGGGAGCCGGTTGTGGTTCCTCAGGAAGCCACAACCAGTTCCTGTATCCAAGATGGCAGTGCCAGTGACCCACAGCGATAAGAAGGACTGGCTGCAGGAAGATAAGTACTTGGTTTATAAGTCAACAGCTACAGTATTTGTAGCTGCTGACTTAAAGAGAAAGTAAACCCAGATGGGGTTTACTTCCTCAATATAACCCTGTAAAGTAGAAATATTATAGTAGCCCATTATGTGCCACTTACCTGCAAAAGAAGCCTGCGGCGTCCAGCGATGTCCCCGCTCCAGGCCGCGTCCACCTTCTGCCCCTCTTCCTTCCGGGGCCGCGACTCCAGCTCTGTGACTGGCTGGAGTCACGTGACGTCACTCCCACGCTTGCGCGCGGGAGCTGCCAGTCACGGCACAGGGTCAGGGGAGAAACGGCACGGAGGCCGTTTCTTCACTGTGCATGTGCCGACATGACATCGGCACATGCAAAACACCACATATCTCCTGAACCGTGCAGGTTCGGGAGATATGCAGTGCCCCTACAGGTAATCCTTATTCTAGGCTTACCTGTAGGTTAAAGTATTTGTCACAGGTTGACAACCACTTTAAAGAAGATCTTCAGCCCCCTCTCCCATCCCTACACCCCCCCCCCACTTATCGGATGTTCTAGGTGGCACATTTCTAAAACTCACCCATCTAGAGGATCCAGCATTGTCCCACTGAGATCCTTTTGTATTCTGCCACCTCTTGGTCCCCTGCCACCATATTGATTGTGACATCAACTGGCTCTTCCTGGTTCAGCCAGTGCGCCTCCTGATGATGTGGCACTAGGCCCACCCCTCCTCCTTTTTGAATGAAGAGCTATGCCTCCTGGAATATGTGATTTGCATATTACAGGAAACAAAGGGAGGACAGTGCATGTCATTTGCCTAGGCAAATGATGTGTGTAGCACCCTCCTAGGTAGGTGCTAGAAGAGAGTGTAGTTTGGGGTCTTTCTGCTTAACAGGAAGATTTAGAGTGCTTTCTGCCTACCAGGGAGCAGGATCTATTGGTTAGGTCTGCTCATGGTGCTCAGGTGCAGCTCAGCTTGTCTGAATGTTCCACACTGGTCCAATAGGGAGGCATATTGGACAGTGGGAGGGAACCTGACATGTGAGGGCACAGGCAATGTTACAGCCTTGGCTATTGGCAGAGGAAAGTGTCTCATTGCATGCTGGGTAACTGTATAAATGCTAAGTGCACACGTGTGCAGGGTCTTTCAGCTGGAGAGCAAGGTCCTGGAGGGAGGAGGCGGCTGCCCCTCCTCTGTAGAAGTTGTCATGCAGCCTTGGGTAGTTGACCTAAGGGCCTGAAGTCAGAGAAAAGCTGAACTCAGAGGTCCTGCAGAGCTGACTGGAAGGGAGACACCAGCAAGGATCTGATTCTGCCTACAGTGAGTACAGATTTGTGTTATGGGGCCTGTCCAGTGAGGGCCACTCCCTTCAGCTAGAAGAGTCAGTGGATGGGTGCCAGTCAAGGGGATGCTAGATAGGGTCCTGAAGATAAAATCTGCTGCTAGAGAAAGCAAGAAGACTTAATTCTTCCATTCATGTGGCGGTATAGTAAAAGCAGTGTGTCTGCTTTCACAAATCTTCTGGTGAGGCCAGGTGAGAGTTGTCCTCATCCACTATGAATAGTTCATTTGGAGTATCCCACTAATCCCTTCTCCCATCCAAGTTCCACAATAAATATCAAAAACCCAAATACCCTGGACTGGTCATTGAGTAACGAGCAGGAGTAAGGGGGGAATATGTGAAAACCCCTAGCAACCAGCTGCAGGTAATCAGAGAGCGACCTAAGAAGTCAACACACAGCAAGCCCTATGGGCAAAGTGCTACATGTGCAAGAAGCGGAGGGGGGGGGGAGGGGGGAGACGACCACTTTTTCAATTAAAAAAAAGGACATCCCTATTCTGGCAGTGGAGGGGAGAAGGTGTGGAGAGAAGGGAAGACTCTCCTGAATGTGAGGATCTGCTTTAGAAGAAAAATAATCAAACTGAAGTTGCCCTTTCATCCTGAGCCCCCATGATTGAAAGAAATTAAATACAATGAGTGAAAGGGGCAGGCCAGGGCCAGTCTGGCTGGAGAAGAGGAGCTAGATGATGCTGGATGTCCTCGAGCCAGGAAATAAGACGGGCTCTGTCTGACTTGTTGCAGCTTCTAATGTACACTGTGGGAAGATTACAGTGTGCATTGAAATCAAAGTAATCAATTTCAGTACAGCTGTGCAAGGCGGAAGGGAAGGCTAGTGTTCTTAAGTGTTTTTGCAAACTACAGTGTATTTCATTCAGTTACGGTTTACATCTACTTTAAATATTTTTTGTCTTTAACAGGATGCCTATGAAAAGTGAGCAGGGCCTAAAAGCCAGAAGCATATAAAGAAGTAAAGGAACGATAATTGCTCACAAAGAGTACATTAAGGATATATGGTATTGGAAAATGGGAACTTGGTAATACTGAAGCCTTGATACCTCTGGCAAGTCGATCTTTTCTGCAAAAGCCAATGCACAAAGCAGACATGGATAAAGAAAGGATATTAGCATGTGTCTGAGAGGCAAAAGCAAGTTAATTTCAATTCACACGAGGTGGTTTAACATACAAATTATCACCAAGTTTAGCGAGAACCAGAAAATAACGGGGGCTGGATGGCTTATTTATTGCTTGTAATCCACAGATGAGACGTGGCAGTATTCCCAGAGAGATTAGCATAACGTGTCTTTGCATTTTTAAAAGTAGCTTATGGTTGATCTCTATACGAAACTTCATCATCAAATGGCTTTGGGTTGGATGGAGCCATGGCACTGCTGTACAGCCAGGCACAGTGCCAGGGCTGCAAATAAATTGTTTACGCAGAAGTATTACTTACTAGCGGTGCTTCAATTTGAGTTGTGCGTCACTCCAATCAGGGTTTTTATAGTGCTGTCCTCTTGTGGCGGAACAGGTCATGGGCAACAGATTTAGTCCTTGCTGATTCGTTGGAACGTTCTGAACCCTGTCTCCTTGTAATCACACAGCAGATGGAGGCAACCAGGGCCATCTTTAATATTGATTGGACCCTGGGCAAAAATGTTCTAGCTCCAAGTTACTTACTATACTCATATAGTCCTAGTTACTTCAAATTACTCACAAAGACTCCAAGTTACTCACGTAATATTCCAAGATACTCTAAAATTACTCACAATACTCCAATTTACTCCAAATTACACGCAGCACTCCAGGCTACTCAAGGTCACTCACAGTACTCCAAGTTACTCCAGGCCACTCAGTGCTCTGTTTACTCACAATGCCCCGAGTTATTTACTATACTTCAAAAACACTCACAGTACTATAACTTACGTCAAAATCATTCACAGTAATCCAAGTTACTTGCAATGCCTCAAGTTACTTCCTATTCTCACAATACTCCAAGTTACTCCAAATTACCCACATTACTCCAAACTATTTCAGATAACTCACAGTCCTCCAATCTACTTGCAATACTTCAAGTTATCCCCAGTACTCCAAGCCACTCCAAATTACTCCCAGTATTCCAAGTTACTCAAAATTACTCGAAGTTGCTCCAAATTACTCCTAGTACTCCAAATTACTCCCAGCACTCCAAGTCACTCCCAGTACTCCAAGTCACTCCCAGTACTCCAAGTTACTTCCAATAGTCCAAATTACTCCCAGCACTCCAAGTCACTTCCGGTACTCCAAGTCACTCCAAATTACTCCAAGTTACTCCCAGTACTCCCAAGGTACTGCCAATATTCTAAGTTATTACAAATTACTCCCAGTACTCCAAGTTACTCTGGATAGCCCAAGTTACTCCCAATAGTCCAAATTACTCCCAGCACTCCAAGTCACTCCCAGTACTCCAAGTCACTCCCAGTACTCCAAGTCACTCCCAGTTCTCCCAAGGTACTACAATATTCTAAGTTATTACAAATTACTCCCAGTACTCCAAGTTACTCTGGATTGCCCAAGTTAATCCCAATAGTCCAAATTACTCCCAGTACTCCAAACTACTCCAAATTAGTTTTGGTACTCCAAGTTACTTCAAATTACTCCTGGTATTCCAAGTTACTCACAGTGCTCCAATAATACTCACTATACTCCACACTACTCACAGTACCTCCGTTTCTTCCCTGATTCAGTACTCACACAGTGCTCACAGTACCCCAGCTCCAGGCCCATGCCATCTGTCCTATCAATGTGTCCAGTGCCCTCACTCACAGCAAGCCTGCAGCTCCTTCTGCCACTGTGTCCCACAGATTCTCCTGACAGTGTGTCCGACTCCCGTGCCCTCTCTCACAGTTTTCCAGCCAGTCCACATGTCAGTGTACCTGCAGCTCCTCCACTCAGTGTGTTGCAACACCTGCGCCTTTACTCACAGTTTTCCATCTGCTCCACCTGTCAGTATGCCCAAAGCTCTTCCTCTCAGTGTGCTACAACTCCTGCACCCTCATTCATAGCTTTTATGGGCAGCGTTGCCTCATGGGGCAGCTGCTTGGGGCCCCACAATAATGACTGGACCAGAGGCAGTTGCCCCTTTTGCACTGTGTTACAAATGGCCCTGGAGGCAACTTTGCTATTCTCATCACCTCTGGGCATTTAAATCCAGGAACTGGTGGATGGGGTACACTACATGGAAATTGGCAATTTTACAAATGTTTGGAGCCCTATACTTCAGGCCTTTGTAGACACACTCAAGATAAGCAAAAGGAGAAAGGTCTGCTCTACTATTGACAAAATGACAACCTGTTATTCTTCTATGATACTTGTTGGACAGGTCCATTTTCTCATGTGATGGAGAAAATAAATGTCCACCTTAGTTTGAATGGCCTGGTTAGAGGCATAACTAGAACCTTCAAGGCCCCGGTGCAAGAAATAATGAATGAACCCCCCTGGCCCCCTACTGGGGACCTTTCCACTAATCCCGGGGCCCGTTACTCCCATCGTGGAACCCTTTATTACGATCTGCAGTGGGTCCTCCCACAGTGGCGGAACGCCAGAGCCCAGTCACAAGTGCTACCTTTGAGACCCTGGTAGTTCCGCCACTGGTGTCAGTAGTTTTTCATTTTTGTTGTTTTATTTATTTATTATTTTTTACCATTTTATTTTTTTAATTACCTTTTAGGACCCCCGTTGGGGGCTTCTGTGAAATATCTAGGGCCTAAACAGACCCCTGATGTCACTTTTGAGGACAGATTCATCAGTCCCTTTCTCTGCAGCCTCAGCTGCACAGAAAGAATGGACAGGAATATCTATGTACACAGCTTCCCATTCACTCATAAACCAAGGCATAGTAAACACAGTTTACTATGCCCCAGGTACTAATGAATAAAAAAACAAAAAAACTGAACTGATCACTGACTTTATTCATTAAGGTAAGAAATTACACATTTACCGACTCCGTCCTCACTCTCCATCCTGACAGATCCCCCGCAGCACCCGGCAGGAGGTGGGTGGGGAAGACCAGCTAGCGCTGTGGGGGGAAGGGGGGGCCAGCGAAGCACAACGGGGACAGGACAGGAATAGAGAGGCGGTGGGAGCGGCATGTGAAGGAAACAATGACCTCCATTACCCTCCTGCAGATGCTGATTGTCTGTTAGGAGTGAGAGGAGGGAAAGTGGCATTTAGTGTCTGCATGGAGGGATCTGTTCTTCTACATGCCGCCTCCCCCACTGCCCTCATATCCCGTCTTACAGGGAGGCTACACGGGCCCCCTGGAGCAGGGGGATGGATCGCAATGGCACACTGGACTCATAAACATTTGTTTGGTGCTCTTTCTGGTTCAACTCTATTTAGACATATCAGGGTTGGGGGTAGACATGTACAGAGTGAGAAAATGTGTTTAGTTTTGTTGCGTTTCGATTCGTTATTTACATAAATTTGTTTAGTTAGATTTGTTTCATTTGTTTAATTCATTTTCGGAACTTGTTTTGTTTATTCATTTTCTAATCAATTTTGAAAAGTTTTCAAATTCGAAAAGTTTTCTAATCCATTTTCGAATTGTTTTTGAATTTGAAAAGTTTTCGAATTTGAATTGTTTTCAAATACAAATAGTTTTCAAATATGAACAGTTTTCCAAATTCCAAGAACGGGGTGGAGTGGAAAATGGAGGAAAAGAATGGAAAATTATAGAATAGAATAGAATAGCATAGAAGGGAATATAACAGAAAATGAAAGAATATAATGTGGCGGAGTGGAACAGAGCTGTTTTACTCTGTTGTATTCTATTCTTTTGTTTTCTGTTATATTCTTTTTTAGTCTATTGTTTTTTTTTCTGTTCTATTCCTCTATTTTCTATTCTATTTTGTTCTCTTTGGAAATTGAAAAACGATTCAAATTCGAGTATTTTTCAAATTCACATTTGAAAACGGTTTGAATTTGCACACGTCTAGTTGGTGGCCCCTTGTTCCTGGGGGGGGTTTCCTGCTGTATGGAGCAGTGCAGAAGTGGTACTGTTACATATACATTTTCTGGTTGCTGCCTATAAATTAATATTATTCTTTGAAACCTTGTATCTTTATGTATCTTTTACAATCCTTAGTCTTGAGACATCTAAAGATACAGGGTTTTAAATTGTAATTGAGAGGGTTTATGTTTATTTCTTTTTTGTCCAGTATTATTATTATTTTTTAATTTTAATTTCATAAATATTACTAAAAATACTTTTGTCAGAACAATGGGATGTTAAAAAAATGATCCACATTGGGTGTCAGATGCCTTAGGTATTCCACAGCCTTTATTATTGTGTTAATTATAAGTATATCTATCTCTTACTGTGCTAATGTGCCATGGGCTGTAGATATAATATTTTAAGTGGGGGTTTTTAAAGAATTGAAAATTATTTCAAAGGTTTTCTTCAGGGTAAAATAAAAGAAAGCTTTAGTTAACCCGCTTCAATCCCCATCCTAAGTCAGTGATAAAATGAATATTTCTCTTGAGCATCCTTTCTGTCCACATGTAATATTTTTGGCCTCTTTAAATGCCCTTTCACCACCTTTTTTCAAGAACCTTTTTTCATAAAGCCTTTCAGTCGTTCCAGCACCCTGTGGTTTAAAAACCTCAATTTCTGTACAATTTAATCTAATTCTATAGAATTGGCCTTTGGGAATATTATTTATCCACTTTGTATGATGCCAGCTCTCTGCTCTTAGTAGGCCATTACAATCAGTGAGTTTCTGGAAGGATTTGTTTTACCAGTTTCGTATATTTTATTTCAATTCTCAAGTCTAAAAAAATGAACCACTTCTGTGCTATATGCTTTGCAAAGTTCCAAATGCCAATCTGGAGTATTAAATTGTTCTAAAACAGTTTCAAAGTTTCTTCTGACCCTCTCAAATTGCAGCACAATCAGCAACACCAAAACATTATGTTTTTTACTAATACTTGTGGCATAAACTGTCATTCCCACATTCTGATAATTCCAGTGTAAAATTGCACCCCATAGCTGTTCCTCATGTCTGATTTTAAAAATCCTATCAAACCAAAAACAATTATTATTCAAAACAATTTTCACAAAATGTTAATTAAAAATTATTTTTCTTGTATTTCCATACCAGTATGGTTGTTCCAAAAAATGTCCTAATGCTTATATTCTCTTTGTATGTTCTACAGTATCTCACAAAAGTGAGTAGACCCCTCACATTTTTGTAGATATGTTATTATATCTTTTCATGTGACAACACTGAAGAAAGGACACTTTGCTACAATGTAAAGTAGTGAGTGTACAGCTTGCATAACAGTGTAAATGTTCTGCCCCCTCAAAGTAACGCAACACACAGCAATTAATGTCTAATCTGCTGGCAACAAAAGTGAGTACACCCCTAAGTTAAAATGTCCAAATTGGGCCCAATTAGCCACTCCCCCCCCGGTGTCATGTGACTCATTAGTGTTACAAGGTCTCAGGTGTGAATGGGGAGCAGGTGTGTTAAATTTGGTGTTATCGCTCTCACTCTATCATACTGGTCACTGGAAGTTCAACATGGCACCTCATGGCAAAGAACTTTCTAAAAAAAACTGAAAAAAAATGTTGCTCTACATAAAGATGGCCTAGGCTATAATAAGATTGCCATTGAGCTGCAGCACTGTGGCCAAGACCATCCAGTGGTTTAACAGGACAGGTTCCACTCAGAACAGACCTCGCCATGGTTGACCAAAGAAGTTGAGTGCACATGCTCAACATCATATCCAGAGGTTGTCTTTGGAAAATAGGCCTATGAGTGCTACCAGCATTGCTGCAGAGGTTGAAGGGGTGGAAGGTCAGCCTGTCAGTGCTTAGACCATACGGCGCACCCTGCATCAAATTGGTCTGCATGGCTGTCGTCCCAGAAGGAAGTGTGGTCTGATGAGACCAAGATAAAATTATTTGGTTCAGATGTTGTCAAGAGTGTGTGGCAGCAACCAGATGAGGAGTACAAAGAAAAGTGTGTCTTGCCTACAGTTAAGCATGATGGTGGGAGTGTCATGGTCTGGGGCTGCATGAGTGCTGCTGGCATTGGGGAGCTGCAGTTCATTGAAGGAACCATGAATGGCAACATGTACTGTGACATACTGAAGCAGGGCATGATCCCCTCCCTTCGGAAACTGGGCCGCAGGGCAGCTACACCAAACACACCTCCAAGACGACCACTGCCTTGCTAAAGAAGCTGAGGGTAGAGGTGATGGACTGGCCAAGCATGTCTCCAGACCTAAACCCTATAGAGCATCTGTGGGGCACCCTCAAACGGAAGGTGAGGAGCGCAAGGTCTCTAACATCCACCAGCTCTGTGATGTTGTCATGGAGGAGTGGAAGAGGACTCCAGTGGCAACCTGTGAAGCTCTGGTGAACTCCATGCCAAAGAGGGTTAAGGCAGTGCTGGAAAATAATGGTGGCCACACAAAATATTGACACTTTGGGCCCAAATTGGACATTTTCACTTAGGGGTGTACTAACTTTTGTTGCCAAGCGGTTTAGACATTAATGGCTGTGTGTTGAGTTATTTTGAGGAGACAGCAAATTTACACTGTTATACAAGCTGTACACTCACTACTTTACATTGTAGCAAAGTGTAATTTCTTCAGTGTTGTCATATGGAAAGATAAAATATTTACAAAAATGTGAGGGGTGTACTCACTTTTGTGAGATACTGTATCGCTCTCACTCTCTCATGTAGCACTGTCCCCGTAGGGCTTGATAAGTGTTGACTTCTTAGGCCTCTCTCTGATTACCTGCAGCCAGTTGCTAGGGGTTTTATTTTTATCTACCCTTACTCCCGCTTGCTTGTTACTCAAAGACCAGTCCAGGGTATTTGTGTTTTTGTATTTTATTTTGGAACTTGGATAGGAGAAGGGATTAGTGGGATACTCTAACTTGAACTATTCACAATAGCTAAGGACAACTCTCATTTGGCCTCATCAGAAGATTTGTGGAAGCAGATAAACTGCTTTAACCATACTGCCACATGTATGGAGGAATTAAGTCTTCTTGCTCTCAGTAGCAGGAGACCTGATTCAATATCTTATCTTTAGGACACTCTCTAGCATCCCCTTGACTGACATCCGTCCACTGACTCTTCTAGCTGAAGGAGTGGCCCTCACTTGATAGACCCATAGACACAGATCTGTACTCACCGTAGGCAGAATAAGATCCTTCCTTGTGTCCCCCTTCCAGTCAGCTCTGCAGGACCTCTGGGTTCAACTCCTCTCTGACTTCAGGCCCTTGGGTCGACCATGACAGCCTCCATGGAGGAGGGGCAGCCACCCCTTTCCTCCTGGACCCTGCTCTCCAACTCAACTAACTCTGAGCACATGTGCCCTTGGCATTTATACAGTATCCCAGCATGCAATGCAGCACTTTTCCTCTGCCAATAGCCAGGGCTGTAACAATGCCTGTGCACTCACTTGCCAGGTTCCCTACCACTGTCCAATATGCCTTCCTATTGGACCAGTGTGGGACAGTCAGACAAGATGAGCTGCACCTGAGCCCAATGAGCAGACCTAACCAATAGATCCTGCTCCCTGGTAGGCAGAGAGCACTCTAAGTTTTACCTGAGCATCTTCCTGGCAAGCAGAAAGACCAAAAACTATACTCTCTTCTAACACCTACCTAGGAGGTATATACATGGAGAATTTTTTTTTTTTACATCATTTGAAAGCAATTTAGTTTTCTTAATTCATTGAAGAGGAATTCCAGGTATGAATATATTTATATAGTTAAATTGGTCTAGTTGGGGCACAAAAAAGTTAAATAAATATTTTCCTCAATGAACTTAACCAATTGCCGACCACCCTATAGCCATTTTACTACTACACGGTGGCCCTGCTGTGCAGAATCATGTAAACATACATGATCCTGCACTTCCAGGCAGTGGCCACGAGTGTGCACTGCCAGCGGCTCACTCCCACTGTGATTCTACACAGCGGGAGCCGATCAGTGGGTCCCGTGGACTCGATGTCTGGCGGCACTGCCGATCATTTGGTACAGAGTCAGAACAGCAGTCTGCCTATGTAAACAAGGCAGATTACCATTCTGTCAGTAAGGAAGGCATGGATCTTGTGCTCCTGCAAAGCAGGTACATAGTTCCATGCCTTTTCCTAGTAAAAGCATCTCTCACACTATACTAACATACTAGCTAGGCACACAGTTAACCCTTTGATCGCCCCTGATGTTAACCCCTTCCCATCCAGTGTCATTAGTACAGTGACAGTGCATATTTTTAGCACTGATCACTGTATTGGTGTCTCTGGTCCCCAAAAAAGTGTCAAAAGTGTCAGTTAGGTGTCCGATTTGTCCGCCGCAATATCACAGTCCCGCTATAAGTCACTGATTGCCGCCATTACTAGTAAAAATAAATAAAAATTCCATAAATATATACCATAGTTTGTTTGTTGGCCAAAATTGATGAAGAAATTCGATTTTTTACATTTTTTATTGGATATGTATTTTAGCAGAAAGTAATAAATATATATTTTTTCAAAATTGTTGGTCGTTTTTTGTTTGTAGCGCAAAATATTTTATTTGGGTACAGCATCGCACGCCGTGCAATTGTCAGTTAAAATAACGTAGTCCCGTATCGCAAAAATGTCCTGGTCATGAAAATCCTCCAGATCTGAAGTGGTTAAAGGCTATAAATCCACTTTGTGTGCACTGAATGCCTTTGCAAACCCATATATTATCTTGTAAAAGTAGGAGTGACATCTTCACTGGGCTGTACATAACCTGTGCAGAGAACAGAGCTCTGGAAGGGGCCTATTAGGCTCCATCCACTACAGGCTGCCTGCAGAAAACTACAGGAGGGGGTGGAAACAAGACCACCACCCTGTACAAGGAGAGCAGCGGTGAGCGGTCTCTATTACAGGAAGCTTCAAGTCTTACATTGGATTACTGCACATATCTGGAACTGGAAGAAATGCACAAAACTCACCAAGATTCAAGATAGAATACTTATAATTCTTGTATTTAGACAATATTTAGCTATCCCAGAGTTCAGCTTTTTTTGTCAAAATCTTTTTATTGTAATTTTAGCAAAATTGTAGATACAAAATTAAGTGTATTATACAAAAAAAGAAAGTCCTCCACCACACGGGCAGGCTAATAATCAAAATTCTGTGACAAGTATAGTAGGATCCCCATCCAAGAGAAACAATTGAGTACTGTCCGTGATACTTTTTTATTTGCACTAACATACAATACAAGGACCTTGAAGAAGGGGACATACAACAAAAGCTTGTCCTGAAAAATTGTATGTTAGTGCAAATAAAAAAAGAATCACCACGGGCAGTACTTAATTGTTTCTGTTGCAAGCAGTGGCGGCTGGTGCTCAAAAATTGGGAGGGGGGGCAGCAAGCCAAAGGCACCCCGATACCCCCCAGCAGGAGATTAATGGGTAGGCGAGCAGTGTCATCCTTAACTTATCAATCCAGTGATCAGGGCGGCGATCCCGACCAGCCAGCGAGGAGACTGAGAGCCGAGAGGGACAGATGCAGAGAGGGCGTGGGTCGGCACAGGGGGCAGCTGCAGCTTAATGATGGTTGTGAGGCAGATCCGGGACCGGTGGCAGGCAGAGAAGGATCCTGGCTGCTGCTCCTCGCTTCAGGGGTCAATGCATCTCCTCCCAGCCGAATAGGAAGTGGGTCCTGAGACCCCGATCAAAAAAAGAAAAAAGCACATTGGAATCCCTGCGTCCAGCGCCCCGGTGTGTAGTTTATGGGGCCGGACGCATGGATTGGGGGGGGGTGGATTGGCCGCCACTGGTTGCAAGCTCACTAATATGGCTACAATCACCTCAAGCATCCAAGAGACCAAATCAAGATGTTTAGATATACACCCCACGCTCAATATCTCAACCGTTTAACTGGCAATTAAGGTAGACAGAAAGGAGATGACCCCACTCAAGACACAAAGATTTACAACTGCTAATAATAATTCTCGAGTGACAACCAGATACTCCCCAACTCACGTGCATGTGCATAATAATTCATGAGTGACAACTAGACAAGCCCTAACTCACGTGTGGGTCTGCACATGTGCGCATGCGCATTAGCGTGAGAGTGCGTGAATACTTGCCTATTTAAAGTGGCTCCAGAGACCAGAGGATTCCTGATTGGTCGCTAGCTTCTTCCGTTTGTGACCTGATCCTGTACTTCCCAGCTTGTCTTAATCCTGATTGTTCCTAATATTTTGTTGCTGATCCTGGCTTGTGAACTGACCCTGCCTTCTGCCTGCTGTTTTGGTACCTTCTCTGCTCACCCGATATCGGCCCTGACTCTGCTTTGGTTCCTGATTCTGCACCTCTGTCGGCTGGCTGATACTGCTCCCCTCCAAGTTTCCATCCGTGCTCCTCTGGGACTACTGGACCCGGACCCCAGACTTGATCCGGAGCGTGAGAAGAGGTCGTATAGGAGCGGTGATCCAGGCCTTTCCCTTGGGATGTGTGACGCGACTGGACGCTGGATATCGTAGATGCTACATCTGACCGTTATTGAGGCGTTTATATTTCTTCTTTCTGGTAAGCCTCCACTCTGGAAGGGGTTGGAGTTTCCGTTGGTGCTGTTTATTGTCTCCATCCTCATCGAATATCCTGATAGATATATCACTACTCTATGAGAACATTCACTATGGACATCACCCTATATATATTTTTCTACACATTGAATTTTTAAAAATATTTTTTGTCTTCTACACATCTGGAATTTTTTCTTTTCACTTGGAATATACATATGTTCACGTGGTTATATAATATACCTTTTACATTGCTATAACTTCATACTGTATGTTTGTATATGGGTTTATCAAACCTTTGTTAATCAGTAATATGTACCTACCTTTCAATTATTGATACACCTACCTTTTAATTTCAATTATTGATACACTTACCTTTTAGTTTAGCGCCACCCCCACATATACATGGCTGATACTGATGCTTGCCTGCCTGACCACCCGAGAGCCTGCATCCGCATGCTTTCAAACCTGCTAGCTGCCCGTGGTTCCGCATCTGCTGCTGTGTCTCCGCTTCAGCCAGCTCACCAGTCTGCCTGCTATTCGGCACCTGCTGCAAGGTTCTTCCGGCCAGGATCTCCTACTAAGCACCCGTGTCATTCGATACCCCATTATATCCTGTCATCATCTCTAGGAGAAACTGGACAGGAGGTGTAAGGGGAAGCCCTCTCGTCTTAACCAGGTAGGTGACAAAGACTTTCCACAGATAAGCATGAGCAGGATTGTAAGTATCAAACTTCATATACAATTTAGAGGATGATCTACAAGACCAGTGAGTGTTAAAACAGGACCCCCAAAATACAAGAACTATACAAATTATCTCTAATCAGAGGCGGTTGATATGGAGGAGATCCATCCATCCCAAACCTTTACAAATTTGAGAGGTACACTCCTATTAGAATAGGTGGCCTTTGTAAGGAGTAAAGCCTTGCTCACCAGCGATTTTCAGGCTGTCAATGTTGGCACCGTGCTATTTTTCCAAGACAGGATAATCAGCTTTCTTGCACAAAATAATTGCAAGGTAAGGAGAGTGCGAATCTGAAGTTAAGCTTTAATATGCAAATATTTATTTTCTTCCTTACTAATAATCTCTTCCTTTAGCCCCTATTTTACTAGGTTCCTTTTCATACTTAATGTAGTTTCCCTGGAAAGCGTTAGTAAGTCTCCATACCGCTTAATTATTGTTCTATTTCTTTTCATAATTTTCCATTATGACCAATGCCCCCCTGCCCCCTTATCGGCTGGTTTAATAAGAATGGCTTTATCCCTTTCTAAATTATGCAGTGCCTCTCTCTTTCTCCCCTTGAGAGGTTAAAATGTTTTGGCTTTTTAATCTCTAATGTTTCTACATCTTTCAGAAACAGAATTAATGCATCCCCCATTCTTATATGTTGGATTAAAAGTGCATTTATTCCATAAAGTGGTACATTTATTTTCATACTGAATTTTTTTTGTTTTTATTGTGAATAACCATTACTTTTTTTACTTGGCCTTCTAATGAATTTTTGTTCATCTGTAAACACCTGAAGTTTGGTATTAAATTTAAAGAGCCCATGGCGCACAAGTGACACCCAGAGTCGCAAGCAGCCGATCCTAAACAGACCACCAACACCCCCTGGCAAGCTCAGTTCATAGTCGTTATGGGTATGAATATAATTTTCCATTTCCATAATTATATAATGTTGTCTTCTTTGTTTATCTGTTCTGAACATTATCCATGCCTCCTCTTTTTCCTCACCTTTTTCCTGCTCGCTTCCCTCTACTTTTCCTTTCCACTCAGTCAATTTCTACTTTTTCCATCAATTCCCCTTTGTTAAAAACAAGTTTCCTCTATCAAGATCTTCTTTATGTATAGGGGGCTGAAATCTATTTCTCTGAGTATATCTATCATATTTCAATTGCCTGCGTTTGTCCCATTCATTCCATCATCCGAATATCCAGCATGTTCTCTCCATCCTCCTTTAGTCCTCCTCACCTCCCATGTTGGACTGCTCCTATTATCCCCATGATGTTCATCTACTTAAAGTGATTGTAAAGGCTGAAGGTTTTTTACATTCAAGCATGAAAGTAAAAAAAAACCTGATTGCTGCTCCTCCCACAGCCCCCCAAATAGTCAGCTGAGCCTCCTCTCGATCTTACAATGTGCACTACCAAAAAGTATTGGGCCGCCTGCCTTTACTCGCACATGAACTTTAATGGCATCCCAGTCTTGGTCCTTAGGGTCCAAAAATAAGTTGACCCACCCCTTGCAGCTATAACAGCTTCAACTCTTCTAGGAAGGCTGTCCACAAGGTTTAGGAGTGTCTATGGGAATGTTTGACCATTCTTCCAGAAGCGCATTTGTGAGGTCAGGCACTGCTGTTGGTCGAGAAGGCCTGGCTCGCAGTCTCCACTCTAATTCAACTCAAAAGTGTTTTATCAGGTTGAGGTTGGGACTCTGTGCAGGCCAGTCAAGTTCCTCCACCCCAAACTCACTTATCCATGTGTTTGTGGATCTTGCTTTGTGAACTGGTGCATAGTCATGTTGGAACAGGAAGGGGCCACCCCAATCTATTCCCACAAAGTTGGGAGCATAAAATTGTCAAAAATGTCTTAGTATGCTGATGCCTTAAAAATTCCCTTCACTGGAACTAAGGGGCCAAGCCCAACCCCTGAAAAACAACCCCACACCATAATCTCCCCTCCACCAAATGATTTGGACCAGTGCACAAAGCAAGGTCCATAAAGACATGGATGAGCAAGTTTGGGGTGGAGAAACTTGACTGGCCTGTACAGAGTCCTGACCTCAACCTGATAGAGCACCTTTCGGATGAATTAAAGTGGAGACTGCGAGCTAGGCTTTCTCGTCCAACATCAGTGCCTGA
The DNA here is from genome assembly GCA_018402905.1 of Glandirana rugosa. Taxonomy (NCBI): domain Eukaryota; kingdom Metazoa; phylum Chordata; class Amphibia; order Anura; family Ranidae; genus Glandirana; species Glandirana rugosa. The sequence continues at coordinate 208,962 of BLSH010230440.1, forward strand.
CCTCATAAATGCGCTTCTGGAAGAATGGTCAAGCATTCCCATAGACTGGTCCTAAACCTTCCTAAAGCCTTCCCAGACTTGAAGCTGTTATAAATGTGTGTGTAAAGGCAGACATGGCAATACTTTTGGTAATATAGTGTATATGTACAGTATATATATATATATATATATATATATATATATATATATATATATAGTACATATACACAATATATATATATATATATACAGTATCTCACAAAAGTGAGTATGCCCCTCACATTTTTGTAAATATTTTATTATATCTTTTCATGTGACAATGAAGGAATTACACTTTTCTACAATGTAAAGTAGTGAGTGTACAGCTTGTATAACAGTGTAAATTTGCTGTCCCCTCAAAATAACTCAACACACAGCCTTTAATGTCTAAACCACTGGTAACAAAAGTGAGTACACCCCTAAGTGAAAATGTCCAAATTGGGCTCAAAGTGTCAATATTTTGTGTGGCCACCATTATTTTCCAGCACTGCCTTAACCCTCTTGGGCATGGAGTTCACCAGAGCTTCACAGGTTGCCATTGGAGTCCTTTTCCACTCCTCCATGATGACATCACTGAGCTGGTGAATGCTAGAGACCTTGTGCTCCTCCACCCTTCATTTGAGGATGCCCCACAGATGCTCAATAGGGTTTAGGTCTGGAGACATGCTTGGCCGGTCCATCACCTTTACCCTCAGCTTCTTTAGCAAGGCAGTGGTCATCTTGGAGGTGTGTTTGGGGTTGTTATCATTTTGGAATACTGCCCTGTGGCCCAGTCTCCAAAGGGAGGGGATCATGCTCTGCTTCAGTATGTCACAGTACATGTTGGCATTCATGGTTCCCTCAATGAACTGTAGCTCCCCAGTGCCGGCAACACTCATGCAGCCCCAGAGTATGACACTCCCACCATTATGCTTGACTGTAGGCAAGACACACTTGTCTTTGTACTCCTCATCTGGTTGCTGCCACACACGCTTGACAGCATCTGAACCAGATAAGTTTATCTTGGTCTCATCAGACCACAGGACATGGTTGCAGTAATCCATGTCCTTAGTCTGCTTGTCTTAAGCAAACTGTTTCAAGGCTTTATTGTGCATCATCTTTAGAAGAGTCTTCCTTCTGGGATGACAGCCATGCAGACCAATTTGATACAGTATGCGGTGTATGGTCTGAGCACTGACAAGCTGACCCTCCACCCCTTCAACCTTTGCAGCAATGCTGGCAGAACTGTCTATTTCCCAAAGACAACCTCTGGATATGACGCTGAGCATGTGCACTCAGCTTCTTTGGTCGACCATAGTGAGGCCTGTTCTGAGTGGAACCTGTCCTGTTAAACCGCTTTATGGTCTTGGCCACCATGCTGCAGCTCAGTTGCAGTGTCTTGGCAATTTACTTATGGCCTAGGCCATCTTTATATAGAGCAATAATTCCTTTTTTCAGATCCTCTGAGAGTTATTTGCCTTGAGGTGCCATGTTGAACTTCCAGTGACCAGTATGAGAGAGTGAGAGTGAGAGTGATAACACCAAATTTAACACATCTGCTCCCCATTCACACCTGAGATATTGTAACAAAATGGCTAATTGGGCCCAATTTGGACATTTTCACTTAGGGGTGTACTCACTTTTGTTGCCAGCGGTTTAGACATTAATGGCTGTTTGTTGAGTTATTTTGAGGTGACAGCAAATTTACACTGTTATACAAGCTGTTCACTCACTACTTTACATTGTAGCAAATTGTCATTTCTTCAGTGTTGTCACATGAAAAGATAGAATAAAATATTTACAAAAATGTGAGGGGTGTACTCACATTTGTGAGATACTGTATATATATATATATATGTATATATTTTTTTTTTTTTATTAAAATAGTTTTATACAATAATTAATTTGTCAATAAAGTATGTTTTTTTGTTTTATAATTTGTGGTGTATACTTATATGCGTGCATACTTTTTCACCATTATGATCGTATTTTATATTTGTCTTTATAGTCCTGAGGAAGAATGATTGTTTTGGTCCAGAAACGTGTTGTTTTTTTTCCAGCAATTAAAGTTGCCTTGAATACTTTTTTGGTCTCACACATCTATTCTGTATTCTTATGGTTTGAGCTACTGTGAAGTACCCAGTGGAAAAGCCTTGCGGTGTGAGAGCTGCCTCGTCAGAGCTATTAAGCTTATTTGAAGTTCTCCTTCAACTGAACTGACTGCACTTACAAAATTGAAAATTCCCAGCACCTCTTTAAATTTGTTTTTCTGTAATGGAAGACATGACTGATACTTGCGAGAGAAGGCGAGATGCTAAGGATATTGAAGAAACATGGTAGGAGCACACTGCGAGAGCTTGTTGGAACAAGATCAGAGAAACAAGGTAGGAGAACACTGGGAGAGCTTGTTGGAACAAGACTGGAGAAACAAGACAGGAGGCAGGAATTATCTGAATGGACTCTGCAATGGGTTTGGTACTGTTATATTTTTCTAAGAGCATGTGAAGGTTACTGTCAATCACTACTAAAGAATAATATTCATTTTTAAACAACAGGAGATAAACACAAGGAGAAAGCAAAAGATGGACCTTCTGAGTGTGCTTCTGCTCTTTCACTATCCAAACACCACAAGCTGGTTATGGCTTAGACCAAGCTCTATTGTCTTAACTAGTTGTGACGTTTTGCGAGGCGCCACAATGGACCGGTGATGCTTGTTGCCTCGCATGCAATCATTTTGAGGAGAAGGAGTGCCTGGCTATCAAGTGGGCCTTAGAGGCCCTAAAATACTACCTGCTGGAAAGGTCATTCAGGCTAGTCACCGACCATGCCCCCCTTAAGTGGATGTGTAACAACCCGGAGAAAAATAGCCGGGTGACTAGGTGGTTTCTGGCCCTTCAGCCGTTTAAGTTCTCAGTAGAACACTGGGCTGGAAGGCTCCAAAATAACGCAGATGGTCTTTCTTGGGCCCACTGCATGGTTGGGACAGTTGCTCCGCCCCAGGGGCTTGAACAAAGGGGGGGGGGGATATGTGATGGTATGCGAGGCACCATAATGAACGGGCGATACTTGTCGCCTCGCATGCGATCATTTTGAGGCGACTAGTGAGAGTCCCACCTGGGTTTTTCCAGCCACCATGGCAGAGCTGGTTCTGGTTTGGGTCCACCCTGAGAGTGATCAGCGGAGTTTTACTAGCGTACGCTCCGCTGTTCATAGCGGGCAAGTAATACCACGGAGCGTATGGTAGTGTATAGGGGGGGGGGGAAACAAGTTCGGGGACCCCGCCTCGTTGACAGGGTTGGTACGTCACCCGGGTTCTTTCTGGTAGACGCAATAAAACCTCGGAAGGTCGGGTCACAAGATGACTCTTGAATTTGCCGACTTCCCGGTCTTTGGTGGATCAGTGGGCCGATAAAAAGAGGCCCAACAATGTGTAGGTGAATTCCCCCCGTACCAGCCACTGATCGGACTTACTGGAAAG
>BLSH010230440.1:225725-247206 GCA_018402905.1 Glandirana rugosa
TATATATATATATATATATAAAAAAAAAAATTATATATATATATATATATATATATATAATCTCTTTTCTTTCTTGAAATTACACCAGTATTTTAATTGCATACCAAAATAATGTACAACCAAAACCAAACTACGAACTCACCAAAAGTCGTTGATAACCACTATTACCAAACTATTATTCTCAAAATAAAGAAATTTTCTTTTTTTTTTTTTTCCATAATATATATATATATATATATATATATATTAAAAAAAAAAATATATATATATATATATATATATATATATATATATATAAAAAAAACATTTCCCTATTACACAAACCTGTATGGGACCAGTGGTCCAAGGTGTGAGAAACGGTCCTCCCATCAAATTTTCAACAGGTGACAATTTGGATGTTTTATTAGGGGTCATCCTTATGTCTGCTAGGACAGCAGGTCCTGCTTTACAAATGTTCTGAGAATGATAAGGAATGTAAAATTTCCATGCAAGTGCCATTTGTTTTGAGGCTGTCTGTGGTGCCTGTAAGGTAAAGATTGGACCTTTGCCTGAATCTATGATTCTAGGACAGAATTACCTGGGAATAATTTCCTTGTGGAGGTGTTAAATGTTAATTTTCAATGTTCTTACAATGTCAACTGATATTTTGGAATTGTGGTGATTCTAACATGGCCATAGAAGCACTAACTTGGGGTCCTAAGGACAGTTGAGCAGCCTTTTTAGCCTCTCTATCCATGGGCATCCGCAGGTAGGGGCAAGGGGGGGCAATTGCCCCCCCCTGGAATCAGGGATCAGATCAGGGGTTCCCCACTAGGTCCTTATCCTCTTGAGCCATGTATGCAGTTTCTGACAGTCTCTTGGGCCATGTATGCAGTCTCTGACCGTTTCCTGTACCATGTCCACAGTCTCTGACTGTCTCCTGTGCTATGTCTGCAGTCTCTGACTGTCTCCTGTGCTATGTATGCAGTCTCTGACTGTCTCCTGTTCCATGATCGCAGTCTCTGACCGTATCCTGTACTATGTCTGCAGTCGCTGACCATCTCCTGTACTATGTCCGCAGTCTCTGACCATATCCTGTACCATGTCCGCAGTCTCTGACCGTCTCCTGTACCATGTCTGCAGTCCCTGACTGTCTCCTGTACCATGTTTGCAGTTTCTGACCGTCTCCTGTATCATGTCCACAGTCTCTGACTGTCTCCTGTATCACGTCTGCAGTCTCTGACCATCTCCTGGATCATGTCTGCAGTCTCTGACCATCTCCTGTATCACGTCTGCAGTCTCTGACCATCTCCTGTACTCCGTCTGCAGTCTATGACTGTGATAATGTAATTATGACATTGTCAAAAAGGGGCAGAGCATGGATGACCTTGAAATTATGCCCCCCCCCTGGAAAAAGTTCTGCGGACGCCCATGTCTCTATCCCTCAAGGCATTTCCCAAAGCTACATGATCTTTATAAGTGGTATGTGTTTTGCATTTGAACACTGCAATAGACCTTGGTTTGTGTATAGCATCCAAAAGATCAGTGACTAGCAATGCATATAATATGTCTTTTCTATCTGCAGCACCCAAGCCTCGTTGCTTCTAGATGCATAGACAAATGAAGGGGCTTAACATCAATGCAAAATGTTTTCCAAAGCCTTCCTGTACTGCCTTTAGTAAGAAGGAGCTTTTGATGAGCAAGGTTTACTGTACTTCCTCTTTATGCAGACTTTAAGCAGAAGACAAATTATGTGAGCAAACATGTATATCTAAAAATGCGACTATATTATACACAGGAAAACTTTTGTACTATGGTTTAAAATTGCAAGTTGCACCCTCAAAAATACTCCTGTTCTCAACCTTGAGCCCATGTCATGCCTTCGCCCAAAGAGACACATGAATACGCGCTTTTTTTGTGCAATGCGGAGTGCGAATGCATCGGACATATGTGAACCGGACACATTGAAAACAATGTGTTTTCAAGTGTCCTGCGAATTGGATGCGGTTTAGGCCGCATCCAATTTGCATAGGTGTGAACCCAGCCTTAGCCAATAATATTAAATTACTTTCCTCATCTGTAATACCTGTTATTCCTTTAATTCGGGGGTCGTTCATCACATTACATAAGGTACAACACTCGAATAATACACTGAGCTATCTCTTCTGTCTTCCCACTAGTTTTTCTGTAAACAAATTGCATTTTCTGAACCTCAAAAGACTAATCATAATGTTGCTTAACCACATCACCTCCGGAAGGATTTCCCAGTTTAGGACCAGAGCACTTTTTGCGATTTGGCACTGCGTCGCTTTAACTGACAATTGCGCGGTCGTGCAACGTTGTACCCAAACACAATTTGCGTCCTTTTTTCCCCACAAATAGAGCTTTCTTTTGGTGGTATTTGATCAGCTCTGTGTCATTTCTGATCGCCGCTATAAACAAAAGAAGAGCGACCATTTTGCAAAAAAACCCAAATTTCTTACTTTTTGCTAAAATTCAAATCCAAAAAAAAAATATGAAAAATTTTTTTTTTCACCAGTTTTGGCCGATTTATATTCTTCCTCATATTTGTGATAAAAAAATCGCAATCAGCGTTTATTGATTGGTTTGCGCAAAAGTGGCCGTGTTTACGGATGATGAGAATTAATTTCTGGGGTTTTTATTTATTTTTTAATTTTTTACTAGTAATGGCGGCAATCTGGGATTTTTATTGGTACTGCGATATTGCAGCGGACATGTCGGACATTTTTGACACTTTTTTGGGACCAATGACATTTATTCAGCGATCAGCAATTTAAATGTCCACTGATTACTGTATAAATGTCATTGGAGATCTAGGGGTTAACTGTGTTCCCTGGGTGTGTTCTAACTGTGGGGGGCTGGGCTACCATGGGCATGAGAGATCTAACTGATCCCAGTGACAGGGATCAGTAGATCACCCATGCCCGCACTGTCAGAACGGGGAACCGCCGTGTTTACATCGGCGGTTCCCCGTTCTTTGCCTGTGGCCGCTCATCGCGGCTCGCCGGCGGACATCGCGGCTCACCGGCGGACATCGGGTCCGCCCAAGCTGTGGGCACACTCCTCAGAAGTGCAGCGCGCGTGCGCCCCCTAGCGGTCGTTCGCAGATCGCCGTCTTTTTACGGCCATTCGCGCACAGCATCCACACTGCCGCCGTGAATACACGGCAGGCAGTGGGGAAGTGGTTAACAGTTCTATTTACATGTATATAATAAACATTTAGCACATTAAAATTATATATAAATGTACATACGGAAGCATTTATATTCTGTATACAAATATTAGTCAAGAGAATAAGAATGAGATCTCTTAATTCCTGTATTCTATAACCTTAGGCCTAGGCCTTTAAGTCCTCCACAAACTCTGAAGATCTGGATATCCTGACACTCTATACCCATGCCTGAGAAATTCACCAATACTGAATCCACACTCACTTCACTGCTACACTCACACACAATTCACACCAAACTCTGCCAACCAAAAATTACTGACTGACCGAGGTCCATCCAAGATGCTCTATCATCCTATTGGACTTCCCTCCCGAAAGTTGATTGGACATACCTTCCCTTGATTTGTCAAAAGGCCGGCTGCCTGATATTCCATATCAAAAAGCAGAGATTTTTGCCTTTTCCTGAAGTTGCAACTCCAAATGTTTGGTTCCTGAATCTGGGTTCTTGCCGAGGGTTGTCCCAGAACCAGTGACCGAGACACAGCGCAGTCTCCCAGACAAATGTTGTCCGTGTTTCCTGAGACGGTGCAGTAATCCAAGATGCTGGCTCCATTTCAACCCCTATGGGTCATATGATGCAATGCCACCTGCCAATGCACCAGATACAGCGGGAGATAACAGGAATGAGTCCGGGACACCAGAAAATCAAAAAAACAAACTTTTTTATTTTGCCAGCGAAATAAAGGACTCAGCAAGACTCCTGTCCGAAGTGCCAAGTGTCCCTTATGGATGTTGTACAACTTATATATTCCAGCTTTTGCATTACAATTAAATATTTCCTCTAAGGAGGAGACTAAAGCAATTATTCATGACTTATAGACGCTGGCTATTCTTACATCTGTAAATTCCCCGCATAAGTTTCACAATTACTATACTCAGCTAATTTCCCCTTATCTGTCTGACAAACTGAAATGTCAAGTTATATATAAGTTTTACAGGAAGAGAACAAGGGAAGTGTACATAGATGTAGGTGTTAATTAAATGTCAGAAGTCCACTAACATTTTGCAAGTAAAAAACATTGTCCAAATAACAGCATCAATATCATGAATATCCATCTGTCCTGTTCTAAATTCAGCCATTAGCCCCTAGCCCATAGCCCCCTAGCCTCTACTATTACAATACCAATGATGGGGTACTATTCCTCCCATTGATACCAATGATAGGGCACTATTCCCCCCACTGATACCAATGATCGGGCACTATTCCTTCCACTGACACCAATGATGGGGCACTATTCCTCCCACTGATACCAATGATGGTATACTATTCCTCCCACTAACACCATTGATTGTGGCATTATTCCTCCCACTGATACCAATGATTGAGCGCTATTCTTCCCATTGATACCAATGATGGAGCTCTATTGCTCCCACTGATACCAATGATGGGGCACTATTCTTCCCATTGATACCAATGATGGGGCACTATTCCTCCCACTGATACCAATGATGGGACACTATTTCTTCCACTGCTACCCATGGTGGGGCACTATTAGTTTTACTTATGCCAATGATGGTATACTATTCCTCACACTGGCACCAATGTCGGGGCACTATTTCTGCCACTGATACAAATGATGGGGCACTATTCCTCTCATTGATACTGGTGAAGGGGCACTATTTCTCCCAGTGATTAAATGATGGAACATTATTCCTCCGACTGATACCAATGATGGTATGAGTGGCACGATTCCTCCCACTGTTACCTAGCATGAGGCACTATTTCTCTCAGTGAAACCAATGATGGAGCACTATGGCTCCTGGTAATATTAATGATGGGACACTATACCTCCCACTGACACCAATGATAGAGCGCTATTCCTCCCACTGATACCAATGATGGGACACTATTCCTCCCACTGATACCAATGATAGGGAATAATTCCTCCCACTAATACTAACAATGGGGTACTATTCCTCCCACTGATATTAATGATATCAAACAGTGACCAGTGACGTAGCGCATAGGAGGAAACGGTGACATCACTTCCAGACTGGAAGTAGGGATTTTTATCGATATTGCTTGCTTTTAACCTAGATGTAAGGTATTATGTTTTAATAAAACCGTTTCTTCTGTGAAATTACTACACTATGGAGTTCTTATTTGTCTTGCATGGCCGTGAATGGAGGAGAGGAGGAGATCTAATACAGCATAGCAGATATTTATCCTTGATTACTGAGCCATATACCACATCCCTGGGTTTATGCTATAAGGAGAGGAGAGGAGAGTGGAATGTGATTTTCCATAAAGGATCCATATATTAAAGCTTTGCCAGACCAGCTGTGGACCTTGATGCAGGAGAGGAGAGTGAAATGTGAACTGCTGTAAAGGATCTGTATACCAAAGCACCACTAGACCTGTTGGGGTCTTTGTATAAGGTGTGCTGCTAGGGCACACCCCTGGTGGATGCCTGGATGGTGGGAGCAATTGTGTTCACAGTTTTCAAGAACTGTTTTTTGAGCATTTGATCTTCACATCTCATCACTTTCTGATGCACATGCACTATATTATATGGGACTTATTTTTATTATTTTTCATGTAAAATTAGATGAATATCTGCGTTTGATTCAATCACCTTATAACTGTTTCACATATTATCATATATTATCGATTTTTTTTTAAATTAGGGTTAGTCATCCATGCATATTTTTTTTTTTTTTGCTGTTTAGCTTCTTGAATTAGTTTACTTTATCACTCTTTCACATAATATCGCATATTATTGCATAACTGCATTTTTTTTGTTTTGTTTTTTTGAAATTAGGTATATTCGTGCATGTGTCTATTTTTGTTGCTTAGCTCCTTGAATTAGCGCACTTTATCATTGGTTCCCAACATTCTCATAATTTAGGGAATATCTAATTACCTCTTGGGGGGGTCAAGAAGGATTTTTTCCCCGCTGTGGCAAATTGCATCAGGCTTTGGAGTTTTCTTTGCCTTCCTCTGGATCAACTTTGGGTATATGATACTGAATATTGAGGTTTTTGCTTTGTGTGTGGGTTTTTTTTTCTCTGTTGGTTAAACTGGACGGACGTATGTCTCTTTTCAACCAGATTACCTATGTAATCATGGGGCACTATTCTTTCCATTAATACTAATGATGGGGCACTATACCTCCCACTAATACCATTGATGGGGCACTATTCCTCCTTCTACTGACAACAGGCACTATGTCATTTTTTTTACTCCCGTTGACCACCAAGCCTGAGGCATTGTTTACACTCACCGAGGGGAATATTCTACTCTCATTGGCCACAATCCAGAGCATACCAATAAGAAAAGAGGGCAACTGACAAGGCATGAGCTTATCAGTCTGCAGCTTCATGTTTTACTATCCAATTACAGGCAGAGGAAAGGACAAGACTTTAAGTGTTACTTAATGTAGACTTGCAGTGTAACTTCACAGGGTCCGTATATGCTAGGAGTGTGGAAAATAATCGATGCATCTCGATGCAGCCTTGCACGATTCAGCATCCATTCAGAGAACGGTCTGCATCGATTGCATGGATGACGTCATCCCGGCTCCCCGTGTTTTTCCTGGGACAGCCCTGGTCGCTCACTCTAAATTTGAAACAAATCTCTGTCAGTCCCTCTGTTTCATGCATTCCTTCCTACTGTGTGTAAGGGTTCATGTAAACCGAAGCCTCTACCTTATTATCTCCAATCTCTTAGCGCTGGTCACAGTCACGTGACGGTTCTCCTCCTCCTTCTGGCCAGACGTGACTGTGACCAGCACTGAGGGATCAGAGATAATAAGGTAGAGGCTTTGGTTTACATGAACCCTTGCACACAGTAGGAGGGAATGCATGAAACAGAGGGACTGACAGTGATTTGTCTCAGAGGCACGGGGTCTCCTGGCAGTGCAGGGAGCTGTATCATGTAAAGGACTGTGTAATGTAAATAGGGGGACTGTATAACATAAATAGACTGTGTATGGTAAATAGGGGGCCTGTATAACATAAATGGATTGTGTAATGTAAATAGGAGGGCTGTAAAACATAAATGGACCGTGTAATGTAAATTGGGGCCTGTATAACATAAATGGACTGTGTAATGTAAATAGGGTGGCTGTATAACTTACATGGAATGTGTAATGTAAATAGGGGGGCTGTATAACATAAATTGACTGTGTAATGTAAATGCTGTATAACATAAATGGACTGTGTAATGTAAATAGGGGGGCTGCATAACATAAATGGACTGTGTAATGTAAATAGGGGGGCTGTATAATATAAATGGGCTGTGTAATGTAAATAGGGGGCTTTATAATATAAATGAACTGTGTAATGTAAATAGGGGGCTGTATTATAGGAGATAATAAGGTAGAGGCTTCGGTTTACATGAACCCTTGCACACAGTAGGAAGGAATGCATGAAACAGAGGGACGGACAGTGATTTGTCTCAGAGGCACGGGGTCTCCCAGCAGTGCAGGGGGCTGTAACATGTAAAGGGCTGTGTAATGTAAATAGGGGGACTGTATAACATAAATGGACTGTGTAATGTAAATGGGGGGGGGGGCTGTATAACATAAATGGACTGTGTAATGTAAATAGGAGGGCTGCAAAACATAAATGGACCATGTAATGTAAATAAGGGGTTGTATAACATAAATGGACTGTGCAATGTAAATAGGAGGGGGGCTGTATAACATAAATGGACTGTGTAATGTAAATAGGGGGGCTGTATAACATAAATTGACTGTGTAATGTAAATGCTGTATAACATAAATGGACTGTGTAATGTAAATAGGGGGGCTGTATAACATAAATAGACTGTGTACTGTAAATAGGGGGCTGTATAACATAAATGGATTGTGTAATGTAAATAGGGGGGCTGTATAATATAAATGGACTGTGTAATGTAAATAGGGGGGCTTTATAATCTTAATGGATTGTGTTATGTAAATGGGCTGTGTAATTATTTATTTTTATGAAAACCACGGTCAGTAAGCATGATGCATTGTGAATCATTGATAGGATAATCGTAATCAAATAGAATTGTGAGACCAGTGAAGATGCGCACCTCTAGTATATGCTGTCTGGACCCCTTCCCTTTGTATAAATTTCCTGCTGATAGTAGGTCCAAAAGGCAAATATTAAAAAAAGTTATATTTATTCTTACCTTACCCTAATCTTCTGAATTGGTGTGTTGTCACCTCCTTCCAGGAAGAGCCCTGAGGAATTCAGAACAGACCAAATCCCACAAAAAACACTCCATTGCATGAGCATCTTCTCATGAGATTTTGGCTGTTCTGCGTTGCACAGAATGTTGTTAGAATTACTGAGATGCCACTCTTGCTTTGGGGCTGTGAGCAGAAACCAGGTATAGGACAAGTATATATATATATATATATATTTTTTTTTTTTTACATGTATCTTGTGGACCCACTATCATCAATAAACTTATAAAGGCGGAGAGGGCCCTGACGCTACATGTGGACCTCTCGCTACACTGCAAGGTCCATTTTAAGTAACATCTACAGGTGTTGTCCCCAGCCTGTGATTGGATGGTGAAAGAAGAAACAGCAGACTGATAAGCTCACCTCTCGCATGTTTGAGTTAAGGTTTGGGTTGAACTCAGTGTAGCCCAAGCCTGTGGGAAACTGTCATATGATGGCAGGCCATCGACCCAATCCCCCCATTAAATTCATGTGGCCACATTAGAAAAAATATGTCACCAGTATCCCCGCTCCTTTGTTGCGTGTGGCTGCAGGGCAGGGATGCTGATGACATCTTTGATCCAATATGACCACGTGGCCATATTTGGACAATCTCATTGACCAAATATGGGCATAAGTAATATAAGGTCAATGATGTTATCAACACCCTTGCCTCTTACTTACATGCTTCTGCAGGATGGAGATGCTGGTGACATCATTGACTCAATAAGGCCACCTGATCATATTTGCACAATCTCATTGATCAAATATGGCCATAATTCATATTAGGTCAATGGTGTTATTAGCATCCTCGCCCCTCCTTGCAGCCCGGGGATGCTGATGACATAATTGACCCAATATGGCCATGTGGCAATATTTGAACAATCTCATTGACCAAATATATCCATGAGTCATATTAGGTCAAAGATGTCATCAGAATCCCTGCCCCTTACTTATGTGTTTCTGCAGGGTGGGGATGCTGTTGACATCATCGACCCAATATGTCCACATGAACCAAACTGAACAATGTAATTGACCAAATATGGCCATGTGGGCATATTAGGTCAATGACGTCATCAGCATCCTTACCCCTTACTTACATGTTTCTGTGGGGCGGAGATGCTGGTAACATCATTAACCCAAGAATGCCATATTTCCATATATGGACAATCTATTTGACCAAATATGGCCATCAGTCATATTAGGTCAATGATGTCATCGGCATTACGTGTTTCTGCAGGGTGGGGAGGCAGGTGACCCAATATGACCACATGGCCCAAGCTGAACAATGACATTGACCAAATATTGCCATGTGTTTATATTAGGTCAATGATGTCATTAGCATCTTTGCTCCTTTTTTATGTGTGTTTGCAGGGTGTGAGATTCCAGCGCTGCAGCTGATTGGGCCAGCAGCAGCTTACCACGAGTCCAGGCTGAACTGTGTTCTGTCTGAACCTTAGCTCATCCCTACAACAGATGAGTGTATCAGTCAGCTCTCTCTTCAGTCACTTAGCCCATCCTTACCCTCTTGTCCCTTTGCTCTCTCTTTCTATTAGCATGCTCCTTGCAGTGCAATCCAACCAAGTGGTGCCTTGCATTGCTTCTAGCTCTCTCAGTCTGAGCTCTACTGTACAGGGACTGTACCAAGTAAAAGTATTAACACTGCTTGCATTTAAAAACATACACTCCGTGATGTCCCAACGAATACTGAGCTGCACTAATCTGTGCCTTGAACATCTTCCTAATGTTTAACTTTACTAAAAAGATAATTTCATGAGTCAATACATGGCCTTTCGTTGTCTAGTCTTGTCTCTGAATCTGCAGAAACATTTATTTCGCTACTGTACATATTCACTGACTCATTGGTATAGGTCAGAGCAGCTGACAAGCGGCCAGTGTACTGTACTCATTACCAGTGCAATGACGGTAATGGAGACTCGTTGTGTAGGGGAGATTGATCAGTGTACATTTCATGATTAAACATTACATTGTGATGCCCGATGACTTCACAAGAGACTTCCGCTCGGTATCCAGTGATAAATGGAAATTCGTTTTATTAGTCATTCCTCACAGATCCATCGTAGCATAAATAATAAAGTGCCTATACGCAGCAGATTGCCTGTGCCAGTTGTACGCAATATGAACCTTACAATGTTACTATAAATATTCATGATCGCTGACGCCATTGCTTCCTATTAAAGAGACATCACTTTTAATTTCATGCATTTAACCTCTCTGGTGGTAATCCTGAGTGTGGCTCAGGGTTCATTTTCAGTACCAAAAGCGGTAACCCTGAGCCACACTTGGGATTACGCTGTAACAATCCTAAACTGTACTTACCCTGTCCCTACGATCCCGCAATGTCCCCCGGATCCTCTGCCCGATGTATGTGGGTTCTGGGGCAGGTTCCCTGCGAGCGCCACGACGCATGGGGGCAGAGCCTACGGGACATTCAAGAAGTACAAAACATAAACACACACACAATACATTGTAATCTATTGATTGCATTACTGTATCAGACCATTTCACTTTAGATGTGTCCCTAGTGCTTTGTCCAGTGCCCTGCCTGCACTTTTAGGCCTCATACACACGGACGTTTTTTGACGCTGGCGTTTTCTGGCGTTTTTTGCAGCTCTCCATGTTAGTCAATGGCCCCATAAAAACGTCGGCGTTTTTGAGCTGTAGGTGGCGTCGGCGTTAGTGAGCAGAAAGTAGAACCCATGGCCATCGCGTTCTGAGGCTGTAACGTTTTGACGTTTTTTGACGCCGACGCCACAAAACGCCAACAAACGCCACCTAATATTGTACCGGCGTTTTCCGGCGTTTTTTGACGCCAACGTTTTTAGGTTGAAAAATAGCAGAGGGATGATTTTTTTAAAAAAACGCCTATTGACTCCGACGCTCACTAATGCTCAAAAACGCCAATGCATAACGCCAAAAAAACGTCGACTTTTTTTCCTTGACGTCGGACCCGACGTTTTGTTTATTTTTTTAGATACGCCCGTGTGTATGAGGCCTTACCATTCTTTCTGCCTGGAAACTTGAGAGTGTCCATGGCATCAAAAAAATGTCCCTCTACGTCAAAATCGCTTTTGGACTATCGAGAAGACTGCGATAGTGAATTAGAATCACTTGCAAAATGGAGCGATAGCGATTTGTGGGGAAATTCGTCATCAGAGTCTGAAAGTGATGACATCGACGATTCTGTGACTGAGCTCAGCGATGTGCGAACTTGGTGCTCTATTGGCTGTGGTGCGGATCACGCAGTGCCCCCAAGATTCCCTTTAATGGAACACCTGGTATGAAAGTGGACGTTGAAGATGACAACCCCTTGGCATACTTACAACTATTTCTAACTGATAAGGTTATTAAACAAATAGTTACTGAGACAAACCGGTACCAAGAGCAACAATTAGATACTAAGCATTGGAAGTTTGCAAAAAGCAGAAAGTGGGAACCAGTGACCAAAGATGACATTTGGAAATTTCTGGGCCTAATAATACTTCAGGGAGTGGTGGGGAAACCCCTGCAGAAGTAGTATTGGACAACTAATAAATTACTTGCCGCTCCATTCTTTGGCATGGTCATGTCAGAGTACAGATTTTCCCTGATCATGAAATATTTACACTTTGAAAACAACGAAGAATTTGATGAAACTACTCATCCTGCACGAAAACGAAAGATAATTTTGGAAGTATCTCAAATGATTCTAAAGAATTTCCAATGGAGCTATGTGCCAGAGAGAGATGTCAGCATAGGTGGAAGTCTAATGGCCTGCAAGGGAATTCTCAGCTGGGTACAATACATTGCATCAAAGACAGCACAATTTGGCGTAAAATCCTTCATGCTATGCGAATCGTCAACTGGCTACATTTGGAATTCAGGCATAAACACTGGAAAAGGAACAAAATTAAATCCAATATACAGCAACTATGGAGTGGCAACATCTTCCATTCTTTCACTCATTGAGCCATTGCTAAATCAGGGCTATTGAGTAACAACCGACAACTTTAACCACTTCAGCCCCAGAAGGATTTCCCAGCTTAGGACCAGAGCACTTTTTGCGATTCCACACTGCGTCGCTTTAACTGACAATTGCACGGTCGTGCGACGTTGTACCCAAACAAAATTTGAGTCCTTTTTTCCCACAAACAGAGCTTTCTTTTGGGGGTATTTGATCACCTCTGTGTCATTTCTGATTGCCGCTATAAACAAAAAAAGAGCTACAATTTTGCAAAAAAAAAAAACAAATTTCTTACTCTGCTAAAATCCAAATCCAAAAAAAAAAATAGAAAAAACATTTTTTTCATCGGTTTTGGCCGATTTATATTCTTCCTCATATTTTTGGTAAAAAAAAGCGCAATCTGCGTTTATTGATTGGTTTGTGCAAAAGTGGCCGCGTTTACGGATGATGAGAATTAATTTCTGGGGTTTTTAATTTTTTTAAATTTTTTACTAGTAATGGCGGCGATCTGCGATTTTTAATGGTACTGCGATATTGGGGCGGACATGTCGGACATTTTTGACACTTTTTTGGGACCAATGACATTTATTCAGCGATCAGATATTTAAATGTCCACTGATTACTGTATAAATGTCATTGGCAGTGAAAAGGTTAACCTGCAGGGGTTAAGTGTGTTCCCTGGGTGTGTTCTAACTGTGGGGGTTGGGCTACCATGGGCATAAGAGATCTAACTGATCCCAGTGACAGGGATCAGTAGATCTCCTATGCCCCCACTAACAGAGCGGGGAACTGTCGTGTTTACATCGGCGGTTCCCCATTCTTTGACTGTGGCCGCTCATCATGGCTCGCTAGCGGACATCGGGTCCGCCGGAGCCGCGGGCACACTCCTCAGGAGTACGGCGGGGGCGCGTGCGCCCCCTAGCGGCCACCCACAGATCGCCGTTTTTTTTACGGCTATTCGCACTAAGCGTCCACACTGCCGCCGTGAATATACGGTAGGCAGTGTGGAACCAGTTAATACATCTTCTGAACTTTATGAGTTTCTTCTGCAAAATAAAACAGATGCATATGGAACTGTTAGGGCTAACCGGCGTGACATGCCGCCAATGTTTGGCAATAAGAAGCTGAAGACTGGAGAAATGTCTGCCTGCCAAAAAGGCAAAATGATGGCACTGCGATGGTGTGACAAAAAAGATGTGTGCCTAATGAGTACAGTTCAGAATACCTCATCTATTATGGTACACACGAAAGGTGGGAAAGAAATCATGAAGCCACAAATAGTGATTGACTACAATAACACCATGGGAGGTGTCAGCAGAGCCGACCAAGCAATGACATTCTACCCAGCAATGAGGAAACAGCAAAAGAAGTACTACAAGAAGATCTTCAGCCGCCTTCTTGAGCAATGCTTGTGGAATGCCTACACTCTGCTAAAAAAGAAGAGTGACAAGACTGTGATTCATTTTGGCTTAATTTGGAGAGTTGCAGAATGTATCTTTGTGAACCACCAAACACCATCAATGGCTGTGAATAGAGCTGGATGTCGTGCTGTTGACGTTGTCAACCTGGAATGCCTGACTGGTCGTCACTTCATGGACTACATCCCACCAACCGATAAAAAGTCATCACCTACAAGGATGTGCGTGGTTTGTTGCTCAAAGCGAGATGACAATGGAAAGAAAATCCCAAAGGAAACCAGGTTCCATTGTCCTGATTGTGACGTCAGCCTTTGTGTAGTCCCATGTTTCAAAATGTATTACACCCAGGATGCTTACTGAACCAATATGCAGTGTCTAGTATTGCAGTGGCTAGTAATGTTGCACCCTTGTTTGGACAAATGTCAGTGTTTTTGGTTTAGTACTAAAGTACTATGTTTTACCTACCTACCTATCTGTGTATTACTTAATCCTGGTCTTTGCTCTATTTGTGTTACCTATTCCTGACCTCTGCACACTTTGTGTTACTTACTTCTGCCCTCTACACTCTGTGCATCCCTTATTCCTGCCCTTTACACCCTGTGCATTACTTATTAGTGACTCCTGCACTCTGTCTATTACTTAATCCTGGCCCCTGCACTCTTTGGGGTTGATTTACTAAAGCATGAAAGTGCAAAATTTGGTGCAGCTCCACACAGAAACCAATCAGCTTCAAGGTTTTATTGTCAAAGCTTGATTGAACAAGCTGAGGTTAGAAGCGGATTGGCTAGCATGCACAGTTGCACCAGTTTTTGCACTCTCCAGCTTTAGTAAATCAACCCCTCTGTGTTACCTATTCCTGACCCCTGCACTCTTTGCATTTCTTACTCCTGCCCTTTACACTCTGTGCATTCCTTACTCCTGCCCTCTACAATCTGTGTATTACTTACTCCTGCCCTCTACAATCTGTGTATTACTTACTCCTGCCCTCTCCACTCCATGCATTACTTATTCCTCCCCTTTCTACTCCATGCATTACTTACTCCTGCCCTCTCCGCTCCATGCATTATTTACTCCTGGCCTCTGTACTCAGCAGTATTTATTCCTGGCTCCTGCAATTTGTGTTTTAATTAATCCTGGTACATGCCCTCTTTGTGCTACTTATTCCTGACCTCTGCATGCTTTGTGTTACTTATTCCTGCCCTCTACACTCTGTACATTCCTTGCTCCCACCCTCTACACTCAATACACTACTTACCTCTGGCCTCTTCACTTTGAGCAGTATTTATTCCTGCCTTCAACACTCTGTGTGTTACTTACTCCTAGCCCCTACACTGTGTTTATTACTTACTCCGGGCCTCTGCACTCTGTGCATTTCTTACTCCTGGCCTCTGTACTCTAAGCAGTACTTATTCCTGGCTCCCGCACTGTGTGTATTACTTGACTCTGGCCCCTGCCCTCTTTGTGTTACTTATTCCTGACCTCTGCACTCTTCGCATTCCTTATTCCTGCCCTCTACACTCTGTGCATTCCTTACTCTTAGCCCCTCGCACCCTGTTTACTACTTATACCTGGCCTCTGCTCTCTATGCATTACCTATTCTAGGCCCTTGTACTAATAGGAAATACCTACACAAGGACAGGGCAGTACCAGTAGATGTTATTTCAATAAAAGCTTCAAATGTAAAAAAAATGAAACCTTTTAACCACTTGCCGACCGCCGACAGCAGTCTGACCGTGACAGAGTGGCTTGGCTGCGATAACTAGTGCTGTGAGCGCACACGCGCCGCCGGAGGTGCGCTCCCTGTGTCGGGGGGGGGGGGGGCCAGGGAGCGGTTAGGGCGGACTTGATCGCCGCCGGCTACCCGCGATGGCCCCCCTACAGTGAAAGAACGGGGGTCCGTGTAAGTCTTCCTGTATATAGAAGCCGTGATCACTCCCTTCCCCCAGCCAGGCTAGCCCACATACAGTTAGAACATGCCGAGTTAACCCTTAGATCTCCCCCTGCAGGTTAACCCCTTCACTGCCAATGGCATTTACATCGTAATCAGTGCATTGTTATAGCACTGATCGCTCTATAAATGCCAATGGTCCCAAAAAAGTGTCAAAATGGTCCGACATGTCCGCTGCAATATCGCACCACTAAAAATCGCAGATCGCCGCCATTACTAGTAAAAAAAATAAAAATAAATAAAACCCCAGAAATTAATTATCATCCGTAAATGCGGCAACTTTTGCGCAAACCAATCAATAAATGCCGATTGCGATTTTTTTTTTACCAAAAATATGAGGAAAAATATAAATTGGTCAAAACCGATGGAAAAAAATGTTTTTTTATATTTTTTTTTGGATTTGTATTTTAGCAAAAAGTAAGAAATTTTTTTTTTTTTTTGTAAAATTGTCCCTCTTCTTTTGTTTATAGCATCAATCAGAAATGATGCAGAGGTGATCAAATACCATCAAAAGAAAGCTCTATTTGTGGGAAAAAAAGGACGCAAATTTAGTTTGGGTACAACGTCGCACGCCCGCGCAATTGTCAGTTAAAGCGATGCAGTGCTGAAGTGGTTAAAGTTACAGTTTAAGGCTCGTATGAAATTTTAATGGTTGGGTATTGAGCTCTTTATTTTTTGTTGGGGCATAAATTGATAAACCAGATAAACCACTAAACATCGGTAATAATTAAGGAAAACAGAGGAAATGCATCCATAGGGGGGACCGATGTTTCCAAAGAGGGACAGTTCAAAGCTGAAGAGGGAGCGGAGTCTCGCTGTCAGTGCCAGAAGTGGGGTACAGGCCGGATCCATATGACATGTGCCCCCAGAAGTTTACCAGGCATAGCACTGTAAATTGAGAGAGACAGTTGGGAAGAGGTAGTATAATTTATGCTAATTTAAAATGACAGAATGGGAACGCACCGTATCTCCTTTCATCTCCGTTTACAAAATGACATGATTATCACTTTCCTGAGCGCTGGGCCAGGCTCACTAAATGGGGTTTTATGTTCAAAGTCTACACCGCGCTGAAGAAATACACAGCTAGCAGTTGTTCATGGCTCTGCCCCAAACTACAAGCAGCTGTGCTGCACTTTCCCGATGTGCTCCTGAACGGGCTGTAATGAGATGTTGTATGTTTCAATATGTTGAAACTGTAATTTTCTCTGCATATTTCTCTTTACTTAATTAAAAATTGATAACGTTTTATGTATTAAAATAGCAAAAGATGTGTGATACATGCATGCTTGAGTATTGCCGTTCATATCTTTGGGGCCTTAAAATGAGTTAGCATGTTATGTATATACAGTATATTTATGAATTGTGGGAGATTAGCTCATGGGGATAAACTTTCCTGAGGAAAAATATTCAATGTGCAGGCTACTTTCTTTAACCACTTGCCGACCGCCCGCCGCAGCGTGACGGCGACAAGGTGGTTCGTTATTGTAAGTAAACACGGACCTCCGTTCTGTGAAGGGGGAAGGGCTGTGATCACAGCCTTCCTCTACATGGAAGCTGTGATCACTTCCCTTCCCCTGCTAGGGCAGTCCCCATACAGTTAGAACACGCCCAGGGAACACTGTTAACCCTTAGAGCGCCCCCTGCAGGTTAACCCCTTCACTGCCAATGGCATTTACACGGTAATCAGTGCATTTTTATAGCACTGATCGCTGTATAAGTGCCAATGGTCCCAAAAAAGTGTCAAAATGGTCCGACATGTCCGCTGCTATATCGCAGTACCGCTAAAAATCGCAGATCGCCGTCATTACTAGTAAAAAATAAAAAATAATAAAAACCCCAGAAATGAATTCTCATCATCCGTAAACGCGGCAACTTTTGCGCAAACCAATCAATAAACGCCAATTGCGATTTTTTTTTTACCAAAAATATGAGGATGAATATAAATCAGCCAAAACCGATGAAAAAAAAATGGATTTGTATTTTATCAAAAAGTAATAAATTTGGGTATTTTTGTAAAATTGTCGCTCTTCTTTTGTTTATAGCGGCGATCAGAAATGACGCAGAGGTGATCAAATACCATCAAAAGAAAGCTCTATTTGTGGGAAAGAAAGGACGCAAATTTCGTTTGGGTACAACGTCGCACGACCGCGCAATTCTCAGTTAAAGGGACGCAGTGCCGAATCGCAAAAAGTGCTCTGGTCCTAAAGTGCGAAATCCTTCCAGGGCTGAAGTGGTTAAAATCTGGCGGCTTGCCAGGTTTATTGGTAAAAGGTTTGCAGGGTAAAAACAAACAAAATAGAAAATACGTCTTTGTCGTCCGGTATTAAGCTAAACAATATAGTTTTCTCACTATATGGTGTGGGGCTGGCCCCCGACACCCACAAAAACATAAGCCAAAATGCGAACCTTGTCTTTTAAAGTCCAAGCAGATACACAGCTCCCTCAGATCTCTCGCTGAGTTCCATGTTAGAGCTAGAGTGTGTTCTCTTCCTGGTAATTTAAGCCACCTGCTGGTGGATTCCAGTGGACCACAAACTCCGGACCGGAACCAGCCCTGCCATGGTGGCTGGTAAAATCCGAACCGGACACCGTTCAATCCAGTCCAAATGAACGCATACGAGGCGACAGGTAGCATCCATCTACCACTTCATCTCACATACCATCACATATCCTCCCCCTCTGCTCAAGTCCCTGCAGCTGAGCAACTGTCCCAACCATACAGTGGACCCAGGAGAGGGCATCCGCATTGTTCTGGAGTCTTCCCACCCGGTGTTCCACTGTGAACTTAAATGGCTGTAGGGCCAGAAACCACCTAGTCACCCAGCTATTTTTCTCCCTGTTATCACACATCCATTTCAGGAGGGCATGGTCGGTGACTAGCCTAAACGATCTTCTTAAGAGGTAGTATCTCTAAGGCCCACTTGATAGCCAGGCACTCCACAATGGCATAGTTCCTTTCATGCCTATTAAGCTTTCTGCTTAAGTAGACGACCGGGTGCTCCTCACCATCTCTGATCTGTGACAGAACAGCACCTAGTCCCACCTCAGTGGTGTCAGTTTGCACGACAAACTACTTTGTGAAGTCCGGGGTCACGAGCATTGGTTGTACACAAAGGGATTTCTTCAACTTCTGGAATGCCTTCTTGGCTTTGGGATTCCACTTAACCATGCCCGACCCTCTACCATTCATCAGATCGGTTAGAGGGACGGCCATGGTGGCAAAGTCGGGTATGAACTGTCTCTAATACCCTGTAATCCCTAGGAAGGCAAAAAACTGTTTTTTATTCGCCAGTTGGGGGCCACTTTTGAATTGCCTCGATCTTGTTGGCCTGGGGCTTCATCAGTCCCCGACCAATAACATACCCAAGGTATTTGGCCTCCTCCAGGCCTATGGCACACGTTTTTGGGTTGGCTGTTAAACCTGCTATCCTCAGAGAATCTACGACTGCTTATACTCGGAGCAGATACGATTCCCAATCTGGACTGTGGATGACTACATCATCCAAATAGGTGGCTGCATAGGGGCGATGCGGCCTCAAGGTTTTATCCATCATCCTCTGGAAGGATGCAGGGGCGTCATGCAAACCAAATGACATTCGCTTGTACTGGAAGGACCCCTCTGTTAAGGGGATCTGCCAGTAGCCCTTAGTTAGATCTAGGGTTGTTATGTATCAGGCACTTCCCAACCTCTCCACAAGTCATCAACCCACGGCATCGGATATGCGTCAAATTTAGACATGTTATTCATCTTTCTGAAATCGAACCTGATAGTGCCATTGGGCTTTGGGACCAGCACTATAGGGCTCAACCAGGTGCTGTGGGACTCCTCTATCACGTCTAACTCCAACATGGTTTTTATTTCCTTTGCCACTGCCTCCATCTAGCCTCAGGTATTCGGTAGGATTTTACATTTTTGTGGACCCCTGGTTCCGTGATTATGTCATGTTGTAGTACGATGGTCAGTCCGGGTAGGGGAGAGAAAAAATCTCTATTCTTACTGAGGAATTCCTTAATGTCATTTTGTTGCGTTAGTGATAGCCTGTCCTCTTGAGGAGTGAGCACTGCCACTAAAGTCTCTCTGTCTTTCCATGGTTTTTGGAGATTCACATGGTAAATTTGCTCGTGTTCCCTTTTCCCTGGCTAGCTTTGTAGTTCACTTCCCCAACTTTTTCCATAATCTCAAAGGGACCCTACAACTTTGCTAGGAATTTACTTTCAACCATAGGGACTAGCACCAGCACTCTGGGTGTAAACCATTCTCTGGGCTTCCTGGGCTCGCTCCATATGTTCTCGCACCAGGGGCAGGACTGCTGCGATTCGATCCTGCATCAAGGAAATATGCTCAATGACACTCCTATATGGGGCGGCCTCTCCTTCCCATGTCTCTTTTGTGACATCTAGCAGCCCCCTGGGATGTCTACCATATAAGAGTTCAAAGGGGAGATACCCCGTAGACGTCTGCGGAACCTCTCGTATGGCAAACATGAGATACGGCAACAACATATCTCTCCCATCTTTTCCCACTACCTTTTTCAACATGCTTTTGAGTGTTTTTTTTAAACCTCTCCACAAGTCCATCCATCTGGGGGTGGTAGGCCGAGGTACGGAGATGGGAGATTTTATACAACCTGCACAGTTCCTTGCTTACACGGGACATAAACAGGATGCCCTGATCCGTTAAGACCTCTTTAGGGATCCCCACCCGACTAAACACCTGGACCAACTCCCTGGCGAGAGTCTTAGCGGAGGTGTTCCTGCAGGGTATGGCTTCCGGATAGCGGGTCACATAATCTAGTATTACCAGGATGTTAAACCAAATAAAAAGTGCAGCGCTATATTCAACACATATAGACTTATACTAAAGTGCTCATGAATAATGCAAAAATTACACAAATACTAATCATATGCCATAGCAAGTGATCAATCCCTCCCAACATATATTCAATGCTAAATAAAGTGCAATAATAGTGCATAACATATATCCCCATATATGGGCAAACAATAGTACAAACAATGACCAAGTCCAGAAAAAGCAATTCAGTTTGTGAAAAAAATGTGTTTTTTTGTGAAGCAGTAAAGCAAAAACATATTGCATCAACAGTCCATCACTTTTCTCCTTTAGGCTGGGTTCACACTATCCGACAAAAAACGGTCCTACTTTGATCCTACACTGCTGTGCGATTTACGGTCCTACATGGGGTCAAAGTCGGACCATTTGTCTGTGAACAGGGATCCGACTTTGATCCCGACAATGCCAGGCACTTTGTGCTCTGGGGATCTTGAAGGGGAACTCCATGCCAAATTTGAAAGAAAAAACTGGCATGAGGTCCCCCTCCAGGAGCTTACCAGGCCCTTTGGTCTGGTACGGATTTTAAGGGAAACCCCATGCCGAAAAAACAGCGTGGGGTCCCCCCCAAAATCCATACCAGACCCTTATCCGAGCACGCAACCCGGTAGGCATGGTCTGGTTTCCCGGACCATTCGAGGACCTCCCCCTGGAGTACGGTCAAAAAAGAAAGTTTAAACCGTACCTCAAGGGGAAGTTCTAGGGGTCTCGTGTTTCACGGACCGTAACAGCCCTAGTTTCAGCCTAGGGACAAGTGTCTGTTTACCAGGCTGAAACTGGGGTACATCCTGGCATTTAGCGTGTCGTCACATCCTAGTTTCATCCTGGCAAAAAACAGCCTATCACACTTGGGTCGGATTTCCTCTTTTCACTACCTGACAACTACGTTATACAAAAACGAAATGACGAAGTGTTTTTTT
>BLSH010230440.1:265947-281188 GCA_018402905.1 Glandirana rugosa
GTTGTTTTATCTCTCTTTTTTCAATAAATTGTTTCATTTTTTATGTTCAATGCTATCTATTGTGCTTTGAAAGTCCCAATCAATTAGGGGGTCATACACATGTGGTTTTCTTAATTCAATATAAACAACACTGTAAAATAAATTGAGTTCCAAGGCAATGCATAGACACTTCCAGGGAATGTGATGACGTCACGCATGTAGCTACGTCCGACACGTTTTGTCAGAAATTATGTCTTTTGGGGTCCCCTCGCTACTCACTCATTACTTATAAAAGGAAAATGTGCTGCTAGAATTACCTGATAGACAGTTTTGTTAGTTGACACTTATCTTTCAGCAGCCCACAATGTGCCTTGAGCTCAGGCAAGGGACAAGTCAGCCTCCATCATACACTGGGCTGATATTGCCACTCTAGTTTACTGTTACTTTTTAACTTTTTCTGTAAGGAGAACTGACAAAGAATTGCTGCCTTACGTATTATTATTATGTTTTTCAGAATATATCATGTTATAATTCAGTTTATTATTATTTACTACTATTATGCTATTAAATACTGCTAATGATACTATATTTTTTTATGTTAAAACAAAAATTGTATACATATTATATTTATATAATGTACACACACATGCATTCATTTTGTATTTGTTAACATTGAAGTAGTAAGGTGCAGCTACCTGAAATGTGTCGGTTTTGAATCTCCAGTAAATTATTACATTATCTAACTATGGATGTCCCTTTGAATTTCTGCTATTCTTGGACACAATCACCTTTCTTTTTTGGCTATGTCTCTAATGATTTTTTTTATTCAATTACATAGCTACACGTGAGAAGTCTCTTAATGTTACATAAATGTCAATAAGCAAACAGCCTATGAACCTAACCTGACTGCACCTCACATGACAGAGAGAGGATACAAGTAAACATAAGCACAAACACCCAGTGGGAGCCGGTGGTATATTTTCTTGGGGGGGGGGGCGGCAAACAGTGCACAGCCAGCCCCCCCCCGGTCAGGGTTGGTCACCCCCAACACTTACCCCAGGCAGTGATTCCCTCCAGGCAATAGGCGGCCGGCTCCCCCTGTGTTTCCTTCTTGGGATCACAGCAGTGTCCTTGCCGTGCGTCTCCTCCTCGGCACCATGGCAGTATCCTTGCCACGTGTCTCCTCCTCCCTCGTCCAATAGGGTAGCTCCTCCTTTCGACCGATGGGGAAATGGGTCTCAGGGCCCAATTCCTGATTGGCTGGGAGGCAGAATCAGTTTTACAATAGCGAATATTCATTCACTATTGTCACATAACTCGGTGGGCTTCGGGCGCAGTACTCTGCTCCCCGAACTCACCCTTTTTTGAAAAACCTATTAGAGCCTCTGGCTCTAATCACGTGTTTCAACCCCCCATTAGAATCCATGCATCTGGCACCCTGCATGTAGATTAGGGGGCCAGACGCATGGATGGGGGGGCGGCGCCCCTATGTCCCTTATGGGTGGGTCGCCACTGCACACACCTATCCTGGAGAGAGATAAAACTGGGATTTTATAACAAACTAGGAGTGGAGATCCAATGTGTCACAAATACTTATTCCTAACTGGTCCTATTTAATTGAAATGCATCTACCATATTTTTTCTATTGCTTCTGAAAAATGTGTAACTAAACAACCATACGTTACCCCTTTCGTGATTTTACTGCCAATAACCGAATGTAGAAGTAAAAAACAGTGATAATGGATGGCTGTCGTCTCAGCCAATAAAACCTGAAAATAACACCAAACTATCTTATTTCTAATCTCCCTTTCAATGCCAAATTTATTATTTGCATTTTTTTCTTAGTGTTACAAGTTTACTGTGTAATTGATGTAAAAGTGTTATTTGGTTTAAAGGGTATGTCCAATGAGGGTTATCAAGGTTCACTGCCAGCCATGGGCATGCGCAGGTATGGGCAAGGGGGGGAAATTGCCCCCCCCCCCAGAATCAGGGATTGGATCAGGGGTTCCCCACAAGGTCCTTATCCTCTTGAGCCATGTATGCAGTTTCTGACCGTCTCCTGTACTATGTCCGCAGTCTCTGGCCACCTCCTGTACTATGTCTGCAGTCTCTGACCATCTCTTGTACTATGTCTGCAGTCTCTGACCATGATAATGTGATAATGACATTGTCAAAAAGGGGCAGACCATGGGTGACCTTAAATTGATGCCCCCCCTGAAAAAAGTTCTGCGGATACCCATGCTGCCAGCTACATTAATTGCAAGAGAGCAAGGATCATCAACTGTGCATGTACAGGTTTGAGCTCATTTAGAACGCTTTCCCTAACATTCCAACATATGTGACCCAATTTTCCATTGGGATTTACCAAAAAAACAACCTGTAAGCAAAGGCCAGAAAGCCATTCTTGAATGATTGAAGCACTATTCTTACTTTGCATCATTAAGATGAAGGTGTGCTTTGCCCCTGCAGTTCAACTAAGTTTGCATCTTTAGCATTGTTTTTGCTGCTCATGTAAAGAAACCGTGGCATCATGAATATTAATTATTTGTGCTTTCCATATACATTTTTAGGTTTTATGCAATATTTACAGGAAAGAAAAAGTAGGAAATAAATGATAAATGAGAGCAACCTTTCTCAACCTTTCTAACAGTAAGCAAGAGAAGGAGCTCCAGTCTAAAATGTTTTAAAAAGATAAATGTTACCAATTGGAAACTTAGGAAAATACACGTCACCGTCTTGATGAATTTAAGTTTAATCAGAAGCCCCCATTCACATTAGAGATCCCTCTTCCCATCAGAGACCCCCTTTTACATTACAGTCCCCCTTCACATTAGACACCCCCCATAACATCAAAGTTCCCCCCTTCATATCAGAATTAACATTTTGGGGTTGATTTACTAAAGCTACAGAGTGCAAAAACTGGTGCAGCTGTGCAGGGTAGCCAATCAGCTTCTAACTTCAACTTGTTCAATCAAGCTTTGACAATAAAACATTGAAGCTGATTGATTTCTGTGTGGAGCTGCACCAAATTTTGCACTTTCAAGCTTTAATAAATAAACCCCTTTATGTCAGAGTCAAATCAGAGTTTGTTCCATACAACTGAGGCCCCCTATACACGAGTCTCCCTATCATTTCAGAGTTTCCCTATCACGTTAGAGCAGCCTTTCTCAACCATTTCAATACAGAGCAGGGTTGCCAACCATCCGCATCATTTTTTACTGGCAAAACATCGAAAATTTACTGGAAAAGCACATTTTTTACTGGCAACCTGAAAAATAACAGAACTCCTATTAAAAAAGAAGAAAATTGATATTTAAACACAACATGGTAACACTCACAATACCCATATCAAGTAGTTTCCCTGGTTTACACTTAAAAAGTCAGCACAGCATAACAAATTATCAGACCCTGATATTTATAGACAGTTGTAAAAATCACTGATTTTTACAAACTGTCAGTAAATTTACTGGCGGTTGGCAACGCTGATACAGAGGAACCCTTGAAATAACTAGTCTCAGTCTAGTCCCCTGCTAAAAATGACTATATCTACAGCTCATGCTACATTAGTGTGATGCTGAGTGGGAAGGATGCTCCTTACAAGTGTGGCCATGGGGAAGAATTGCCCCCTTACAGATATCTAACATGATTAATGGTGTCATTGGGAACTTCTCTGAGAAGCGGAAATTGCTCTTTGCTCAAGGAACCCATAGCGACCTTTAGAGGAACCCTAGGGTTCCATAGAACGCTCATTGAGACCCTGCATTAGATCCTCCCCATCTCCACAGATTCCACGCATCACATACCCTCCCAGTCACACAGTCCACATCCTACCTTTTTGCTCCAGCGGCATGACAGAGGGCAGAAGGTGAAAGAGTTCTGAAGGAGGTGGATTACATCTTCTCCTGAATGCTGGGGGAGGCCCTGCATGCTGCCCTCCTTGGATCAGGGTCGTGTATTGCCATTGTGTTGGTGAGCTGGCTGCCAACGCCATAGCAATGAGTGATGTGTTGTTGGGTCTAAAACATCATTGGTTGTTATGATGTTGGCGGCAAGCTCACACCACAACAACAGTGTGTAAAGAAAGTAACAGCAGTAACTGCAGATTGAAACAGAAAGGTTAGATGCTGGGCTACAGCATTATGGAGAAGGAGACATTGCCTTGTTTTCTTCTCTCCCTCTACTGAGATACTAATGTTATGCTGCACCATTCTCCTCTGGCCAGCAGAGGGAGTGCTAAAGCCAAGCAAGCCCAAATACTTCTACACAGAGTGCTGAGAATTCTGGGTTGTAGTTGGAGATGGCAGCCATACAGTTGTGCTCATAAGTTTACATACCCTGGCAGAATTTATGATTTCTTGGCCATTTTTCAGAGACTATGAATGATAACACAAACACTTTTTTTTCACTCATGGTTAGTGTTTGGCCAAAGCCATATATTATCAATTAACTTTGTTTACTTTTTTTAAATCATAATGACAGCAGAAACTACCCAAAATACCCTGAGTAAAAGTTTACATACCCCAGTTCTTAATACCGTGTATTGCCCCTTTAACATCAATGACAGCTTGAAGTCTTTTGTGATATTTGTTGACGAGGCTCTTTATCTTCTCAGGTGGTAAAGCTGCCCATTCCTCTTGGCAAAAAGTCTCCAGTTCCTGGAAATTCTTGGGCTGTCTTGCATGAACTGCACGTTTGAGATCCCCCCAGAGTGGCTCAATGATATTGAGGTCAGGAGACTGAGATGGCCACTCCAGAACCTTCACTTTATTTGCTGTAGCCAATGACAGGTGGACTTGACCTTGTGTTTTGGATCATTGTCATGCTGGAATGTCCAAGTACGTCCCATGCACAGCTTATGGGCTGATGAATGCAAATGTTCCTCCAGTATTTTTTGATAACATACTGCATTCATCTTGCCATCGATTTTGACCAAATTTCCTGTGCCTTTGTAGCTCACACATCCCCAAAACATCAGTGATCCACCTCCGTGTTTCACAGTAGGAATGGTGTACCTTTCCTCATAGGCCTTGTTTACTCCTCCCCAAATGTAGGGTTTATGGTTGTGGCCAAAAAGCTAAGTTTTAGTCTCATCACTCCAAATGACTTTGTGCCAGAAGGTTCGAGGCTTGTCTCTGTGCTGTTTGGCGTATTGTAATACTTTGCAGCACTTGCATAGTAATGGCTTTCTTCTGGCGACTCGACCATGCAGCCCATCTTTCCTCAAGTGCCTCCTTATTGTGCATCTTGAAACAGCCACACCACATGTTTTCAGTCCTGTATTTCACCTGAAGTTATTTGGGGGTTTTTCTTTGCATCCCAGCTGATTGACATTCTCAATTCCTTAGATATTTTTTTATATCCCTTTCCTGTTTTATACAGTTCAACTACCTTTTCCCACAGATCCTTTGACAATTCTTTTGCTTTCCCCATGACTCTGAATCCAGAATCGTCAGTGCAATACTGGATGGAAGATGCAAGGGTCTGTTAGGAATCAAGAAACCCATTGACGTTTTATACACACACTCTAAGTACAAGCACACAGATCACAGGTGAGGATTGTTACCTTTAATAGCCATTCAAACCCCTTTGTATTAACTTGTGTGCATGTTATCAAACCAAAATCACCAGGGCATGTAAACTTTTGATCAGGGTAATTTGGGTAGTTTCTGTTGTCATTATGATTTCAAAAGAGTAAACACAGTTGATTGATAATAAATGGCTTCAGCCAAACACTAACCATGAGTGAAAGAAATGTTTTTGTGTTATCATTCATATTCTCTGAAAAATGGCCAAGAAATCAAAAATTCTGCCAGGGTATGTAAATTTATGAGCACAACTGTATAATGGGCCCACTTCTGCATATGAACCACATCTACCTTGCACCTGTGTCAAGACTATACCACATCCATACTGCACCTATATTGCATGCCCGTTAACTGGGACTGTCATTAAGTGCGCCAACATTCTTAAAGGGCCCCAAATTTTCCGGCAGAAGAACAACTGAAAGGACTGCCACTCCAGTAAAAAATATTTTGCAAGTCCCCTTCGTTTACCTGCTCCCCCTCCCCACTACCATACTCCTTTTCTTTTGGACAGTGCATACCCAATTGGTCTAGGAATAGCATTGCCCTAATAAATGCACTCTGGCAGTATAGCTCCAGCACTCAGTAGATTAAACTTTACTACTGCTCACTACTGCACTTGAGGTGGCCTTGCTACTATTTATGCTGATCTGCATGCCAAATGTCATCTTATGCCTAGTTCTTACTGGTAATCACTTTGTATGCTTAATTGTGTTATTACTTCTATTAACAAATGTTATGCATGCCTAGTTACCAACCATATTGGGTGACAGTATATTAACTTTGCCTTTACTGCCTTGTTTGGTTTCTGTTTTATTTGATATAATGCTACTATTGGGTGCTAAGTATTACTTTCAGTGATTTCCTGTGATATTGTATGCTTGTACACTCAACCTGGTGTATTAAAGGAGCTGAGGTTCTGGAGAAGGTCGAGGCAAAGAAGAGAGGAGAGGACACATTCTAATCAGCAAATCCTATGAGGGTAGCGCTACAACATTAAATTGCAAATGGCTAGTGCAGCTATTGTATATGTTGTATTTTTTTTATACTGTATATATATTTTCAACAAAAGTGGAGCTACCCTTTAAAGAGCTGCAAAATTTGTCTGCATAAAAAAAGAAAAAAAAAAACATTTTTAGGTCTAGTGTGTTAAATTTTTATCTATGAGAAACAGTTTAGTAATGGAAATGTCAGCGGTTGATGTGTGAGTTTAAGTCCAAACAAAAAGACCTTTTAATCTGGGTGAGCCAATTTTTACCTTAAATCAAATGCCACCTTTGAAACAGAGTAAAGAGGACAGCTTCCAAAACTATCGTGTTAGTGGCTTACAAGCGCACAGTAAGGACAATCCACTCCGGAGGCTGTGCTAGCCTGGCACCGTGCCCTTAATCTGAAACTTCATTATTGGAGCCAAGGGAATCAATACATCTTCCATGAGCCATCTTAAAGACTGGAAATATTTACTGTACATCATTACATGGTAAGAGGCTGATGTGAAAGGGAATATTTTCAAGTCATTGGCACTGAACAGTTTAATTTCCACTCCAAAGTCTTAAGCCGACCATATGCTGACTTCCAACTGTGATGTCATGTGGTGAGCATAAAGAGGCCCTGTCACCAAACTGAGAAAAAAAATTTAGGGAAAAACACAAACGCTTACATAATTTTTCCTTTCCACAAACATGTTTTAATGTAATTGAAACATTCCCTTGAACTTGCAAATTTGACTACTCCAGGAAGAGTCAATTCCCTAGCACCTCCCTCCTTCCAAGTCATAGCTTTCTTTTCTTTTAGGAATATCTACATACTCTCTGTCCTGGTCCAGCTCCTTCACCCCTCACTTCCTTACATATTTTTTTAGGACTCGTTTACAAGAGCAGCACACTCTACTGTGAATTGTTTTTCAGAGGGGTGGTAGAACAATGGCTGTCATGCATTCAGATGGTGCTGATTCCACTTCTT
Organism: Glandirana rugosa; assembly: GCA_018402905.1. Taxonomy (NCBI): domain Eukaryota; kingdom Metazoa; phylum Chordata; class Amphibia; order Anura; family Ranidae; genus Glandirana; species Glandirana rugosa. The sequence goes on from BLSH010230440.1 coordinate 273,471, forward strand.
AAATGCCTATTTTATTCAGTTGAAGGGGAATTTGTTTAATGGAAATACCGCAACCATAAACCAAGTGTTTGGCACACAGTTGCATTCACTTAGATGGGTCAAGTTTGGTGGCTATATATCCAGCCGGACATAAACTGTTGCATAACTTTTGCAGCTGCTGGACATAATAACTTGTGGCTTGGGAGTGGGGTGTGGTAAAACCATTAGCAACTGCCTATCTTGTACTAGTCACCTGTGTACACAACTCTTTATGTTTTTAGGGGGTAGGAGCAAAGGTGAATGCTTTAGAGCAGTAGTTCTCAACCTCAGTTCTTAAGTACCCTCAACGGGCCATGTTTTGGGAACTTCCCTTAGATAAAGTTGCTCTTATCAATACCATGTCTTTGTCATTGATTTAAAGCATGGAAAAACCTGAAAACATGGCCCGTTGGTGGTACTTGAGGACCGAGGTTGAGAACCACTGCTTAAGAGCAGGATTCAGTAAACTTTCTAAACAAAGGACCAGTTTTCAGTCCTTCAGGATTGAGGGGGGGGGGCTGAACTGTGGCCAGAGGGAGGAGAAAATGTCCTGGTGTGAGTGGGACTAAGCATTGCCTCAAGTCAAGTTTGGTGGTCAATGAGTTAAGTTAAACAAATTGTGTCTGTGGTAAGTATAAGGAAGACTAGTGCCCCATCATTGGTGTCAGTGGGAGGAATAATGCCCCATCAATGCTGTCAGTGGGAGGAATAGTGCCCCATCAATGGTGTCAGTGGGAGGAATAGTGCCCCGTCATTGGTGTCAGTGGGAGGAATAGTGCCCCATCAATATTGTCAATGAGAGGAATAGTGCCCCGTCATTGGTATCAGTGAGAGCAAGAGTTACACATCATTGGCATTTGTAGGAGAAATTATGCATGATCATTGGTATTAGTAGAAGGTATATCAGTGGGAAGAATAGTACCCCTTCATTGGTATCAGTGGGAGGAGGAACATTGTCCTATCATTGGTATTGGTGGGTGGAACAATGCTCTATTGCTGGTATCAGCAGGAGGTATAGTGTCCCATCATTGGTCAATGGGAATAATAGCGCCCTATCATGGGTGTCAGTGGGAGGAATAGTGCCCCTTCTTTGGTATGAGTGGAAAGAATAGTGTCCCATCATTGGTATCAATTGGATGAATGGTGACCCATCATGGGTATCAGCAGGAAGATTAGTGGGAGGAATAGTTCTTCTTCATTGGTATTAGTGGGAAGAATTGTACTCCAATGGTTGGAGTCAGTGTTGGTGTCAGTGGGAAGATTAGTACCTCAAGTCAATGGGAGGAATAATGCCCAAAGGCTGGCATAAAGCTGTATGTGATCACAGACAAGCAAAATCTCCTGCACTCAAAAGTGGCGAGATGGCAGAGGGGGCTCTGAGGAAGAGGGTATCTCTCCTCGACGCGCAACAGCTATCTGGAAGGTTCTCCAGTGCGCTGTACACGGTCCTGGTGACCTGGTTGCTCTGTGTCCATTGTGGACTTTGATATGCTTTTATTATCCACTTGTTTGTGAGTATGTTTCCTTCTTTTTGATTTTAATAAATACCACTTGGGTAATGTGCAAGGTTGGTGCTCTCTCTTTTTGTTCTTGTAAAGCTGTATGTGGCCTGAGGACCACAGTTTGGAGCCCTCTGCTATAGAGTGTCATTTGAGAGACTGGTCTGAATCAGCTGGGGCTGCTGACATCACATCCAAAATAACATACATAAAATATGTATAATGCACATATAATCTTTTGGGAACATTGTTGTTGAAATGAATCATCTGGTGACAGGGTCTTAAAAGTGATCTTCTCAATCACTTCCAGATGGAGGCCCCCTACAATAGAAGAGATAACATGCTTGCCTTTCTGGTAGCCCAGGTCTCCTAATTATAGGTGAGTATAATAGCTCTTCTATTGCAAGGGTCCTCAAGCTATCATTGTTTTTTTTTTTTTGCGAATATATAAATTTAAAAAAAAATAAAAAGCATTAAAAATTGGGAAAAAATGCAAATAAAATAAATAAAACTTTTAGAATGTCCAGCTAAAATATTAAAAATTAAAAAGTGAACTTTCACTTTAAAGGTATGATGGCCTAATTTGACATGTTTAAAAGTCTGCAATTTTTGTTTCATTCATTTTAAAAGAAATAACTATCTTCAGGTCTATTAGCACGTCTTCACTCATTTCATTAGTGCCGAGCATACGCATATGGCAGCCAATGACTAATTTTTCGCAATACCTGATTTAGACCTGAACAGCTAATTAGAACTTTAAAAGAAAACTTCTCTGGCTCAGCTGTAACCTCCTGTATGTAGCGTTCCGCACATACACTCCATACTCATTTCAGCCATCTGGATGTTTGATGTTATCTTATCCTGGTTAATGGGCAATTTTTAATCACCTTGTCAAAAGGAATAGCTGATATGTTTTAATCTTTCGAGCAAACTGAAGTGGTAATTAATTGCGGTAATAAATCTGTAATATAAAAATTGTATTTATGTTCAGATAAGAAAGAGGAAAACTTCATATGAATCTGATGCAAATGCCTTGCTTTCTATACACACAGACACTCACACACATTGTCTTTGTGTATCGTGTTCAGAACTAAAAATACAATTTTATTTTAGGCCAGTAGAATATGAAATAATTAATTCAAATAATTGATTTTTACAATTTTTAACCAACAGTGGGGCCTAGGACTTTTCATTTGCTGAAAATATTCCTGTTTTGTAGTTTAAGATCACATAACATGTAGATGAGAATGAGGCATGATGCAATATCATACATGGTTTCTATTAGAGAGAGACAGTCTGAAAGGAAACAGTTACTGCTCTTCTTTCTCTTTAATTCTGTGACACCAATGTTATGTGTGCACCTTGCATTAAAAGGCTATTGATAAAATGCATTTTTTATATAATAGTACAATAATACTTTAAGCTTATATTACATATAGAAGTGAGTCAGAAACATAATCCAGTATTATTGCACAGGGTTTCTATTAGAGATAGACAGAGATATTAGAGGTAGACAAAGTCTGAAACAAAAACATTACTACTCTATTAAAACCTTTAGTTCTTTGACACCAATGTTTATTTGTGCATCTGGCATTAAAACGCTATTGGTAAAATACATTTTTTCATATAATAGTGCAATACTCTAAGTTCACATTACATGTAGAGGTGAATAAGTCAGAGACATAGTTTGACATTGTACAGGGTTTCTATTAGAGAGAGACAGTTTGATAGGAAACAGTTACTGCTCTTCTTTTTCTTTAGTCATGTGACATCAATGTTATGTGTGTATCTTGCATTAAAAGCCTATTGGTAAAATATTTTTTTTTCCATATAATAGTACAATAATACTTCAACCTCATATTGCATGTAGAAGTGAATGAGGCAGAGACATAACTCTGTATCGTACAGAGTTTCAATTAGAGTTAGACAGTCTGAAATAAAAAAGTTACTGCTCTGCTCTCCCTTTAGTTCTCTGACACCAATGATTTTTTTGTGCATTCGGTTAAAAGGCTATTTGTAAATTTTTTTTTTTATATAATAGTATAATAGTCCAAGCTCACATTACATATAGAGGTGAATGAGGCATGGCAATATCGTACAGGGTTCCTATTAGAGAGAGATGGTCTGAAAGGTAACAGTTACTGCTCTTCTTTCTCTTTAGTTCTGTGACACCAAAGTTATGTGTGCACCTTGCATTACAAAGCTATCAGTAAAATCATTTTCTTTCATATAATAGTGCAATACTTCCCTCTTCCTCACAGCTTTTTCTTTTCTTCTTTTGAATCCGGCAGTGCAGCGGGCATTGTGATTGATGATGGATCTTCATTGGGGCACCCTGTCTCTGGGTTTTTATTTCTTTTTGACACTTTTTGGTGAATGTGTAGGGGTACAGTGTACCCCATTCTCAATAGTATAGAATAGAATCAAATAGAAAGAATATAACCAAATTCTAGTTGAATGAATTTAACTATAAAAGAATATAATAGATTAGAATAGAATAGAAATCGAATAATAGACTAGAATAATAGAATAGTATAAAATAGAAATAATATAACCATCTTCCAGAATTTAAATTTCAAATAGAATACATTTAAATTTGAATAAAATAGAATAGAATAAACTAGAAAAAAATAAAATAAAAGAATAGATTAGAATAGAATAGAATAGAACAGAATAGAAAAAAACAATATAATAGAATATAATACAATAGTAAGCATATAACCTTCTTCCAAAATTAAAATTCTGAATGGAATAAATTTGAATTTGAATAGAATAAATTCAAATGCAAATAGAATAGAAAAGAATAGAATAATTCTAGAATAATATAAAAAAATAGAATAGAATATAAAGAATATAACCTTCTTCCGAAATTCAAATTTCAAATAGAATATGTTTTAATTTGAATAGAATAGAAAAGAATAGAATATAATAGAAAAGAAAAAATATAATATAAAAGAAAATAAAAAATAGGGAAGAATAAAATATAATAGAGAAAACAATAGAATAGAATGGAATGGAATAGTAAGAATATAGCGTTTTCCAAAATTAAGATATTAAGATAAGACACTTTCAGCCTCTAAAACCACTTTAACCCATGATCTAAGTTTGTAAACATTTAAAGAGTAGGCAGCTGCCTACTTGTAGCAGTGCAAAGTCCCCTGTTAGATAGAACTTGCAGTTTTAAATGGTATGATCCTTGTCAAGTTAGATAGGAGAGGGGCATTTGAGGAAGGAGCAGTAAAGGTGTGAGCTTTCCAATGCTGTATCTTGGCCTAGGCCAACAAGGCCCAGGTCTAGGGCAGCACTTTGCAGGGGGGCAGCACGAAAAGAGTCCCCAATGGCTTGCACTACACTTTTAGTCTTATTGGGTGGACTGGGCAAGGAGACAAACCGGTCTGGCACCCCCCATAAAGCGGCTGCACTTGCTGCCAGTATGACAATACCAGCAGGCCCCCATCAGAGGGTGACAGCCCATACATATGTAGGGGATCTGGGCGTCCCAAGGGGTGGCGGGCCCCAACCAGCGAGTTGTTGTGCTGCCCCATAGCCAAACAGAAAGTGTGAGGAAATCTCGTTAGGAAATCCATTCCAATCCCTCCAAGGCCCTCAATACTAGTGTCCCCACTAGGAAATTTCAGGGTGGGTCTTAAACAGGAAGGGGTGTGGCCTTGACAGGAAAGGGTGGCTCATATTTAAATTAGGGGGGTGCATGAGTTTAATCAGGCCTAGGGCAGCACAAAACCTAAATACAACGCTGGAGCTTTCTCAAGGAGAAGAAGGATGTAGGGCACAGAAAACTGGAGCTTAAAAGGACACTTAGATGTTAACAAAGAGGAGAATCATGACAATATAGGATAAGTGAGTACCTCAGCACCTCGTCTATAACGACCAACTTTTTGGGATGAGCTATGTGAAATTTTTGAAATGAGCATTCAAAACTTTGGAAAAGCCACGAATACAACTGACTGATGTAAAAATTGTCTACACAGGAAATTTCAGTAAATGTTTTAACTCAATGGTATCTCTGTGACAACTGGGAGTGTGGACAACTGGTTGAGGTCGGGGATGGAGTGGTGGTCTAGTCATGGAGGGTCCATCTGCTTGGTGTTGGGAGGAAGGTTCTTCTAGGGGATTCTCTGCAAATTTTGGAGATCTGCATAGAAATATCCAGGAAAATAAAATATGTAAAAACCTCTAAATCCTTGTTTTGTATTATCAGCATTTCTCAGGATGGAACTCGTGACAGACTGCCTGGCACCCAGCCAGGGTGCTTCCACCAAGATACAACTTCCTCCATTCTGGAACCAGGAACCAGTTATTATACCTGAGAATTGTACCGAAGAACTAGATGACACTTGCTTAGGTGCAAACTGGAACTGACTCTTTATTGTAAATTTACACAGAATATAAAGCGCACAAAATCAGGTAAGAGCTTGATCACATTATCCTACACAATGCAAACTTTGAACAGTAATATTATTAGTACATCTAGCAGTACATCTAATGAACAGCTAAAATAAACAGTGAACTAATCAACAGCTAGCTAACAGTGATCTAATTAACAATTAGTCACCTAGGCAAGCCTAGGTGACTCATGTCAGTGCCCACCCAGACAGTTCAGCGCCAGTTCTCCAGAAAGAAGACCCAGGGGTATCCAAATCTCATTAACCAACTTTTGCTTGTGTAATCTGTCCACTTAGACAAGTCTTTATAAGACAAATCTCATACAATGTTCCAGTGGTCTGAAAAAGTAGAATTCATTCATGTTCATAGATCTCTTGAGGGATATTGTTGAGAAATATTCCTGTCCCAAGTGGAGGAACTTTTCCAACTCAGTCTGCAGGAGGGCCATCATATTCCCTCTGACCAAAATCCTGTACAAGATTAATATTACACCTTTCCATCCACTCCAGAAGGGAAGGTTTATAATCCTCATTCAGAGAATTAATCCAAGCCTCGCTCTTAGTGTTTGCCATGTTGTTGTCCACCATTAGAGAATGAATCTTCTCTCTCCATGGGATTATAGGCTGAACTGAGCTCTCCTCCATGCTCTGACTGGGAGATACAGACAAAATCCCCGGTCTCCTCTATGGGCCATCATCAGTGAGTAGAAGGCTAGCCCATAGTCCCCTCCATAAGCCCTTGTCCCCGTTGGGTTTGTCATAGAACTTATATATCATTGGAGTTACATTTTCTTAGTCACAATTCAGAATCAGACCTGCTCCAAAAGTGAGATGGCGTGGGAAAATAAAGCCAGAATGATTTCGTTTTTTCAGTGCATGCAAAATAATATTCATGTATTATAAGTAGTGTTGAGCGAACCCAGACTGTAACGTTCGGGTCCGTACCGAACTTTCGGGTGTCCGGGACCCGGACCCGAACACGGATATTTCAAAAAACGTTTGGGTTCGGTCCGGGGTTCTGGTATTTTACTCCACGTGTTGAGAAGCTGCAGGGCAGCCAATCAACAAGCGTTTCACTGGTTTGCCCTAAGAAGCCATCACAGCCATGCCTACTAATGGCATGGCTGTGATTGGCCAGTGCATCATGTGACCCAGCCTCTATATAAGCTGGAGTCACTTGATGCTGCAGTCACATGCTCTTGGGTTAGCTGTAGGGAGAGGTAGCTGACGGCGTCAGGGAGAGATTAGAGATATTTTAACAACATCTGATCCTACATCCTGAGATAGATTACTTTACTACTGCTGTGCTGTTGCTCTGAGGACAGATAGCAGAAATTTGAGATTTCACATACCGCTGCTTTGAGTTGCAGACTCAAACTCTGCATAAAACAATGATCTCTACGATCGTGCTCAACGATCAGATTGTTGGAGGAATTTGAGATTTCAAATACTGCTGCTTAGAGTTGGAGTTTGCAAAATAAACTCTGCCTAAGGCAATGATCGTTACGATCATACACAATGATCAGATTGTTGGAGTAATTTGAGATTTCACATACTGCTGCTTTGAGTGACACATTGCAGATCAAACCCTGCCTAACACAACGATCGTTAGACTAGCAACTCGTGCTAGCATCTCTAGTAACAAAATACGTCTCAAACTCAGACGTTGAGTTTCGTCGCCATACACTTTAGAGTTTAAAGACGATAGACAGGAGTCTCGTTGTCGTGTCGTCATCATTTCATTAGATAGAGTCCTACATCCTAGTCTACAACAATTTTATAGAGATTAGAGAGGGAC
>BLSH010230440.1:285937-303157 GCA_018402905.1 Glandirana rugosa
GAGGAGGAGGAAGAGGCCACCAACGCAGCTGTGCCACCGCCAGCACCTCAGAAGGCAGGGTTAGCATGGCTAAAATGTGGCAAAGCTTTGTCAGCAGCCCACCACAACAAACAGCACAACCAGCCGATAGACAACGTCTTGGCAGGAGGCAGCATTTATGCAACATGGTGCAAGAGTATGTGTGCACACGCCTACACGTACTGACTGATGGGTCTGCCCCATTCAACTTCTGGGTCTCCAAATTGGCCACATAGCCTGAGCTTGCCCTTTATGCCTTGGAGGTGCTGGCCTGCCCTGCAGCCAGTGTATTGTCGGAACGTGTGTTTAGCACGGCAGGGGGCGTTATCACAGACAAGCGGAGCCGTTTGTCCACATCCAACGTGGACAAGCTAACCTTTATTAAAATGGATCAGGCATGGATCCCACAAGACTTGTATGTACCTTGTGCAGAATAAACATTTAGACCGGACTCACACAGCCATTCATATACTTCTTTTTTTGAATAGGCCTCAATACAAAAAAAAAATAATACCATGTTGGCTACCTCCTCCTACTCCTCTACCACCGCCACTTCCACCTACACTGCCATGGTCACGGCCTAGTCAACCTCTAGGCTTCTACTCCACATCCACCCCCATCCCCATTTTTTTGTAGGGCACTTGCCCTACCCTTACCCCCATTTTACTTCCTTTTGCAGCCCTCTAGGGCTTTCCAGGACTTTGTCACAGCCATTTTTGTGCCTAAAAGTTCGGGTCCCCATTGATTTCAATGGGGTTCACGGTCCGTGCGATCGTTCGGGTTCTGTCCGGACCCGAACCCGGACTGTGTCCCGAAGTTCGGCCGGACCAGCAGAACCCGAACTTGCAGAGGTTCGCTCAACTCTAATTATAAGCAGTCTGAAGAAATTACATTTTTGAAAAATTTGTTCAACCTATGTGAGTGGCTCTTGGACATTACTTATTGAGACACAGCCAGGGACACTAGGCGGCACACATTTATGCCACATACACTGGGCACAAAATACTCTTTATAGGCCTTTCTTTAAATCTTCCTTTTGAATTTCACAATTAAAAGAACTGTGTAGGCAGGTATAATAAAACAGCAGTCATTTGAAATGTTTTGATTGTTTAAATGAATCTTTTATACCAGTAGCTTTTCTTTGTTAAGCCTAAACTCTAAAACTGTTTCAATCCAAAAATTAAAGTTTTAGGTGTATTATTAAGTTAACCAGTAATTATGATTCTTATTAGTTATTATTATTATTACTGGTTAATCTACTGCCCCCCATGGGTGGGGCATGTGACCCTTGGGTCCTGGTGCAACAAGAAATGTATGGTCATTTGCTTTTTCTTTGCTCACCCCTCTACTATGCAGTCCAAATTATATGACTGCCCAAGGCTCAAACAGGGTGCTTCCTCCAGCCATGTGAACTGGCCCAACTAAAACTATATTCTAAGCTACAGTATCTCAAAAGTGAGTACACCCCTCACATTTTTGTAAATATTTTATTCTATCTTTTCATGTGACAACACTGAAGAAATTACACTTTGCTACAATGTAAAGTAGTGAGTGTACAGCTTGTATAACAGTGTAAATTTGCTGTCCCCTCAAAATATCTCAACACACAGCCATTAATGTCTAAACTGCTGGAAACAAAAGTGAGTACACCCCTAAGTGAAAAACTCTGAATTGGGCCCAAAGTATCAATATTTTGTGTTGCCACCATTTTTTCCAGCACTGCCTTAACCCTCTTGGGCATGGAGTTCACCAGAGCTTCACAGGTTGCCACTGGAGTCCTCTTCCATTCCTCCATGACGACATCACGGATCTGGGGGATGTTAGAAACCTTGCGCTCCTCCACCTTCCATTTGAGGATGCACCACAGATGCTCGATAGGGTTTAGGTCTGGAGACATGCTTGGCCAATCCATCATCTTTACCCTAAGCTTCTTTAGCAAGGCAGTGGTCATCTTGGAGGTGTGTTTGGGGTCATTATCATGCTGGAATGCTGCCCTGTGACCCAGTCTCCAAAGGGAGGGGATCATGCTCTGCTTCAGTATGCCCCGGCACATGTTGGCATTCATGGTTCCCTCAATGAACTGTAGCTCCCCAGTGCTGGCAGCACTCATGCAGTCCCAGACCATGACACTCCCACCACCATGCTTGACTGTAGGCAAGACACCCTTGTCTTTGTACTCCTCCCCTGGTTGCCACAGCACACACTTGACACCAGCTGAACTAAATAAGTTTATCTTGGTCTCATCAGACCACAGGACATGGTTCCGGTAATCCATGTCTTTAGTCTGCTTGTCTTCAGCAAACTGTTTGTGGGTTTTATGTGCATAATCTTTAGAAGAGGCTTCCTTCTGGGACAACAGCCATGCAGACCAATTTGATGCAGTGTGTGGCATATGGTCTGAGCACTGACAAGCTGACCCTCTACCCCTTCAACCTCTGCAGTAGACATGTGCGGTTCGTTTTGTTCCGAATTAAAATTTGGATGCATTTTAGTTTTTCATAAATTCGAATTTATCCGGATTTCCAAATTACAATAGTATCAAATGTAAACAAATTCAAAATAATGACAGAAAAAAATTTGGAAGAAATTTGAATTTGAATAGTTTTCGAATCGTTTTTGAATACTATTCGAATTCGAAAACTGCAAGAACATTGTTGTGATGCCAGTTTTTTATTGTGGGTTTGTCATGAGAAAGTTTTAATTTTTCACTTCTTGCTGCCTTTTATTTCAAGAATTAAACTAATTAACATGTTAGAACAGTACAGAGGGGGACAAGGATCCCCCTTCCCAGGCCCGGACTGGCCATAGGGCAGACTGGGCATTTGCCTGGTGGGCCGGGGCTGCCTGGTCCATGGCTTGTTAATCAGGCAGAACAGCTGAAGGTAAGTGGTGACTGTGGTCTGGACAGGGTTAACACAGACCGCGGCCGCTGTTAACCTCCCACTATGCGGCCGTGCCTGTGACTTCTGCAGGGCTGAGCTGTGTGTCTCTCTCTCACACACAGCTCGGCCTCAGAGCCAGCGCTGACATTCCCCACTGCACCTCCCTCCGCACGCACAGACAGAAGAGGAGACAGAGCTCATCTGCTCCTCCTCCTCTGCCCCTCTCCTCCTTTGTCTGCCTGTGGGTGGGAAGTTTGAAGATAGAAGAAGAAAGTTACTCTGAAATGGGGTTTCCTTAGCTTTCCATTTGTTCTTTCTGTGTGGCTGCTGAGGTGGTAAAGGATGGTATTGATAACCCTGTCCCATAAGAGCAGTTGGAGAAATCATGGGAATTGGCATAGCATGGTTAGGTTTGCTTCTCGTGCCCTTCCTGGTTGGCTGATCGATGCAGTAACATTTTTAACTAAAGCATTGGGGCTTCTTACAGAATGTTTGTTGGCTCTTGGCCTTTTTGCTTTTGTTCTCATCTTTGGATGAGATGGGTCTAGAAGATTGAAATACCCAGGATCCAGTGCCTTTGACCTCCTCTGGTGAAGGCACAGGGTTTCTGGTTCATAGGACCGAGATCTTATCTGATTAACTCTTGCATGGCTATGCCTGAGCCTCCATCCTGGGGTGAGTAAGCTCACCCTCGCTCCTGCCTCCCAGTGTATAAACAAATTTAACCCCTTCACACCAACAGTATGCAAATATGTGACCCCTTGGCGGGTGGATGCTGAATGGCCGCATATTTGCATACCACAGTGCAAACACAGCTGTGCTGAGAGCACGCTACCGGCACAATTACCAGCGAATAATGGAAAGCTCCCAATTGATGCTTGCAGAAGTCACATGATCATAAACCCTGTCCCATCTCCCTTAATCAGAAACCCCTTAAAGGGCCAGGAGGCACCAATGCAAAGGGGTTAAGGGGTGCTCTGTGGACTCTGATGCACGGAGGCACTTGGTGAGCAGAGACCCTCTTATATCAGAGCTCCCCTTTACACCAGAGCCCCCCTTAAATCAGGGTTCCTAGAACAACCCTTACATCAGAGGTCCCCTTAAATCAGGGTTCCCTTTTACATTATAGTAAACAAAACTCCCCCTTACAGTGTATGTATAAATTCTACAGACTCTAAGGGGGCTGTGTGGATTGTGATGTAAGGGGTGGTCTGTAGATTGTGATGAAAGGTAGGCTTTGCGGTCTTTAACGTAAGGGAGCAGGGGGTTGGAGGAGCTGAAGATCTGCACAATGAGCTGAGAGTAAAAGGGGACACTGTGATTAGAGAGAAAATGTGGGGGGCTGTGAATAATCCGGCACCAACTGCCCCCCGAATGCCTACAACCCCCCCGCCCCATCCCTAGAAAAATTGGCTGCTCAGTCTAAAATACCCGGGCCCCTTCCCCATAATCCCCTGCTCTCTTCTGCCTGTAATTAAATGTCACAGTTAGGAATCAGGCTCGGAGACCGGTAGCTTTTGCAGTAGACAGGATTCCACCGACCACTTAGATGAGGTTACAAGGAGAGTACCCTGGCAGATGACGTGGGCTCACCCAAGGTGATCAGTAACAAATGGTTGCAGGTTGGGATTGAGTGAAGCTTTAGTCATGGAACAAGCCAATGAGTAATACTACTAATGAGTAGTAGTGAAGATACAGATGGCAGCAGAAGAGACAAGAGCAAGATATTGGATATAGTGTAGCTGCTGGCTTTTAATATTAGGGCACTTACCTGTCTAGGAATCCAGCTGTGTCCTCAAATGGCTATCGGGTGCTGCCACTGCCATCTCGACTATGGGAAACCCTACTGGGCATGTGCGAAGCATGCTGCGCTTTGTGAATGGGCCGGCTGCGGGGGAAGGAGGAGGGGGGGCGAACTTCAGGCTGAGTTCACCATGGCAAAACCAGGTACCCTCCAATAGGTGCCAAATGTGGCAGCAGAGGGGGGAGGAGAAGGCAGCCATGTGGAGCTTCCCCTTTTGGGTGGAGCTCTGCTTTAAATAGGAAGTTCATGAAAGGAGTTCAAGGTCCAAGAAAAACAAGGCACAAAGCAGGATTGTCCAAAGGATCAGACAGGGAGCTGTCCAGCATCTCAGGAGGCTCAGCAGGTAGGTCTACTCCTGGATGCTGCAGAGATCATAGGTTCAGATCCTGGTCTCTCTTGGATCAGTGCTCCAGAATAAAACCAAAACAACACACGTAGACCCTCTTATTTTCTAATGCTATCAGGGTATTTTTTGCATGTAACATTGAATCCATATTTTTATCTAAAAAATAGATACTAGCACTTTTAATTAGAGAACTTTCGGCAAGTGAAGAGGAGAAATGTCAAACAAAATGCTATACAAAATGCTGGAAGAGAAAAAAATAAATACATAAATGCATTGAAATGATAACTGCCATTGAGCTCTAGACCTACAAAAGAGTATTTGCCCTTTAAATATGATACACTTAGAAAATGCTTTCCCGAACAAACACAAAGAACAATTTTCATCTCCCATTAAAATTAGCATTATGAAACCGTGCAGACAATATAACCTGCAACACAGTTACTGATGTTTAATCATCTATAAAATTCAAGAGCTTTCTTCAGCTCTTTGTTCTGTAAAATTATCTCCACACCAGAAAATCATTGTATAATGCATAGAAAATATAAACCTCTATTTGTGACACCAATATAGCATTTTTCACTCTCCTTTTTTTTTCCTCTTGCAAGGCAATTTTCAGTGAAGTTGGAGTCCATTACTGTGATATTAACCACTTCAATACCAGGCACTTACCTCCCTTCCCACCCAGACCAATTTTCAGATTTCAGCGCTTTTGAATGGCAATTGCGCGGTCGTGCGACACTGTACCCACACAAAATTTTTATAATTTTTTTTCCACAAATAGAGCTTCCTTTTGGTGGTATTTGATCACCTCTGGGATTTTTTGCGCTATAAACAAAAAAACACAGAGAGTGCGCCCCGGTCCCACCCAATTGTGTGACCATAGCAAATTCATTTTCGCTATTTTCACACTAGAGGTCCTCCCTGCTAATCAGGAGCCAGGTCAGTGAGTCCTGTTTCCCGATTGGCCATTGCCCCAGGAGATCCTATGGCCTGCGCTTTGCAAGAAGGAAACATGCTACACCTACCGGCGCTGCTGCCCGCCCAAGAGTAGAGTGGAGCCTGCCCTACTTTGAAGCCAATTAGAGCCTCTGGTTCTAATCCCATGCTTCAAAGGAAACACCCCCCGCCTATCCCCGCAATTATAATCTATGTGTCCGGCGTCCTGAAAGGGGCAGGGCGCATGGATAGGGGGCGGCGCCCATGCTCCCTCAATGCATGGGCCACTAGTACTCCCACTCTTACTATTCGGGGATAGGAGTCGTTTGGTGAACCCCACTGTATGACTAGGTCCATATTCATATGAGATCGACCTGGGGCCACCCACCTCCCGGTACTGTGACCGAGCTGTCATAGATAGCTGTTTGTCTTTAGTCATAAGCAGGAGCTGGTGGAATGGACTGCTGATCATTTTACAATTGTGCCAATCGAGGATAATCTCTTTTGCAATAATAAAAACAAATCCTACTTGCATGGGCATCCGCAGAAGTTTTTTCAGGGGGGGGCATAATTTTAAGGTCACCCATGCTCTGCCCCTTGTGTCACATTATCGCAGTCAGAGACCGCAGTCATTGTACAGGAAACGGTCAGAGACTGCAGACATGGTACAGGAGACGGTCAGAGACTGCAGACATTGTTCAGAAGACGGTCAGAGACTGCAGACATGGTACAGGAGATGGTCAGAGACTGCAGACATTGTACAGAAGACGGTCAGAGACTGCAGACATAGTACAGGACATGGTCAGAGACTACAGACATGATACAAGAGACGGTCAGAGACTGCAGACATGGTACAAGAGATGGTCAGACACTGCAGACATGATACAAGAGATGGTCAGAGACTGCAGACATAGTACAGGAGACATCAGAGACTGCAGACATGATACAGGAGATGGTCAGAGACTGCGGACATGGTACAGGAGACAGTCAGAGACTGCAGACATGGTACAGGAGATGGTCAGAGACTGCAGACATGGTACAGGAGATGGTCAGAGACTTCAGACATGGTACAGGAGACGGTCAGAGACTGCAGACATAGTACAGGAGACGGTCAGAGACTGCAGACATGCTACAGGAGATGGTTAGAGACTGCGGACATAGCACAAGAGATAATCATAAACTGCATACATAGCCCAAGAGACTGTCAGGGCTCAAGAGGATAAGGACCTAGTGGGGAACCCCAGATTCCAGGGGGGGGGGCAAGCGCCCCCCTTGCCCCTACCTGCGGAAGCCCATGCCTACTTGCAAATATTTGATTAAAAAGTTCTGCTTTAAGGGGAATCAAATTTTAGCAGTTTAGTGGAAAGATCGTAATGTCACTGGGGCATGTAAGTTGCACCATATTTTTTTAGGGTACCGGTGGTATGAAAGCGATCAATGCCTGCTACCACAAGGTTCATGTTGCAACCTGTTTTTGGGGTCCCATCTTCAATTACCTGGAAGACCTGATGGATATACAGGCCTGGTATTAGTTTAGTTATGGGTTAAAGCGGAGTTCCAGGCATTTTATCAACTCCCCCATGCATTCTTGACCACTTTATATAATCTACTTTTTTTTTTTTTTGCCTGCAGTGCAAATACCTTTTTTTGAGGTGTTAATCTTTCGGCTTTTGCAGTACCTCCCCACAGCGAGGTTCCTTAGTGTCCGCCCACCCATTGGCTCCTGGGATATGAGTGTCATCAATCCCAGGTGTCAATGGGCATCCACCACTTGTAGCATCGCCTTTCCACGCCACGCTTTGTTTGATATGCACATGCGCGAGTTAGCCAGTGGGCTTTAGATGCCCACACTGAAGATGGGAGTGCGCCTCTGGTGGGGACAGCAAGGTAAGTATTTTTCTTTTTTTTAAAAAAAGCATTTACAAAATCTAAATTCACTACCAATCCCGTTGGATATAGGATTAGGTGGAAACAACATGGTGGTGTTTTTTTTAAAAGAAATAAAAAAAAAATCTGTTTTAACAACTCATGCCTAATATGTCCCGCTGGTACCATTTATTTGTGTGGGGAAGGAAGTCTACAAATATTTTTTTTTTAATAGCAAGATAAAGAAAAACCATCTTTAGAAAAATATTGGCACATTTATAGATTCAAACATAGGGCACTGGAGTGGATTGGACAATTTTGCCGGTAGAATTAATTTCAAACTTCATTCATCTCTATCTATGACTGAAGTATTAAATGTGAGCAGACAGACCCTTTTACAATCTTGTTTAACCTTGAAATATGGACATATATATCCTTCTGTGACCTTGTAAAATAAATCTTTTAACGCTTAGTGTCTTTAATTAAAAAAAAATGATAAAGATGGACTCTACTTCACATTTCATGGACAGGGAGAATGAATATAATAAAAATTAATGTGCTTCCAAGATTAGTGCGTTTTACGCAGACAGTGCCAGACGAACTCCCGAGTTCTTTATTTATTTATTTATTTTTTTAAATCACTTTCATCCATCTTCTCAAAATGTATTCAGAATGGGCCCGTCTGTAGCTTTAAAGCCGAAATCCTGCGAATCCAACATTGTCGAAATACAAGAGTTATGTGTATTATACCTTGGTTGTGTATTTCTTTTAGATCTGTGGATTGGTCCATCATAAAACAAGTCCTGTAGTACAGACTGGTCACTGCTGCCCTCTCTTCTTGTACAAGGAGAGCGGTCTTTTCTCTGCCCCCCGTAGTTTTCTGCAGCCTGCAGTGGGTGGAGCTCCTGGGTTCCACTCACAGCTCTGCTTTCTGCTTAGGCTATGTACATCATAGTGATGATGTCACTCCCACATTTACAAGCTAATATCTGGGTTCCCAAATGCATTTAGTGCAGACAATAGGGATTTACACTCACCGGCCACTTTATTAGGTACACCTTGCTAATACTGGGTTGGACCCACTTTTGCCTTCAGAACTGCCTTCATTCTCCCGCTGCCAGACTCATCCATCTTACAAACCGCTCAGCGTCTGCTACCCTTCGCTGCCAATCCCTCCACTGGCTGCTACTCGCCCAATGAATTAAATTCAAAATACTAACAATAAGTTACAAAGCCCTCCACAACTCTGCCCCCAGGTATATCACTAACCTTGTCTCAAAATACCAACCTAATCGTCCTTTTTGTTCCTCCCAGGACCTCCTGCTCTCTAATTCCCTCATCGTCTCCTCCCATATTCGCCTCTAGGACTTCTCCCAAGCCTCTCCCATCCTCTGGAATTCCCTACCCCAACCTGTCAGGCTGTCTCCAAATGTATCCACTTTTAGGCAATCTCTGAAAACGTTTCTCTTCAGAGAAGCCTATCCTGCCTCCACCTAACAACTGCACTTTTTATCTTCTCCATCAGCTCATCCCCCACAGTTATTACTAGAGTTGATCGAACCTCTGGAAGTTCGGGTTCTTGCTGGTTCGGCTGAACTTCGGGACAAAGTCCGGGTTCGGGTCCGGACAGGACCCGAACTTTGACCCGGACCCTGAACCCCATTGAAATCAATGGGGTCCCGAACTTTTAAGCACAAAAATGTAACAAAGTCCTGGAAAGTCTGCAAAAGGAAGGAAAATGGGGGTAAGGGTCGGATAAGTGCCCTACAAAGAAATGGGGATAGGGAAATAACTTGAAATAATGATAAAAAAAAAATCACATAAAAAAATCAGAAATGGAGGTGGATGTGGACCATCTTCAAACTGTGTGAGAAAAGTATAAATTAGCGGGAGAAGCCATAGCAGTGTTCTAAAATCATCTTCAAACTGTGTGTGAAAAGTATAAATTAGCTGGGAGAAGCCATATCACTGTTCTACAATCGTCTTCAAACTGTGTGTGAAAACTATAAATTAGCTGGGAGAAGCCATATCACTGTTCTAAGAACAGTGATATGGCTTCTCCCAGCTAATTTATACTTTTCACACATAGTTTGAAGATGATTGTAGAACCTATAATCATCTCCAAACTGTGTGTGAAAAGTATAAATTAGCCGGGAGAAGCCATATCACTGTTCTACAATCATCTTCAAACTCTGTGTGAAAACTATAAATTAGCTGGGAGAAGCCATATCACTGTTTTAAGAACAGTGATATGGCTTCTCCCAGCTAATATGTACTTTTCACACAGTTTGAAGATGATTGTAGAATCTACAATCATCTTCAAACTGTGTGTGAAAAGTATAAATTAGCCGGGAGAAGCCATATCACTGTTCTTAGAACAGTGATATGGCTTCTCCCGGCTAATTTATAGATTGTAGATTGTATTCTGCATACCTTGGTTGTAACGAGTGGTTATTTGAGTAACTGTTGCCTTTCTATCATCTCAAACCAGTCTGCCCATCATTGGCGGCTGGTAGGGTTTATTTTGGGGGGGGTGGCAAACAACCACCCCCTCGGTCGGTTGGCAGAAGGCACCTGGCAGCACCCCCCAGGTGGGAGAATGGTTGGACATCAAAGCCCTGCACTTACCCAATCTAGGTAGCGGGCGGACGGGCAGCGTGTCCTTTGAGCGACGGGCAGTGGCTTTCATCCTTCCTCCTTCCTTGGATCATGGTGGCTTCTGCCATACGTCTCCTCCCTCCTCCTCCTATGCGTCCAATAGGATCGCCTGTCCTTTCAGCCAATAGGGTGACGGGTCTCAGACCTGCTTCCTGATTGGCCAGGAGGAGGATCAGTGTGAGAATAGCAAATATTAATTATTGTCACACAACTGGGTGGGCTTGGAGCACAGTGCTTTTCGCCCTTAGCCCACAATTTTTGGAAGCAAATTAAAACCTCTGGCTCTATTCACTTACCTGAAAAGAAAAAAACCCCATGCGTCCGGTGCCCTGCATGTAGATTAGAGGGCTGGATGCATAGATAGGGGGTGAGGCGTCTGTGTGCCCCTAATGGAGAGGCCGCTGCTGCTGCCCATTCTCCTATGACATCTGACATCATCAAGGCATTTTCATCCACACAACTGCTGCTCACTGGATATTTTCTCTTTTTTGGACTATTCTCTGTAAACCCGAGAGATGGTTGTGCATGAAAATAGATCAGATGTCAGAGGAGAATGGGCAGCAGCGGCGGCCTGTCCATTAGGGGCGCACAGACGCCTCCCCCCCATCTATGCATCCAGCCCTCTAATCTACATGCAGGGCACCGGACGCATTGTTTTTTTTCTTTTCAAGTAAGTGATTAGAGCCAGAGGCTCTAATTTGCGTCATAAAAGGGTGGGCTAAGGACGCAGAGCACTGCGCTCCAAGCCCACCCAATAGATCAGCAGTTTCTGAAATACTCAGTCTGCCCGTCTTGCACCAACTACCATCCCACGTTCAAATCCCCTTTCTTCCCCATTCTGATACTCGGTTTGAACCTCAACAAGTTGTCTTCACAATGTCTAGATGTCTAAATGCATTGAGTTGCTGCAACGTGATTGGCTGATTAGCAATTTGTGTTACCCAGCAATTGAACAGGTATACCTAATAAAGTGGCCAGTGAGGGTATGTCCTTTGGGGCTTTTGAGAAATATATAAAAAATGACAACAAAAGATTGTGTGCTCAGAGAAAAGCTTTACAACCCGTCCATGGGCAAAGTAAGAACTCATCCCAGTTCTCCCCTTCCCACTCCCACACAGTAATAAACGCTTCGCTTAGGCCGTGTTCATACTGGCGACAATGACTGCCATGCCTCTGGAAAACGATCAACAAATTTAGCCCCCTAAATGCCATTCTATCACACCACAATATGCAGTTGCAAGATGATTGCAGTGTGGCCCAATTCACTTGAATGGGTTGCATTCGGCAGGCAGCAGCACACGCCAAATGGGACATTTCTTCCTGAGCAAAGCAAAGTATTGCAGCTGTGCCATTTGTACACCTCTGGCCACTACAGCTCAATGGGGGAACGGTTAGGGGCATTAAAAACACTCTGCTGAGCCGATCCCCTAAGTACAATCGTAAATGAGCCAGAGTCCGCCATTGTGCTACCCTTAGAGCTACCATTTCTGGGGTGAAGTCCAGTGATGCAGTTCTGGCCTGCTGCCGGTCTTGTTGCCATCCCTTCTTTTGATGCTATGCCTGAGAGGACTCCATTGGTGGACAACTAATGGGAAATATTAATGTCACAAGGCAGTGATATGGGCATCTGAAGAAAGGACCTTCCCACTCGCCAGTCTAAAAGAAAGAAGTCTTGGGACCCAATGCATCACTTGACCATGAATGTAGGTATTTAGGCCGTTTAGGTCATTTAAAGAACATTTTATGACAAATTATGTTTACTGGAAGGAGAGTGGGGTTAGCCTGGTGTTGAGCTTTAACCAATGGAGGGACTGGCAGGGAGGGGTAGCAGACACTGAGTGGTTGGTAAGGTGGATGAGTCTGGCAGCAGCATTCATGATAGACAGAAGAGGGGAGAGCCTATGTTAATGTAAGCCAATGAGGAGGGAGTTGCAGTAGCCAAGCCGAGAGATGACCCGGGAGAGCTTTGTGGTGTCATTGGTTAGGAAGGGGCGTATTTTGGAGATGTTGTGAAGGTTGAAGTAGGAAGCTTGGAAAAGTGATTGCATGTGGGGCCAACAGGGCTGAAATCTTTTAAATATAGAGTTGCACATCTCAACTACTGTTTAGACTACTTGTCTCTAAACTGTAGACAGCAACAGTGGAACACTGACACCAGGGCATAAACAGGGCATTATTCTTCCCATTGATACCAATAATGGGGTACTATCCTTCCCACTGACACCAATGATGGGGCACTAATCCTGATTTTATTCAGCCCTTTGGCCCTTATCCCACCCCCACGTCAGCAACAGGGGGGCATAGCTTGTGCCACTGACACAGACAAAGGGGCATTATTCCTCCCACTGACACCAATAATGGGACACAATTCCTCCCACTGACACCAATGATGGGGCACTATGCTTCCAACTGACACCAACCATAGGGCACTATACCTCCACCACAAAAGTTGGAACACTATTTCTCACACTGACACCAATAATGGGGCATTGTTCCTTCCCTGAATAGAAAATTGATTACTCCCACTGACACCAGGATATTTTCTACTCTTGTTGGCCACAGTCCGGCCCCCTAAGGTTTGAAGTACAGTAAATTGATCCTTTGTTCAGAAAGTTTGGAGACTCCTGGTTTAGAATAGCTTCCCTTCTTTTATTTTTTATGCAAACTTCCTCTATTATTTTTCAGCTGGAAAAAAAGGCCACTTTTTTTTTAAAGAAACTTCATCTGACCTCACATAAATAAAGGATTCACGTTCTGAACGCAGCATTTTTTTTTTCTTTATAAAACGTGGCAAATTCAAACATCTAGTATAATGACCATTGTTGCTGCACACTGGGTATAATTATCACATCTCTGTTTAGGACTTTTTATTTTATTTGTCCCGCTGAGAGTACAATTACAGGATAATTATCATCCATTTTCTATTTATATTATATTTAAGCTGGAGTTCCGAGAGCATTTTTATGTGACTTGTATTTCGTTTCCTGCGGTGGATAATGCCTTTAGATGTATATTGTGTCTTTGACACCTAGGTCTTGTTTTCTTCCGGTTAGGTAATTAAATTTCTCAGAACTAAAACACAAAGAGTAAAAACTGGAAAAAAAGAACAAAAAAATATAAAAAATTAAAGAAAGAAAAAGTCACTTTAGGGTACAGATTGTGACTTCAAACATCCACCAGCATGCAGTGCAGACCTAAACCAAAAGTATAAATAGGTGCTCTTACCAGAACAATCTGGATATATGCATGTTGGATATAAAATTAACCGGATTCCATGGTCATCAGTTAGAACTTCATGGCTAAACCTCCACACCATAAGGAACACACTTCAGACAGTATATCCATATTCGGGACTTCAATATTGTAGTATCGCACAACAGGATATCCAAGTCAATGAATGACCATAAAGATCCAAATTGAAATATAGGGGAAGACCTTTCTGTTTGTGAGCTGCTCTATGGGAGTGTGATGGTACCCAAGGTACTAGAACTTGCACCATCCACTTGGTTGAAGCTACTTTTAGAAACAGCTTGGAACCTCTTTGATGATCATCTTTGCTGAGTGTTTGTTCAAGTCCTCTTGATATGTTTTCGCTAGAGTTGAACGAACAGTAAAGTTCGGGTCCGTACCGGACTTTGGGGTGTCCGTGCCCCGAACCCGGACATTTGAAAAAATGACCGGATTCGGGTTCGGTATTCGGGTATTTTGCACGCCTTTTCTATAGCTGCAGCGCCGCCAATCAACAAGCGTTTTACTCGTTTGCCCTTAGAAGCCAACGCAGCCATGCCTACTAATGGCATGGCTGTGATTGGCCAGTGCATCATGTGACCCAGACTATTTTTGGCGCCTGTTGAATAGCTGCAGGGCAGCCAATCAACAAGCGTTTCACCCCTTTGCCCTTAGAAGCCATCACAGCCATGCCTACTAATGGCATGGCTGTGATAGGCTAGTGCATCATGTGACCCAGCCTCTATATGAGCTGGAGTCACATATGCCGTGTGTCACGTCTTAGGCGAGTGTAGGGAGAGCATGCTGCCGGCGCTGTGAGGGACAGATTACCGATCTAATATGATCTCATCCTGCATTACAGATAGATTCCTGGCAGTGCTGTGAGGGGAAAGCTTAGCATTCTAAAACCATCTGATACTGGACTAGGTAGAGTTTACTAGTGCTGTGAGGGACAGATTACCGATCTAATATCATCTCATCCTGTATTACAGAAAGGTTCAGGGCGGTGCTGTGAGGGGAAAGCTTAGCGTTCTAAAATCATCTCCTACTGCCATAGGGAGAGGTTCCTGCTGGTGCTGTGAGGGACAGATTATTGTTCTAAAAGCATCTCCTACTGCTATAGGGAGAGATTCCTGCTGGTGCTGTGAGGTACAGATTGTTGTTCTAAAATCATCTCCTAGTGCTATAGGGAGAGGTTCCTGCTGGTGCTGTGAGGGACAGATTATTGTTCTAAAATCATCTCCTAGAGCTATAGGGAGAGGTTCCTGCTGGTGCTGTGAGGGACAGATCATTGTTCTAAAATCATCTCCTACTGCTATAGGGAGAGGTTCCTGCTGGTGCTTTGAGGGACAGATTATTGTTCTAAAAGCATCTCCTACTGCTATAGGGTGAGATTCCTGCTAGTGCTGTGAGGGACAGATTATTGTTCTAAAATCATCTCCTAGTGCTATAGGGAGAGGTTCCTGCTGGTGCTGTGAGGGACAGATTATTGTTCTAAAATCATCACATACTGCCAGAGGGAGAGGTTCCTGCTTGTGCTGTGAGGGGCAGATTATTGTTCTAAAATAATCTCCTACTGCTATAGGTAGAGGTTCCTGCTGGTGCTGTGAGGGACAGATTATAGTTCTAAAAGCATCTCCTACTGCTATAGGGAGAGATTCCTGCTGGTGCTGTGAGGGACAGATTATTGTTCTAAAATCATCTCCTACTGCTATAGGGAGAGGTTCCTGCTGGTGCTGTGAGGGACAGATTATTGTTCTAAAATCATCTGCTAGAGCTATAGGGAGAGGTTCCTGCTTGTGCTGTGAGGGACAGATTATTGTTCTAAAATCATCTCCTACTGCTATAGGGAGAGGTTCCTGCTGGTGCTGTGAGGGACAGAATATTGTTCTAAAATCATCACCGACTGCTAAAGGGAGAGGTTCCTGCTGGTGCTGTGAGGGACAGATTATTGTTCTAAAATCATCACATACTGCTAGAGGGAGAGGTTCCTGCTGGTGCTGTGAGTGACAGATTATTGTTCTAAAATCATCTCCTAGAGCTATAGGGAGAGGTTCCTGCTGGTGCTGTGAGGGACAGATTATTGTTCTAAAAACATCTCCTAGTGCTATAGGGAGAGGTTTCTGCTGGTGCTGTGAGGGACAGATTATTGTTCTAAAATCATCACATACTGCTATAGGTAGAAGTTCCTGCTGGTGCTTTTAAGGACAGATTATTGTTCTAAAATCATCACATACTGCTAGAGGGAGACGTTCCTGCTGGTGCTGTGAGGGACAGATTATTGTTCTAAAATCATCTCCTAGTGCTATAGGGAGAGGTTCCTGCTGTTGCTGTGAGGGACAGATTATTGTTCTAAAATCATCACATACTGCTAGAGGGAGAGGTTCCTGCTGGTGCGGTGAGGGACAGATTATTGTTCTAAAATCATCACATACTGCTAGCGGGAGAGGTTCCTACTGCTCCTGTGAGGGACAGATTATTGTTCTAAAATCATCTCCTACTGCTATAGGGAGAGGTTCCTGCTGGTGCTGTGAGGGACAGATTATTGTTCTAAAATCATCACATACTGCTAGAGGAAGAGGTTCCTGCTAGTGCTGTGAGGGACAGATTATTGTTCTAAAATCATCTTCTAGTGCTATAGGGAGAGGCTCCTGCTGGTGCAGTGAGGGACAGATTATTGTTCTAAAATCATCTCCTAGTGCTATAGGGAGAGGTTCCTGCTGGTGCTGTGAGTGACAGATTATTGTTCTAAAATCATCTCCTAGAGCTATAGGGAGAGGTTCCTGCTGGTGCTGTGAGGGACAGATCATTGTCCTAAAATCATCTCCTACTGCTATAGGGAGAGGTTCCTGCTGGTGCTTTGAGGGACAGATTATTGTTCTAAAAGCATCTCCTACTGCTATAGGGTGAGATTCCTGCTGGTGCTGTGAGGGACAGGTTATTGTTCTAAAATCATCTCCTAGTGCTATAGGGAGAGGTTCCTGCTGGTGCTGTGAGGGACAGATTATTGTTCTAAAATCATCACATACTGCCAGAGGGAGAGGTTCCTGCTTGTGCTGTGAGGGGCAGATTATTGTTCAAAAATAATCTCCTACTGCTATAGGTAGAGGTTCCTGCTGGTGCTCTGAGGGACAGATTATTGTTCTAAAAGCATCTCCTACTGCTATAGGGAGAGATTCCTGCTGGTGCAGTGAGGGACAGATTATTGTTCTAAAATCATCTCCTACTGCTATAGGGTGAGGTTACTGCTGGTGCTGTGAGGGACAGATTATTGTTCTAAAATCATCTCCTACTGCTATACGGAGAGGTTCCTGCTGGTGCTGTGAGGGACAGATTATTGTTCTAAAATCTATCGAGATCGTCTACTAAAATCTTGTTATTAGACAGGGAGTGTCGTGGTCGTCCTTGGAGAGGGAGATCGTCATACACTACTAAAATCTTGTTATTAGACAGGGAGTGTCGTGGTCGTCCTTGGAGAGGGA
>BLSH010230440.1:304278-315916 GCA_018402905.1 Glandirana rugosa
GTAGTTCCCTGGCCCACCCTCTGTTACACTTCCTTGACCTCCGTAACAGTCGGTGGGTTAGATGATAGCGGACATGAACAAGACCGGAGTGGTAAGCAACTAGCCGTAAACCCGGATGGTATATAGTAACTTCCAAGACAGCCGATGAGTGTGGACTTCTTCCACAAAGTGAACACGCACATCGACTGTGTTTAACTGGTGTAGAAGAGGAACGTTGTCCTTGAAGTGGTTGTGGTCGTCGTGGTGCTGGTGCAGGGAAAAAACTGCGAGAGGAGTAAGACCGGCGTTTACTTTATTATTATTTTTTTTGTATTTATAAATAGTGCTACATAGTACATTTGCGGCCAGAATGAGGAGAGCGTCAAAAAAGGGACGTGGTCGTGGTGCTGCTGGTGTTGGTGAAGTTCCTGTTGCAAGGAGAAGATGTGGTCAATTTGTGTCAGCTACACGCACAAGTGAAACACCTTCTTCAGGTGTGAGTAGCCGACAGAACCTTCAATGATATATGGTAGGCCCAAATGCCGATCAACGAATGGTGAGGCCAGAACAAGTACAGGCGATAGTAGATTGGGTGGCTGACAATGCCTCCAGTTCCTTCACATTGTCTCCCACCCGGTCCCTTGATGAAAGCTCAGAGTTGGCATATGAACCCCATGGCCATCTGTCTTTCACCTCAGCCCCTTGTAAATCAGCCAAGCAGTCTGAGCCCCAAGTCTTGCAACAGTCTCTTATGCTTTTTGATGACTCTCCTGGTTTGCTTTCCATGGGCCATCCACATAGCCCTGCCCCAGATGTGGAAGACATTGAGTGCACCGATGCCCAACCAGTTCTGTTGCAGGATGAGGACATGGAAACACAAGCGCAGCACGTCTCTGATGATGACGAAACACTGGTGCCAACTGCTGCGGCTTTCTACAGTGTGCAGACTGACAAGGAGGGCAGTGGTGAAGGGTGGGTGGAAGATGATGTGGAGGAGGATGATGAGGTCCTACACCCCACATGGAATGAAGGTCATGCGAGTGACGTGTGCAGTTTGGAGGAAGAGGTGGTGGTCGCACAGAGGCACCAGCACAGCAAAAGAGGAAGCAGGTTGCCAAAGCGGAGCGAGCGTCCCCTAGACAGTACGACTGCTACTACCCACCGCACCCAGGGACCTAGCACACCAAAGGCAGCTCAGAGGCTTTCCCCGGCGTGGCAGTTCTTCAGCCAATGTGTTGACTACAAGACACGAGTGGTTTGCAAGCTGTGCAATGAGAGCCTGAAGCAAGGCATAAATGTTCTAAACCTGAGCACAACCTGCATGACCAGGCATCTAAATTCAGAGCACGAGCTGCAGTGGAATAAGTACCTCAAAATCCAAGAAAGGCCTCGGCCTCCTCCTCTTCTGCTGCTGCCTCTGCCTCTTCCTCCACCTCTACAGTGCCAGTGTCACCTGCCACCCAGCAAACAGACCATGTGACAGCAACACCACCATGTCCACCACCGTCCCCAAGCATTTCCACACAGTCCCATGGAAGCTTACAGTTCTCCATCTCCCAAACACTGGGGAGAAAGAGAAAGTACCCCCCTACCCACCCGCGATCCCTGGCCCTGAATGCCAGCATTTCAAAATTCCTGGCCTTTGAAATGCTGTCATTCCGTCTGGTGGACATGGACAGTTTTAAAAACCTTAACGGTGGTTGGCTGTTCCGCAGTATGTAGTTCCCAGCCGCCACTACTTTTCCAGGCGAGCCATCCCTGCCCTGCACAAACAAGTCGGGGACAAGATCAAGTGTGCACTGCGCAACGCCATCTGTGGCAAGGTCCACATAACCACTGATACGTGGACCAGTAAGCACAGGCAGGGACGCTATATCTCGCTAACTGCACACTGGGCAAATGTAGTGGCGGGTGGGCCTGAGGCGGCTAGCCATTTGGCGCATGTCCTTCCACCACCGAGGATTGCAGGGCATTTCTCTTTGCCTCCTGTTGCCTCCTCCTCCTACTGTGCTTCCTCCTCCTCCTCTACCATCTCCTCATCCGCTCAGCATAACACCTTCACCACCAACTTCAGCACATCCAGGGGGAAACGACAGCAGGCTGTTTTAAAACTGATATGTTTGGGGGATAAACCCCACACTGCGCAGACCAATGAGTGGTTGTTGCCACTGAGCCTCAAGCCCAGCCTGGTGGTGTGCGATAATGGGCGAAATCTCGTAGCAGCTCTGGGCCTTGCCGGTTTGGCGCATGTGCTGAATTTGGTAGTGCAGAAATTTCTAAAACAACTACCCGGATATGTCAGAGCTGCTGCAGAACGTCTGTGCGCGCTTTCGGCATTCTCACCCTGCTGCTGCTTGTCTGTCTGCGCTGCAGCGGAACTACGGCCTTCCCGCTCACCGCCTCCTATGCGACGTGCCCACAAGGTGGAACTCCACCTTGCACATGCTGGAGAGACTGTGCGAGCAGCAACAGGCAATAGTGGAGTTTCAGCTGCAGCACGCACGGGTTAGTCGCTCTGCGGAACAGCACCACTTCACCACCAACGAGTGGGCCTCCATGCCAGACCTGTGTGCCATATTGCGGTGTTTCGAGTACTCCACCAACATGGCCAGTGCCGATGACACTGTTCTCAGCGTTACTATCCCACTTCTATGTCTCCTTGAAAAAGCACTTCGGGCGATGATGGAAGAGGATGTAGCACAGGAGGAAGAGGAGGAGGAAGAGGGGTCATTTCCACGGTTATCAGGCCAGTCATTTACAAGTGGCTCGGAGGGTGGGTTCCTGCACCCGCATAGGCCAGGTAAAACATTTTCAAGCCAGGGCACAGTTCTGGAGGATGAGGATGAGGATGATGATGATGATGAGGAGGAGGAACCATGTTCGCAGCAGGGTGGCACCCAATGCAGCTCCTGGGCATCACTGGAGCGTGGTTGGGGGGATACGGAGAACACCGATGATACACCTCCCACTGAGGACAGCTTGTCTTTGCCTCTGGGCAGCCTGGCACACGAGCGACTACATGCTGCAGTGCCTGCTTAACGACAGCCGAGTTGCCCACATTTTAACTTGTGCTGATTACTGGGTGTCCACCCTGCTGGATCCCCGTTACAAGGACAACGTGCCGTCCTTAATTCCCTCACCGGAGCATGATCGGTAGATGCACAACTACAAGCACACGCTGGTAGACGCGCTGCTGAGGGCATTCCCAAATGACACAGGGGGCTCTGTGGAAGAACAAGGCGAAGTTGGAGGAGGAGGAAGAGGTCACCGACGCAGCTGTGGCACCGCCAGCACCTCAGAAGGCAGTGTTAGCATGGCCGAAATGTGGAAATGCTTTGTCAGCAGCATGCCACAACAAACAGCACCACCAGCTGATAGGCAACGTCTTAGCAGGAGGCAGCATTTCAGCAACATGGTGGAAAAGTATGTGTGCACACGCCTACACGTACTGACTGATGGGTCTGCCCCATTCAACTTCTGGGTCTCCAAACTGGGCACATGGCCTGAGCTTGCCCTTTATGCCTTGGAGGTGCTGGCCTGCCCTGCAGCCAGTGTATTGTCTGAACGTATGTTTAGCATGGCAGGGGGCGTTATCACAGACAAGCGCAGCCGCCTGTCCACAGCCAACGTGGACAAGCTAACATTTATTAAAATGAACCAGGCATGGATCCCACATGACTTGTCTATACCTTATGCAGAATAGGCATTTAGACCGGCCTCACACAGCCATTGGTATACTTGTTTTTTTTAATACGTCTCAATATTTTGGGGGCTACCCCAATTAGAAAAAAAAAAACAAACAAACAAAAAACAGTGTTGGCTACCTCCTCCTTCTCCACTGCCACTTCCACCTACACTGCTGCGGTTATGGCCTAGTCAACCTCTAGGCTCCTACTCCACATCCATCTCCTCCTCCCATTTTAATTTTTTTATGTGATTTTAAGTTATTTCCCTAGCCACATTTGTTTGCAAGGCACTTGTCCTACTCTTACCCCCATTTTACTTCCTTTTACAGCCCTCTAGCCCTTTCCAGGACTTTTTACAGCCATTTTTGTGCCCAAAAGTCCAGGTCACCATTGACTTCAATGGGGTTCGGGGTCAAGTTCGGTAGCGAACCCGAACTTTTCCGGGAAGTTCAGCCAAACTAGTCGAACCCGAACATCCAGTTGTCCGCTCAACTCTAGTTGTCACCCCTGGGCAGTGCTGAGGCCGAAATATGGATATACTGTCTGAAGTGTGTTTCATATGGTGTGGAGGTTTAGCCATGAAGTTCTAACTGATGACCCTGGAGTCCGGTTTATTTTATATCCAACCAGGGCCGGCCCTACCATGGGTCCCAGTGGGTCCACTGGACCCAAGCAGCACTTTGAGAGGGGCAGCAAATTGAACCACGGCCACCTCTCCCCATTTTTTCCAGCAGTTTTGTGTGTCATGATGACAACTGCCCCTATACTACCCTAGCCTGTCTATTTACTACCCTAGCCTGTCCATATACTACCCTAACCTGTTTATATAATGTCCTAGCCTGTCTATCTACTACCCTAGCCTGTCTATATACTACCCAAGCCTGTCTATATACTACCCTAGCCAACCCCTATACTACCCTAGCCTGTCCATATACTACCCTAGCCTGTCCATATACTACCCTAGCCTGTCTATATACTACCCTAGTGTGCCCAATTACTACCCAAGCCCACCCCTATACTACCCCAGCCTGTCCATATACTACCCGATCCATGTACTACCCTAGCGGGCCCATTTACTACCGTAGCCCGTCCCTATATTACCCTAGCCTGTTCATATATTACCCTAGCCTGTCTATATACTACCCTAACCTGTCTATATACTACCCTAGCCAGTCCATATATTACCCTAGCCTGTCTATATACTACTCTAGCCTGCCCCTATTCTACCCTAGCCTGTCCATATCCACTTACCAACCGGAAGGTTTTCCAGCTTTAGGACCAGAGCACTTTTTGCGATTCGGCGCTGACAATTGCGCGGTCCTGCGACGTTGCACCCAAACAAAATTTGCGTCCTTTTTTTCTCACAAATAGAACTTTCTTTTGGTGGTATTTGATCGCCTCTGCGTCATTTCTGATCGCCGCTATAAACAAAAGAAGAGTGACAATTTTTGCAAAATAACCCAAATTTCTTACTTTTTGCTAAAATACAAATCCAAAGAAATATATAAAAAAACATTTTTTTTCATCGGTTTTGGCCGATTTATATTCCTCCTCATATTTTTGGTAAAAAAAATCACAATGGGCGTTTATTGATTAGTTTGCGCAAAAGTGGCCGCGTTTACGGATGATGAGAATTAATTTCTGGGGTTCTTATTTTCTGGGATTTTTAGCGGTACAGCGATATTGCAGCGGACATGTCGGACATTTTTGACACTTTTTTGGGACCAATGACATTTATACAGTGATCAGAAATTTGCATGTCCACTGATTACTGTATAAATGTAATTGGCAGTGAAGCGGTTAACCTGCAGGGGGAGATCTTGGGTTTAATTGTGTTCCCTGGGTGTGTTCTAACTGTGGGGGGGACTGGGCTACCATGGGCATAAGAGATCTAACTGATCCCATGACATGACAGGGATCAGTAGATCTCCTATGCCCCCACTAACAGAGCGGGGAACTGCAGTGTTTACATTGGCGATTCCCCGTTCTTTGGCTGTGACCGCTCATCACCGCTCGCCAGCGGACAACGAGTCCGCCCAAGCTGCGGGCACACTCCTCAGGAGTACGGCGGCCGCTCGCAGATCGCCGCTTTTTTACGGCGATTCACGCTCAGCGTCCACACTGCCGGTGTAAATACACGGTAGGTGGTGTGGAAGTGGTTAACATGGAACTTACTGTTTAGTGTTACTAAACCCACAACAGTAAAATCAGTCTGTATATGCAGTAAAGCATGCTTGTTATACTCACTGTGGAACCTAAGGGGTTAACCCTCCTCGTTGTGTAAAAAGGCTCCTTGATCTCCTTCCACTGTCCCCAATCCATCTGCTCATAGAACAGAGCCTTTGGAGTCTAGAGAGTTATTTTTTTTTCCTTGGGAGAGTGCATGTGATCAGCACAGGGCCAATCAGCACTGTCCAGCCAGAGGGTCAGGGGTCCTGCAGCCTTATAGGACAGTCAGAGGAGAATGCAAACTCATCCTACAAACTTTAACCAGATACTGATAGAAGTCATAAGACTCCTATATACTGCTGAGAAATATATATATATATATATATATATATATATATATATAGCATCTCACAAAAGTAAGTACACCCCTCACATTTTTGTAAATATTGTGTACAGCTTAACAGTGTAAATTTGCTGTCCCCTCAAAATAACTCAACACACAGCCATTAATGTCTAGGCAGCTGACAACAAAAGTGAACACATCCCTTAGAGAAAATGTCTAAATTGGGCCCAAAGTGTCAATATTTTGTGTGGCCACCATTATTTTCCAGCACTTTGTCTTAACCCTCTTGGGCATGGAGTTCACCGGAGCTTCACAGGTTGCCACTGGAGTCCTCTTCTACTCCTCCATGATGACATCACTGAGCTGGTGGATGTTAGAGACTTTGCACTCCTCCACCTTCCATTTGAGGATGCCCCACAGGTGCTCAATGGGGTTTAGGTCTGGAGACATGCTTGGCCAGTCCATCACCTTTACCCTCAGCTTCTTTAGCAAGGCAGTGGTCGTCTTGGAGGTGTGTTTGGGTTGTTATCATGTTGGAATACTGCCCTGCAGCCCAGTCTCTGACGGGAGGGGATCATGCTCTGCTTCAGTATGTCAGTACATGTTGGCATTCATGGTTCCCTCAATGAACTGTAGCTCCCCAGTGCCGGCAGCACTCATGCAGCCCCAGACCATGACACTCCCACCACTATGCTTGACTGTAGGCAAGACACACTTGTCTTTGTACTCTGCACCTGGTTGCCGTCACACACGCTTGACACCATCTGAACCTAATCCAATCCATTTTAATTTGGATGGTGTCAGTAGAGCAGTGGATGGTGCCAGTAGTTTTTTTTTAATTTACTATTTTACTATTTTTTATTACGTCTTTTAAATTATTTTTTACAATATTATTTTTTAAAATTTCTTTTCACTTTTGTTTAGGAGCCCCATTGAGGGATGTTGGTGAAATATCAGGGGTCTAAACAGATCCCTGATGTCTCACTTTTGAGACAAAGTAAGGGAGCTTCCCCAGTCCCTTTCTCTTTAGCCTCAGCTGCACTGGACAGTGAATGAATGAGAAAGGCTTCTTGTTCATTCACAGACTGAAGCATAGTAAACACAGGAGGGAAGCCAGCAGCGCTGTGGTTGGGCGGGGACCTGGCAGAAGAGGGAATGTGCACCGCATGGCGTGATTAGTATGTAATTTGTCCTGTTTGAAACACCACTAAATGTATGATTCTGGTAAAAAGCATTGTAAATTTATTTACAAATTAAGTAAAGTAGTTTCTTCAATGTGATAAGTAAAAATATATGTAAAAGGTGTAAATATATTAACAAGCAAAGCAGATTAAAACTGAAAAAAAAAGTAAATATTATTAGTTAACCACTTGACCTCTGGAAGGTTTACCCCCTTCATGACCAGGCCATTTTTTTGCGATACAGCGCTGCATTAGTTTAACTGACAATTGCGCGGTCGTGCGACGTTGTACCCAAATACAATGTAAGTCCTTTTTTCCCACAAATAGAGCTTTCTCTTGGTGGTATTTGATCACCTCTGCATTTTTTTTTTTGCGCTATAAACAAAAGAAGACTGAAAATTTTGAAAAATTTAATATTTTTTACTTTCTGCTATAAAACATATCCAATAATAAAAATGAAAAAAAAAATCAAATTTCTTCATCAGTTTAGGCCAATATGTATTTTGCTACATATTTTTGGTAAAAATAATCCCAATAAACGTATATTGATTGGTTTGTGCAAAAGTTATAGCGTCTACAAACTATGGGATATTTTTATTAAATTTTTATTTTATTTTTTACTAGTAATGGCGACGATCAGAGACTTAAAGCAGCACTGCAACATTGCAGCGGATAAATTGGACACTTACTGACACTTTTTGGGGACCAGTGACACCAATACAGTGATCAGTGCTAAAAAATATGCACTGTCACTGTACTAATGACACTGGCTGGGAAGGAATTAACATCAGGAGTGATCAAAGTGTTAAATGTGTGCCTAAATAGTGCTTACTCACTGTGGGGGAGGAGCTTTGACTAGGTGAAGGTAAAGATCCGTGATCCTGCTTAGCAGAAACACAGGATCAGTACCTGCCGGTCTGACAGAATGACAATCTGCCTTGTTTACATAGGCAGACTGGCATTCTGCTTGTGTCCCAAAGGATCGGCAGGTCCTGGCAGACATCGATTCCAATCACAGTGGGAGCGGGTCAATGACGGCATGCGTGCGCACCTCAGACCCGGAAGTGTCAGAACACGTACCAGTACATGATTCTGCACAGAGCGGCTGCCCCACCGCAGTAAATGTGCGTGGGCGGTCAGGAAACGGTTAAATCTAGAAAAACACTGCATTATGGCCACTAGATGGAGCTAATAATCATAGGAAATATACTGTATGTATAAGGCCCCTTTTGCACTGCCGCGACTTGAAAGTCGCATGATTTTGCCGAGATTGTTCCGCAATTTTGCGGCCATGATTTTGGTGCAATTTCGTCATGATTTCAGGGAATGTCTGAGTAAACTTGAGGTCTATGGACCTCAACTCGCATCAAAGTGGGACCAAAGTAGTACAGGGACTACTTTGAAGTCAGTGCGACTTGAAGTCGCACAGATATGAATGGTACTCATTGGAAATCATGGGGTACAACTTGTCGTGCGACTTTGCAGCCCCAAGTCGCGGGACAAATCGCACAAGTGTGAAAGGGGCCTTAGGCAAAATATTGGAATTATTGGTGATGGATGTGCGAATGCTTGAGACATAGACACAGCATTTTGTTTTCATAAATCAACCTCTAAGAAACTGGTTATAAGCATTGCACATCCAAAATTGAATTCTCTGTTTTTGCTGTTTTAGTATGAGGTTGAGGTGGGCTGAAAAGAAACCAAAAAAAAAACTAACTCTAAATTACTACAAAGCACTATATATATATATATATATATATATATATATATATATTTTATTTTTTTTTTACTTGTGAGGCCATTCACACCATACTCATACAAATCCATCCAAAAGAAGTACACAGACTACTTAGTCGGCCTAGTAATCAATATTCTCTGGCATCAGGCCTACCCTTCTGTGGAAATATTTAAAGAACATTGACGATGTACTATGAGTATTCAAGAGGCTAACTTCTATCAGTGTCTGGTTAAAGCTTGTAGGAGGAGTTTTCATTCTACTCTGACTGTCCTATGAGGACCCATGGCCCTCTGTCCGGACAGTGATGATTGGCCCTGTGCTGATCACATGTACCCTCTCAAGAAAAAAAAACCTCTCTAGCAATGTACACCAAACTGAGCATGTGCAAAGTGCCTCCAAATGCTCTGTCTTATCAGGAGATGGATTGGGGACTGTAAAAGAAAAGGAGGATCTGAGAAGACAGGATCAAACAGCCTTTTTGCACAATGCAGAGGATTAACCCCTTAGGTTCCACGGTGAGTATAACAAGCATGCTTTACTGCATATACAGACTGATTTTAATGTTGTGGGTTTAGTAACACTTTAAGCGACATTGTAAAATTGACTTTTTTTACACAAATGAGCTGCTTGGTATAGACATAGCTAAAGTTACAAATATTTTAACAGATATATATACTAATGCAAGATAGTGGTGTAGCCATGATCCGTAGGGGTTGTTGGAAGTAGTGGTTCATCTGTCACTCTGCCCTCAATCACACATGTCCTTGCATCCGGAGTCAGGAAAGGAGGCTGGTACTTTGTTTTTATTTTTTTACTTTCAAATATTTTTATTTGAATTTACAACATGACATAGAGCGGTACAGTACATAGAAGGGTAGGCCAACACGTGAAAACATCTGGTACAGAAAAGCTGAATGTGATGACTGCTGGAATCTCTGGCTCTCTTATCTGCTGTATAACAAAACTCAAGATATGGAGGGGACACATGATCATCTATCTGGGTGGACCATGGTGGAAGGCTCAACCTCCCAGAATCCCGACACCCCTAGATGGGAACAAGCTGTGCCAGGATGGGGAGGTTTCGCTCCACCGAGGGCGACCAGAGCAACCACTCATCTCCTATCTTTGCAGTCACATGGTGAGGAGACTAGGGACTAAGGGCCCTGAACTAAACATGTTACATTTCTACTGGTATTAAAAATACAATTGACCAACTCAGACTAAGTAAAACTTAGGTGAAGTACCTGGGAAAAAAAAGATAAGAAGCGGAAGGTGGAAGAGAGAGGAGAGAGGAAGGAAGGTTGAAGAGCACCTAGAGTCAGATCGGAGCAGCCGAAACCGATGGCCGGGCCAGACCCGGAATGAAGGAGATGCCCACGTATGCTGCCCAAGGACCCCAGGTAGCCTTGAATCTCCTGGTTGTGTTTGAGAGAATGCTGGCCAACTTCTCCTGGGACATGAGCCAGGAGATTTTTGTATGTTGGCTGCTAAGGATATCTTTTTTTTTTTCCCATGACTTCGCTATAGTCAGCTTGGCTCCGAGCAGAATGAAATGAACTAATTTCCTATAGGGTTTATATAAATTTTGTACGTGGCCATTGAGAAGTGTTAAAGCGATTTTTACCTAATCCACTCATACGCTTACTGATAAATAAAATAAGTGATTTATACCTTTGGTGGATACTAGAAGCAACCCGTGCTGTTGCAGTTATTACGAATAAAATCAATAATCAATGACACCTTTGCTAAAGAAAAATAAAGATCTAATTTATTTTTACAGAAGAGAAGCTAGTCACTAATTAAACATAACCAAATCAGGGGTAAACATTACAATCTTAAAAGCATCCAAATTATTGCTAAAATACAACGTGAGGATTACCAAAATGAAAATAGTTGATCCATGTAAAAACAGGTTACTACACAAAGGAAGGAAAGAGGAAAGGAAAGAGCGGGAAAAATGGAGATATGGATACAGGGAATCTTACGTGACCATGGTGGGGGGGGGGCGTCAGCCAGACATAGCGACCGGACGTCCGTTCTGGACCCTCTTTTATACACACCCTCTACCCTAATCCCACCCATAACTCCATTCACCCCTCTGGCGTCTTCCCATTGGTCTAGAGTGGTAGTGAGCCCTAATTGGCCGGATTTGAGTTTCTAAGGACAGGAGGCCAGGTTCCCATGTTTACATTAAACTTTGCCCACAGTTCCCAAATTAACAGTTGGAGACATGATGTCTGAATTCCTCTCTCAAAGACAATGGGGTAACCTCGTTACTATGTTAATAGGATTGAAGGCAAAGACCACCCTCATTATTATGCATGAGTTTTGAAGGCACCAATATGGTCCTTCGAGCCGGAAGTGTTTGGTCTACCTTGTATGGGTTGTATGTTCTGGTCCAACAGGTGTGGAGCTCTAGTAGGAATGAGTTTCTTTGCTCCAGTGATTAGCAGAACCAACTGGCTAAAGTCGGTCAACCAAGACGATTAGTGACCTCGTTTCTTTGAGTAAGGATGATCTCGAGGTGTGGACAACCTGGTCT
>BLSH010230440.1:320719-333599 GCA_018402905.1 Glandirana rugosa
CAACTGTTAATTTGGGAACTGTGGGCAAAGTTTAATGTAAACATGGGAACCTGGCCTCCTGTCCTTAGAAACTCAAATCCGGCCAATTAGGGCTCACTACCACTCTAGACCAATGGGAAGACGCCAGAGGGGTGAATGGAGTTATGGGTGGGATTAGGGTAGAGGGTGTGTATAAAAGAGGGTCCAGAACGGACGTCCGGTCGCTATGTCTGGCTGACGCCCCCCCCCCACCATGGTCACGTAAGATTCCCTGTATCCATATCTCCATTTTTCCCGCTCTTTCCTTTCCTCTTTCCTTCCTTTGTGTAGTAACCTGTTTTTACATGGATCAACTATTTTCATTTTGGTAATCCTCACGTTGTATTTTAGCAATAATTTGGATGCTTTTAAGATTGTAATGTTTACCCCTGATTTGGTTATGTTTAATTAGTGACTAGCTTCTCTTCTGTAAAAATAAATTAGATCTTTATTTTTCTTTAGCAAAGGTGTCATTGATTATTGATTTTATTCGTAATAACTGCAACAGCACGGGTTGCTTCTAGTATCCACCAAAGGTATAAATCACTTATTTTATTTATCAGTAAGCGTATGAGTGGATTAGGTAAAAATCGCTTTAACAGAAGAGCAATCTCTGGGGACCTGATTATTGGTCAACCTATCAATGAATTTAAATTTTTTTTTCCAAAACTGGCGTATCCTTGGACACTCCCACCAAATGTGTGGCATTGAACCCAATAGGGAGCATCCCCTAAAGCACCTGGGGTCGGCGGAGGGATAAATAGAGGCTAGCTTGGTCGGGGTGAGATACCACCTGGTGATGACCTTGACATTAGCCTCCATGAGGGTGGTATTTAAGATGTCTCGGAAGGAGTTGGACAGGGTACCGTGCCAGGTCTCCAGGTCCCAAGAAATGTGAAATTCATCCTCTCAATGGTTCATATAGGAGGCTTTCATCCATGGCTGGGTGAGAGAAGTGTAAACTACCGGAATGCCAACCCTCTGTTCCATGGCTAGGCCACACCAGATTTCGTAAGCCGTGAATGTGGGTGAGAGTGGCAGGGAGAGCTGTGCTAGTCTGGCTGCTTGATAGTATTTAAGCTTAGACAAAAAAAAAGCTTGATTCTTATTGGTTTCTATGCAAAGCTACACTCAATTTAGCAGTCTCCAGTTTCACTAAGCATTTTGTATATAAAAAGAGTCAAGGCTCCTTTTCTTGACTCCTGTATGCAATGTGTTTTTTTATATCAATAAACCTCAGTTTACAGTAAGCAGTGTGGACCCAGTCCTTTGGATCCCTTCATATGCAATCAGACCACTCAAGGTCTATGACCTGCAGGAGACTCATGTGAGTAAAGGTTCTTCATGACTAGACATATAGACGTTTGGACCTCCATAGATAACAGTGAACCTTTAGTTTGCCCTAGGCTGCTTTTTCCCATCCAATGGTCTTTAATCACCGATCATTTAACCCCAACTATACATTCACAAAAAGATATTGACCAGATCCCTTTACTCCTGTGAGTAAAAGTACTTGACTAGACATAAAGCCTTTTGAAGCTAGATGATGATGGACATTTGGTTTGCCATAGACTGCTTCTTCCCTTCCAATGTTCCTTCATCACAGATCAATTACCACTAATTATAAATTTACAAAAAGATATTGAACAGAACCGTTTACTCTTGTGAGTAAAAGTACTTAATCTCTAGATATATACACCTTTGGACCTCTATAGATAGTAGAAGGCCTTTGGTTCGCTCTAGACTGCTTCTTTCTTTCCAATGTTCCTTCATCACAGATCATTTACCATGGACTATTAATTAAAAAAAGATATCGACTAGAACCATTTATTCTTGTGAGTAAAAGCACTTCATGGCTAGATATATATCACTTTGGACCTCTATAGATGACTGTGGACCTGGTTTGCCATAGACTGCTCTTCCCATCCAACGTTCTTTCATCACAGATCATTTATCACCAACTATAAATTAACAAAAAAGACATTTACTTTAGTGAGTAATAGTACTTTATGGCTTTGGGCCTCTATAAATGATGGTGGAGCTTTGGTTTGCCATAGACTATCTCTTCCTATCCAATGTTCTTTCATCACAGATCATTTACCACTAACTATAATTTAACAAAAAATAATGGCCAGAACCCTTTACTCTAGTGAGTAAAAGTACTTTGTGGCTAGACATATACATTCCTTTGGACCTCTATAGATGACAGTGGACCTTTGGTTTGTCGTAGACTGCTTGTTCTCATTCAGTGTTCTTTCATCACAGATCATTTATCATCAACTATAAATTAACAAAAAGATATTGATCAGAACCCTTTACTCCTTTGAGTAAAATTGCTTCTTACCTAGACATATACAGTACATACCTTTGGATCTCTATAGATGGCGGTGGACCTTTGGTTTGTTGTAGACTGCTTGTTCCCATCGAATGTTCTTTCAGCCCAGATCATTTACCACCAACTATAAATTAACAAAACAATATTGACCAGAACTACTCCTGTGAGGAAAAGTACTTAATGGCTAGACATGCCGCCTTTTGAACCTCTGTAGATGATGGTGGATCTTCAGTTTGCCGTAGACTGCTTTTTCCCATCTTATGATCTTTTATAACAGGTCATTTACCACCAATTATAAATTAACAAAAAGATATAGACCACAACCTCTTAGGGCCGTTCACACAGGGGCAATTTGCGCTCCAAATTGAAGTTGCTTGACATCTCAAATCCCACTGAAATGAATGGGAGCCATCTTAATGTATGCTACTGAGACTTCAAAAAAAGGTTCCTGCACGACTTCAAGGTGACTTCTATCCGACTTGTGCCCATAGAAGTCAATGGAAGTCATCACCAAGTCGGATCCCCCATCTACATGTAAGCGACTTTACAGCTAAAAAGAATAGAATTTATCTAGGGCAAACCCTCCCTCCCTTCTCTGATTGGCCACATGCAAAGTCGCCTGGCATAAGTCATGTTGTGAGTTGCCTGAAGTCGTGCTGAAGTTGCGCTGCAATTGCCTAGCAAAGTCGCGCCGAAGTCGGATCGCCCTTGTGTGAACGGGTCCTTACGCTTGTGAGTAAGAGTAATTCATGGCTAGACATATACACCTTTGGACCTCAATAGATGATGGTGGACCTTTGGTTTGCATAGACTGCTTCTTCCTATCCAACATTCCTTCATCACAGATCATTTACCACCAACTATAAGATTACAAAAAAGATATTGAGCAGAACTCATTAGCCCCCATGCCTCAGCAGACCACTTGTACATGATAATGGATCCACCACCACAAATCAATAGGAAATCAATAGATATTTTGCTACTTGGTTCCCCTGATGGACATTGAAGATAAAATTCAGTTGTTGTGTCAGCGCTGCATAATGACTTGCACTTTGTAGTATTGATGGCTTCAGAAATATAGATGAACCCTTCAAGTGAGAAAAATGAATGGCGAGAAAAGTCCAAAACAACAGAAAACAACCTCTCCTTGCACTGACAGTTCTTTGATTTGTGAACCCAAGATGATGGCTTCCAGGGAACGCCCCATTGCCTCTTCTCGATTAGCTATGTCAACGTGTTTACGGGGCATAACTCTAAAGTCAGCCCCTATTGGAATCTGTTTTTGACCAAGAATTATCTAGTTTGTCCATTTGCAGCCAAACCTATTGATTTTTTTACGGAAGGTGAGAAATTAGCAAAGTTGATGCTCATTTATGAAAGTGCCAGGTTTGCTGACACTGCAGACATGGATGAAATATTGAAAAACACTTAATTTATGTCTTTGCCTTTCTGTGGCTGCTGGAGCTGCCTTAGAATCTCTATATATATACGAGCAGCCATGAGATGTTGCCTAAATCAAACAGGTAAAGTAATTTTAAGACCAAAACTTTTATTTGCATTTTGGGTTAAAAAAACTTAAAATTCAGAAAAGGGTTAAAATCCTGTAGACACAATAGGAAGTGGAAGGGAATCTCTCAAAAGTGAGACAAATCTCCTTTTACAGGACCACTGGAAAAAAAACCCTTAGGCTGAGTTCACATATGAGCAAATTTGATGCCGGTTCACAAAGGTCCGGGGCAGCTATGGTCCGCATTCCAAAGGGGTCCTGTGCGTCTTTGGGTCCGGTTCAGGTGCGGATTCAGGCAAAAATTTGGACCTGACTCACACCTGAACTAGTTAACAGAAACGCACCAAACGCCATGCTAGGAACCATGGCCGCACATATGTGAACCCGGCCTCAGGGGAAATGGGACTTTGAGTATACCTTCCCACTGTTGTACATCAACCACAATGGCACAAAATTTCACATAAAAAGCAATTTTTACTGAATACAAAAAAAAAAACAACCCAATATTAAAAAATAAACTCATGTAAATGAGAAGATAGAGACTCGATCTAGACATACACTCACCGGCCACTTTAATAGGTACACCTGTTCAATTGCTTGGTACCAAAAATTGCTAATCCGCCAATCACATGGCAGCAACTCAATGCATTTAGATATCTAGATGTGGTGAGGACAACTTGCTGAAGTTCCAATCGAGCATCAGAATTGGGAAGAAAGGGGATTAAAGTGACTTTGAACGTGGCATGGTCGTTGGTGCCACATGGGCTGGTCTGAGTATTTCAAAAACTGCTGATCTACCCGGATTTCCACACACAACCATTTCTCAGGTTTACAGAGAATGGTCCAAAAAAGAGAAAATATCTAGTGAGCGGCAGTTGTGTGGAGGAAAATGCCTTGTTGATGTCAGAGGAGAATGGGCAGATTGGTTCCAGATGATAGAAAGGCAACAGTAACTCAAATAACTACTTAACCTTAAAGCAGATGGGCTACAGCAGCAGAAGCCAACACCGATTGCCATTTCTGTCAGCTAATAACAGGAAACTGAAGCTACAATTCGCATAGGCTCACCAAAATTGGACAATAGAAGATTGGAAAAATGTTGCCTGGTCTGATGAGTCTCGATTTCAACTGCGACATTCAGATTGTAGGGTCAGAATTTGGTTTAAACAACATGAAAGCATGGATCCATCCTGCCTTGTATCAATGGTTCAGGCTGGTGGTGGAACAGGAGATTTGTATCATGGATGTGCCCCTGACAAATCTGCAGCAACTGCGTGATGTTATTATGTCAATATGGAATATTGACATGACTATTTCCTACCCCTTGTTGAATCTATGCCACAAAGAATTAAGGCAGTCCTGAAGGCAAAAAGGGGGACCAACCCGGGACCAGCAAGGTGAACTTAATAAAGCGCCTGGTGAGTGTATAAGCTTATGTCTATGCGTTTCACAGAACCATCCCTTCCTCAGGACATTCAACGAAGTTGTTTACATGTCAGAAGAGTAGAAAAATCCACCTGCAAACACACTGATAAATATTAGTTACCAATAGATTTCCAAATATCTAGTCGTATTCCCCTCAGGAGAAAAAGGAAAAACGGGGGGGGGGGGGAGGGGCAAATACAAAATCCATAAGACACCCACCTCACAATCACATATATCAGCAGATGT
Source organism: Glandirana rugosa (assembly GCA_018402905.1). Taxonomy (NCBI): domain Eukaryota; kingdom Metazoa; phylum Chordata; class Amphibia; order Anura; family Ranidae; genus Glandirana; species Glandirana rugosa. The sequence goes on from BLSH010230440.1 coordinate 326,251, forward strand.
AGTAGTTGTGTTCCCACTGGGTCCCCCCACCTGGCCTGTAGGAGAGTGTATAAGACAAGAAACTGAGGGGAAGAGAGAAAAGAGTAGGACGAGCAGGGCTTGCACCCTATTTCTGTAATGAAGAAGGGAAATATTTACATTTTTTGATGAGAATATACAACTGCCAACAATAAAGGACAAAAAGAAAGGCCAACACACATAAAAGTAATCTAGGGGGTATAAACAACCTTCTAGGGTATATCCAAAACAAGGTCCAGAGAAAACTATTTTAAAGTGCTGGGATGTTGTAAACAAGGCCACTAAGCACCAGAGGCATCCAGTATGGAATGGAACGCTGGATCAACAAAATGGGCCATCCGGCAGCTTTGCAAAACACAAATTGGAGTATAAGACCACAGGGTCCACTAAATCTCAGAGTGCCCCCCCAAAAAGAAAATGGGACAATGACTAAAATAGTCCTTCACAATGGCATCTACACCTTTGTGCAGAACTGTGTGAGTCATTGTGACATGTTCCTTAAAGCGGAATTTTTTTTGTTGCTATTTGTTTTGTATCTTTTGAAGTGTACAAATGTGTACTTCCATCCTAACGCCAAGGTACGTCATTTCCGCATCTGGATCGGCCCCCTCCTCGACGGGGCCATTCAGAAAGCCTGAAGGCTGCACTGCTGGTTTTCCCCTACTTGCAATGGCGGCGCCTGCACCCGAAATGATAAATGAATCAGCTTTGGGGGGCTGACATTGCGGGATCCCTGGACAGGTAAGTGTCCTTAAATTAAAGGTCAGCAGCTACATTATTTGTAGCTGCTAACTTTTAGTTTTTCTTTAGAGGCTGGAACTTTTTAAATCCTGGTAACAATGGTCACCAAGCCAAATAGAAAGGGTGTATCTCCCTGCCATAGACTAGGATGAAAAACTAGAAAGTCTAATGAAAACACCAGATCAAGGATCAAAATGTCCAAAATCTTTAATTTTTGATGTTGATTCATAGCAAAAAAAAACATAAAAATCCAACCCATTTCGGAGGTCAAAGATCTCCCCTTTCTTCAAATATAAATGATATCCTATTATGTCAATTATAAATTCATATTGATTTTCAAATAAACTCATGAATTCATATATAGATGAAAAAGAAAAAAAAAAAAAAACAACAAAATTTATTGAAATCAAAAATTCATGTAATTGCTAACTTATGAAAAAGGAGCAGATTTAATTGGACATGCAAACATTCTCTCTTTTTTTTTATATAATAAATAAAATTGGCAATAAATAATAATAAAAAGAATAAAAAAAGAGTCTTACTAAATTTGATCTTAAATAAAGTAATTTGCCAAGGAAAGCAATTATATAATATGTGAAAATATGGACTTTTGAATGATAAAAAGTATATATATATATATAGATATAGATATATATATATATATATATATAAAATTCACCTTGGGTTTTAGTTTATACAGAGATCCCTAAGAGATAGTAAAGAAACTATAATTCGTTTTAAAAATCTATTGATTAAAAATGCATAATTTTGAGTAGCTGAAGACAGTTATTGCAACAGTATAGATACATAGGAATTTCATAGGAAAGGGGTTGATTTACTAAAGGCAGATACCCTATGCACTTTGCATTTGCTACAGAACTTAGTAAACGTGCAGAAGCTTTGCTGACTTCCATCATCCAATCATGTGCAAGCAAAAATGCTGTATTTATAGTTTTCCTTTTTGCACATGTTTTTGCCCTCAAAAGTCTAGCTTTAAACACTACATTTTATCCTATGCAAACCTGAAAAAAAACCTTGGTTGGAGACATTCTTGTTTTACCTAACAAATGATTTTTAATCTAGTCCTGAAATATACACAGTCCTGTCTGGCAGAAGACCTGATTCCCCCCCGCCCCCTTCCTTTTCCCCCTTTTTCATTATTTCAATGTGTTTTATTAAGATTTTCGCAAAAGAAAAAATATTGCTACACAATAGGGATGAAGAGAGGATAAGGGAGCAGATGGAAGTATTGAGCAAGTAGCAGTCATTTTGACATTTAAAATATAAACATTCGCAATGTGACTTATACCATGTTTGTCAAACAATCATTCATGCATGGACAGTAATAACTTTCCTGGATATTGAACATGTGTATTATAGGGTGTCGCTCCTCCCCTCTCACACCCCATCCAGGATCAAGCTGTGTCGGGGGGGGGGGGGGGGGCACAGCACTTCAAAATCAGAAGACCTGATTTTTTTTCTGAAGCAGTTAAGTGAGATGAGATCATCTCTCTGCTCTCTCCTCATATCAGCATGCTCCTTATAGCACATGAAAACTTAGCAAAACTAATTGACTCTTTGTGATGTTTTTCCCTCCCCCAGTCTGAGCTCTGCTTTACAGGGACTGCTAAAGTCTGATACTAGCTTTCTTACACTGCTTGCAATAAAAAACAAATATACTCATGTATTAATAAACATAGGTGTCACAGTCAGGGGTCAGGCTCAGAGATCAGTAGCTATAGCAGTAGAGAGGCTCCTACTGACCAGTGGGGTAAGTAAACAAGCAGGTCACCCAGATTCACCCGAGGTGCGGGGTCTAAGTACTAACTGGTATTTATCAGAGCTCCTGATGGGGGAGATGGGTTTTGCTTCATGTTAGTACCAAGTCGTGGTCCTTAGGATCGCCCCACCAGGTGAGCAATTTGAGGTCCAATAGCAGAAATAACAGGTAGGGACAAGATGAAGTGTAGTCAGTAAACAAGCCAAAGGTTGGTAACAAGTGGTTACAGGTTGGGATCAAGCAGAAGTGTAGTTGAGGAGCAAGCCAAAGGTGGGCAAGGATTGGTAGTGGGAATAAGGACAACTGCAGGTACATAAAGGAGCAAGGAATTGCCCAGAGAGAGCGCAATTATCTGGCAAACAGGAAGTACGGTGACATGGCTTAAATCTGGAAGTTCAGGGGAGGAGTGTGTTGACATGACTTTTTGAACTGATTTTATAGCATATAATATGGAGTTAGATTTTTAAACCATGTGCTTTCAGGCTACCCCCCTTCCCCTGCATTGATATGTAAATAAACCAGTTTGATAGGTTTTGGAGTGCTAGAGAGGAAGTTCTCTGCAAGATGTGATGTCAGATGTTGGGGGAGGAGTTTTTGAAAGGCACATGATTTCAGACAAAGAGTGGTGTTTGGAAGGATGAGAGAAGCAAGACATAGCTGCCATTTGCTGGAGAACTTTGGAGATGTTTTGATTTGGATTGAGCAAAGAAGGACATCACTTCTTTACCCCTAAGTTGAGTAACTTGTTTAGTTTATTAATAGCTTATATTTGTAGGCATATTTTTTGTAAGCTATGAATTTGTGTTGTATTGTGTATCCTACGGTTGTATGTGCAGGTTTTCTGTTTAGTAAAGCATTGATACACTACAGAAGACTAAGCTTCCTTGGTTTTACCACAAGTAACCTTGCTAGATAGACGCAAGCAACACAAGGAGCAAGAAGGTAAAAAAAGCAAAGGATGTGACCGCACTCAGAGCTTGAAATGATGGTGGTATTTATTGTGGTAAATACCAATACATGCTAGGCAGACAACAAGGTAAAAACCACAAAAAAGCACAAGGTTAACGAGTTTCACAGACTACATATCCATTTAATCCTTGTGATCCATTCTTCCTCCTTCCCTGATCTCCATCGACCTTCCCTGATTGGTGTGGTGGGGTGATTGGAGGGTCCCCCCTTCCCCATACTTGATCTCAGGAAATTGGGGATGAGCGTTGGGTCCCTCCAGGAGAGCTCAGAGATAAGGATTCATGAGTAGGGTGATCAGCAGAGGGACCAGCAGAGGTTGTGGGTTCAGATCCCAGTCCTGACAACAGAGTTACATTCATTTGTGTCAGACATTTGTATCTGCATGTAGTTAGAGCTACACGATTCTGGCTAAAATGAGAATCACAATTTTTTTGCTTAGAATAAAGATCACGATTCTTGCGGGGTAACATCTTCTTTCACATTATACAAAAAAAACATTGGGATAACTTTACTGTTTAGTTTTTTTTTAATTAATAAAAGTGTATTTAAAAAAAAAAATTGCGCTTGAAAGACCACTGCGAAAATACAGTGTGACATAAAATATTGCAACAACCGCCATTTTATTCCCTAGGGTCTCTGCTAAAATATATATATAATGTTTGGGGGTTCTATGTAATTTTCTAGCAAAAAATACTGATTTTAACTTGTAACATTGGCGTCTATGGAAAATCTTGGTCAGCTTTTCATGGCACTGCTCCCGTAACATTTAACATTAGCGTCTATGGAAAATCTTGGTCAGCTTGGCACAGCACTGCTCCATGCACGAGATTGCCAGGTGCATGCTGGGTAGCCAGCATGCACGGAATCCAGGTAGGAGGACACTGCGGCTTCACATGCCCACACTGGAGATGGCCCCGCTGTGCAGGAGCTTCATAAAGTAAGAAACCGATGCTGCACAATTAGAAAACTGGCCATAGTTTACAGCACGCCTTTGCTACATTGCACAAGGCATGAGTATTCTAGGGGAATTTTTATCTTAAATGTCATAGTTCAGTCGGAACTCCGCCTTAAGGTCGTGGGGAGGGGGTTGAATCGCGATCTTGATTCTTTGACGATTAATCGTGCAGCTCTACATGGAGTATTGCTTTACTGATTGTGACGTTCTAGCCACTTGTTTCATGATTAGCAGCAACTCATTGCTGGAATTTAGTCTATAATACAGTCTGGGAATGTTTCACAGCCAGTAGCAATTGTGACATTGTGCAATAACATTATTCTTCCTTCTTCAACAAATTCTTTCAAAAGAAGAAGTGGAAGATTACAGTGTCCCTTTTAATCTGAAATGCATAGCAGATCTTCTGTGGAAAATAATAATCTCTTTTTACAATGGTACATTAGATAATGGCACGTTTGCCTATTGCAGTAAATGGATGCAGGTTTACATTTGTTTAACAATGACAGCAAACGCCTGAATGGAGGATAATGCAGAGCTTCATTGTAGCAGGTGATGATCAGTAATTACGGGGAAGGGCGGGGGGCAGTCCAAGAGTATAGAAAAGACATGCAAGCTATAATAAGACCAGCACAAAAGAAATAAAACAGCAAAAACAAAACAAAAACAAAGCTGTACCATCCAAAAAGTCACCTACTTTATTAAATATACGCAAATTGCGTGGCAGTGAGTGACACTAACAAACCTGCACCCCCCCCCCCCGCACCTCCCCTTCTCTTCTCCCCTCAGTGCAGTGTTGCCAACCGTCCGTAAATTTATGGACAGCCAGTAAAAACAGGGCCGTTTTTTGGGTGTCAGTAAAAGTCCGTAGCAGCCGAAAAGTGCCAGTAAAAATGGTGGCCATCGGCTCCGGTCAGAGCTGTGCATGTGCAATTACGGAAATTCCTGAGCGGCGAGTGAGAAAATACGATCCTGACCCTGAGACGAGTTGGACGATCACTCCCTCCTGCTGCCAGCTAGTGCCTCTGCCCAGCCCATCCGACCTCAAATGAGGTTACTATATTTTCCTGCTACACCACCGCCAGCCAGCACCTGACTGGAGCAGACACTCTGGATGGATGGATCCTCCTGATTCCTGCCTGCCTCCCTGCTCTGGCTGACCTTGCAGCCCTCCTGGTGACAGTGGTGAGTGCAGTTTGCTTCCTCTTCAAGCCAGCCAAAAGAGTCGGGACAGTGAGTGTGTGACTGCTTGACACCCACACTGTCTCTGCTCACTCTGACAGAAAGCTGCGAGCCAGGCTGCAGGAGTCTCTCTCTCTTAGTGTGAGTGTGCACTGGATAAGTGGCAGGAGGTAATGGAAGGATGGTGCAATGGAAACAGGAGGTTATGGGGATGGTGTGATGTAGATGGAGGGATGGTGACAGGAAGTGATGGGGGGCATTGTGTGATGGAGGGATGGAGACCGGACAGATAAAAACAGTAGGTGATGGAGACAGGAGGTCTTTAAAAGTGGGGACCTAAATTCTGGTGATCCTAGTGGCTACCAGGGATTTCACCTCACTTTCTGTGGTGGTTATGGAACAGAAATTAAGGGGAAATCTCTACAATTTGACATGGGTGACAAAACTGATGGACTAAATAATCTGCCCTTATTATATTGAAAATAACAGAACTATGTTTTTTTTTACCTTATCTACCTTAAATCACATTGCTATGTGCACAGTGTACTTGCTTGTAGCCTAAATACTGAAATTTGAACTGAAAACTGTAATTTTGTAACTTTTGTAAAATGCCAGTAAAAACTTGGCTGTGCCAGTAAATTTTGCGTGTCAGGTCAGTAAATTTCAATCTGGTAGGTTGGCAACACTGCCTCAGTGGGACTAACTGAAAGGCCAATATACCCTTACTACCCTCTATGCCAGGGTTTCTCAACCAGGGTTCCTCCAGAGGTTGCTAGGGGTTCCTTGAGCAATGGTTAATTTCTACCTCTCAGATAAATTCCCAATGACATCATTGATCTTTTTAACTATCTGTAAGGAGGTAATTCTTCCCAGTGACCACAAGTGTAAGGAGCATCCTTCCCATTGACCATCACACTAATGTATCATGAATTGTAGATTTTTAATTTTTAGCAGGGGTTCTCTGAGACCGGAGAATTATTTCAAGGGTTCCTCCGTGTTGAAAAGGTTGAGAGAGGCTGCTCTATGCCGACTCCTCTGGATGGGGAGGTAGAGGAATTGTCCCAGGGAGCTGAGAACTACCCTCACTGCCCCCCTATACTACCTAACCCAAGGACGTCCTAAAAGAACATGCATGCACCCCGCTGTATATCTGGCCCTCCTTTATCTGCTTTATCTGCTATTACTGTTTACAACGATCGCTGGGAGTATTGACTGTGTGAGACTTTTTGATCCTCCTTCCCTGACCTCCATCTACCTTCCCTGATTAGTGTGGTGGGGTGATTGTAGAGTCCCCCCCCCTCCCCATCCTTGATCTCAGGAAATTGGGGATGAGCGTTGGGTCCCTCCAGCAGAGCTCAGGGATAAGGATTCATGAGTTGGGTGATCAGCAGAGGGACCAGCGGTGCAGCCGGATTAGGTGTTAGCTTACTGGTTACTGTGCATATGTGCATTGGCTCCCTAGTCCTCATACGCCTATTGTGGTTTTTAAGGTGAAGACTGGGAACCAGTGAGATGTGCATGCATGTTCTTTTAGGACGCCCTTGGGTTAGGTAGTATAGGGGGGCAGTGAGGGCAGTTCTCAGCTCCCTGGGACAATTCCTCTACCTCCCCATCAAGGGGAGTTGGCATAGAGGGTAGTAAGGTAGTGAGAGTATAGGGGCCCTTCAGTTAGTCCCACTGAGTGGGGGGGGGGGGGGGGGGGGGGGG
>BLSH010230440.1:333679-347834 GCA_018402905.1 Glandirana rugosa
ACCCCCCCCCCCCCAATCTCAGGGTAAGTCCTACATTGTATTAGTAAGACTCCCACCACTGTCTTGTTGTTTTTGTATAATAAAACCAGCATATGGGATTTATTTTTAAATGGCTTCAACCAAGATCCACAACTTTTACCCAGGATTCACACCTTTTTTCAAATAACTCTAATAAAAAAAAATTAAAAAGTATATGGCCTGGAACTGAATGATACTAAGAGGAGGGCTGGCCTGACTGGGGAATGCAGAAGAGGCGGAGTTGTACAAGGGGTGTTGGTGGGTTTATTTAGGATTATAGAATTTCACTTACTTTAAGTATTTGTTACCCAAACATTTCATATTCCTGATCCCGTTCATAAGGGGCGCAGGGGCACCGCCCCTCTAATCCATGTGCCCAGTCACTAATCTACATGCAGTGCGCCGGATGCCTGGATTTCAATGTTTTTTTTTTAGATGCAAATGATTAGAGCCTAAGTCTCTAATTTGTCTTCAAAAAAGGGTAGCACTGCGCACTGAGCCCACCCAGTTGTGTGACAATAGTGAATTAATATTCATTATTGTCTTCCTGATTCTCCTCCCAACCTCCCAACCAATCAGGAAGTGGGTCCTGAGACCCGTCACCTGATTGTCTGAGAGGAGAAGTGATCCTTTTGGCCGCCTAGGAGTAGCAGGGAGGAGACGCAGGGGAAGCTGTCTCCCCCGACGCCCGGAGGAAGCGCTGCTCATGACCTACATGGGGTAAGTGCGAGGCTGGTGACCAACCGACCTGGGGGTGGGTGCATTGCATTGTTTGCCTCCCCCATAAATAAAAATATACCACTGGCCATCCCTGTTCCTGATATTTGTCTGCTGTACCATGCACAGTACTTGTATGAGAAAGTCTCCTGTTCTCTTTGTATTGTTTCCTTTGTGTGAAATCCCTGGTGTTCTTGCCAGACCCTCTGCTTTCCTATTAAAACTGGCCACACTAGGCAGGAGAGCACAGTGTGGTCAGTTCTCTAGCTATGCTTGCTCTCCTCCAATGATCAGGCTTGTCCTGACATATCCCCACTGCACAGCCATTCACTGGGAAGTTCAGGGTACTGTTGCTTCTCCTACCCCCAGCTCTTATGCAGCGGAGAACAGAGGGAATGTGATCACTTATACAAAAAGGGAAAAATTGCATTTATGTTTTTTAAAGTGGTTATAAAGTCAGAAGTCCTCAGCCTTCTAATACTTACCTGAGCCCCATCTCAATCCAGTGATGTTGCACGAGAGTCTTGGCTGTCTGGGACACTGCTATTAATCAAAGTAAGTGAGCTAATGAGGAGAGAGAGGGGCAGGGCTGAGCCACGGCTCTGTGTCAGAATGGACACACAGAGCAGCGGCTTGGCTTGGCTCAGGTGCCCCATAGCAAGCTGCTTGCTGTGGAGGCACTCGGCAGGAGGGAGGGGCCAGGGAGCCAGTGAGGGACCCGAGAAGAGGAGGATCAGGGCCACTCTGTGCAAAACCAACTGCACAGAGGTGGTAAGTATAACATGTTTGTTATTTTTAAACTCATTGGCTGAGACAGCAGCTGGGCACCATTGGCTCTCACTGCTGTCAATCAAAGTCAGTGAGCCAATGAGGAGAGGGAAGGGACAGGGCTGAGCCACGGCTCTATGGCTGAATGGACACACAGAGCAGTGGCTCAGCTTGGGTGCCCCATAGCAAGCTGCTTGCTGTGGGGGCACTCGACAGGAGGGAGGGGCCAGGAGTGCCGGCGAGGGACCCAAGAAGAGGAGGATCCGGGCTGCTCTGTGCATTACCAACTGCACAGAGGAGGTAAGTATAACATGTTTGTTATTTTTAAACAAAAGTGTATATATATATATCACTTAATTAATATCACTTTAAATCAATACAGAAATGTTTTGCTTTTTATTTCTATTTTAAACTGCATGGATTGTTTTACAAGGTGATTGTTTACAATCACTTTAATTGAAGGGTTGGGGGGTCGTTGGGTGGCTCTTTCTGTGAGAAGAGGGAAGCCCTTGTTGGGGGTTCAGTTGCAGCATTGCCAGCACCGGACGGCTTTCTCCTGCCCTCTCTCCCCTGGACACCTTGGGTTTGGATTTAATACTGATTTTGTTCAGTTCTAGTTAGTCAGTTCATCTATCATAGCAGTAGGCAGGGGTCTCTGGGTCTTTAAAGCAAGGTTGGGCCAAGGAGTGGGCAGGAGGGGAAGCTGCTCTGGGCACAGCGGAGCAAAGGAGCAGGAAAAGGACACAGGGCAGTAAACTCATTCTACTGCATGCATTAACAGTGGTAGCAGGGGTGCAGTTCCGCATCCTTGCCTTGGGCGCTAGACAAACCTGTCCTGATACTGCTTTGAAGGCGGTGCTGGTTTAAAATATTAGGGAATTATGGGCTGGGCTCATCTTAGATATGGGCATCCCTTCCAAACAATAGGTTATGTTGGTAACTTTGGGGTGTTTGTTAGATCGTATCTGGGATTACATAGGTGGTTAATTGCCCTTAAGGCAGTGTAGAGGCAGCTGGGAACCTTATTACTGGGTGGCAAATGTAGCCAGTTTGTTGTGATTATATATGTGTTTCTAAGACCTTAGACCTAGTAGGATCAATTACTGATGTTTTGTTGATCTGTTATGCATTGATTGTGTTTTTCTCAATTTTGTATTTCATTTTGTTTATTGTGTTAAAATAAAGGGCTGTTATTTCCATTCAACTCCAAAATGGATATTTGTTGTCTGGTCATTTGAGATGGGAGGAGTTGTTGTAGTTAGAATTACCAGGTTGGGGGTAATTGTGTGCCAAGTCCCTCAGTCATGTGTAAATCATAGGAGAAAACATTTACTGTATGAATAGACTCATATTGTAGGAAATCCTGTGATATTTATTCAGTGGCACTGACTCTCCCACTTCTCCTGATCATGCATGCTCTCCAAGAACCCTATACATTTTCCATCATGACCTGCCATCGCTATCTGCCATTGCACAGGAAGATAGAGAATAAACTAAAAAAAAAAGTCATCAAAAATAAGGCTGTAAATATGCATTGGTACATAAAAGCTTATTAGCATTCAGTTCTGTTTTTCTGCCTATATTTCCCAGTAATTCCAATTGCATTTTACCTGGCAGGATAGACGTTGGGCCTCAGAGCTGCAAGGATTATGTCAACACCTATGTGCAGAAAAAATAAATTGCTCACATTTTTGTGTTATGGATAAAGTGTACGTCAAAGCAATTTAAAATAAATGTGGCCATGTTAGTTCAAGGATGTCAAAAACATTGAGAATGTGCGGCTGCTGAGCGGGGAAACCCCTACCCTCAGCTCATTGGCTTGGACTACACTCAGGCTCATCCCTATTCAATACAGCTCTATCTTACATATATATTTTCCCATGATTACTCCTTTAAAATGTTGCAAATACAGAAAAATACACTGTAATGGAGCCATCCAGCACCCAGCTTGGGTGTCTCCATCAAGATATAGTGTCAGGAATATCATATGCAGGCATCCAGCAGGGATGATCAGATCGGTTGGCTGCACTTAAAGGAATCAGGACCAGATGATTGAGTGAATATATATATATATATATTTATTAGGAAATTGACACACTTCCAACACCAAACACCAGTAAACAAAAACAAGCTAGTGAAAGACGATGAAACACAGCAAACCCAGAATAAACACCTAACTAACTGACATATCGGCATGGATGTCCCACCACTTCCTTAAACTAAATCTCTCTAAAACTGAGCTGATAATATTCCCTCCTGCCCATGCCCCCCCCAAGACTTTTCCATCAAAATCAATAATGCAACCATCAGTCCCTCCCCTCATGCCAGGGTACTAGGTGTAATCCTAGAATCTGACCTGTCCTTTCAGCCTCAAATCCAATCGTTCAGAATACTAACCACAACATACAAAGCCATTCACAACTCTGCCCCGAGCTACATCACCAATCTTGTCTCCAAATATCACCCAAACTGTCCTCTCCGTTCCTCCCAAGACCTCCTACTCTCAAGCACCCTTGTCTCCTTCTCCCATGCTCGTCTACCAGGATTTCTACAGAGCCTCTCCCATCCCCTGTAACTCTCTACCTCAACCTGTCCACCTTCTCTTGCTACCTTCAGGCAATCCCTGAAACCTCATCTCTTCAGGGAAGCCTATAACACCTCAAAGTAATCTTTTACCTCTTCAATCAACTCATTCCCCACAGTTAGAACCTTTTGTACTATCTGCCCCACCCTATTAGATTACAAGCTCTTCTGAGCAGGGCCATCTTGATCCTCTTGTATTTTATTGTATTGTAACTGTATTGTCTCCCTTTTACATTGTAAAGCTCTGCGTAAACTGTTAGCGCTATATAAATTCTGTATAATAATAATAACTATCTATCTAACTAAATACAAGTGTAGAAAACACACATATAAGCAAAACAGGGGGACATGAGATAAGGGGAACAGGGAGCCAGGTTACTGGGAGCAGAAGTTGAGTAAGGGAGCAGGAAGCAGGTTCCAGGTGTCAGGACTACGGGTCAGGATTCAGGATCACGGACCAGGTATAAGAACGGGTCAGACTCAGGCAGGGACAATACTGAAGCACTGGGACTGGGTGCAAGGCGGGCTTATATAATCCCAACAGTCCCCTCAGGTGCAGCCCAATGACCTGTATGATCCATCTGCAGGGGGACACCTGCTGGTGGCCACCAGAACTACACCCTTTGGTTTTCCACACAACAGTGCCACCAGCAGGTGACCCAAGCAAGGACACAGGTCCTGATAGTCCCCCCCCCTTAAGGAGCGGCCTCCAAACGCTGCATTCTGCCGTTAACCTGACAGTCCACGTGAGTGTGGGAAAAATCCTAAAAAGTCTCCCCTCCATGTCTGCGGGCTTCCTTGCATTCTTCAGGCCAGAGTCTTCTAACCTGCTGGGAGGAGTGCTCCCTGAATCGGGTACTAGATCATGCGCCTCACCACCAGGGTCTGGAAGATTTAATCTGGTATGAAAAACTAGCTGGGCAGCGGGCATCAAACCAGTGGAGGCAGACAACACAGGGACAACATCAGACAAGATCAAGCAGGGGGGAATCAGTGGCAAGCTGGGCATCAGGCAGGAAAGCATCAACAGGCACTGGATCATCAGGCACTGGATCAGGGGGCACAGGGTCATCAAGCACTGGATCAGTGGGCACAGGGTCATCAGGCACTGGATCATCAGGCACAGGGTCATCAGGCACAGGGTCATCAGGCTAGGCAGTAGGCATCGGGTCATCAGGCATTGGAACAGCGGACACTGGGTCATCAGGCACGGGATCAGCAGGCACCGGGTCATCAGGCACTGGATCGGCAGGCACTGAGTCATCAGGCACTGGATCAGCGGGCACCGGGTCATCAGGCATTGGATCAGCAGGCACCGGGTCATCAGGCACTGGATCAGCAGGCACCAGGTCATCAGGCACTAGATCAGCAAGGCACCAGGTAATCAGGCACTGGATCAGCGGGCACCGGGTCATCAGGAACTAGATCAGTGGGCACCAGGTCATCAGGCACTTGATCAGCGGACATCGAGTCATCAGGCCCTGGATCAGCGGGCACCGGGTCATCAGGCACCGGGTCATCAGGCTGGGCAGTAGGCACCAGGTCATTAGGCACTAGATCAGCGGGCACTGGGTCATCAGGCACTGGATGAGTGGGAACCGGGTCATCAGGCATTGGATCAGCAGGCACCGGGTCATCAGGCACTGGATCAGCAGGCACCAGGTCATCAGGCACTAGATCAGCAAGGCACCAGGTAATCAGGCACTGGATCAGCGGGCACCGGGTCATCAGGAACTAGATCAGTGGGCACCAGGTCATCAGGCACTGGATCAGCGGACATCGAGTCATCAGGCCCTGGATCAGCGGGCACCGGGTCATCAGGCACCGGGTCATCAGGCTGGGCAGTAGGCACCAGGTCATTAGGCACTAGATCAGCGGGCACTGGGTCATCAGGCACTGGATGAGTGGGAACCGGGTCATCAGGCATTGGATCAGCAGGCACCGGGTCATCAGGCACTGGATCAGCAGGCACCAGGTCATCAGGCACTAGATCAGCAAGGCACCAGGTAATCAGGCACTGGATCAGCGGGCACCGGGTCATCAGGAACTAGATCAGTGGGCACCAGGTCATCAGGCACTGGATCAGCGGACATCGAGTCATCAGGCCCTGGATCAGCGGGCACCGGGTCATCAGGCACCGGGTCATCAGGCTGGGCAGTAGGCACCAGGTCATTAGGCACTAGATCAGCGGGCACTGGGTCATCAGGCACTGGATGAGTGGGAACCGGGTCATCAGGCACTAGATCAGTGGGTACCAGGTCATCAGGCACTGGATCAGCGGGCACCTGGTCATCAGGCACCGAGTCATCAGGCTGGGCAGTAGGCACCAGGTCATCAGGCACTGGATCAGCGGGCACCAGGTCTTCAGGCACTGGATCAGCAGGCACTGGGTCACCAGGCACTAGATCAGCAGGCACCAGGTCATAAGGCACTAGATCAGCAAGGCACCGGGTCATCAGGCACTGGATCAGCAGACACTGGGTCATCAGGCACTAGATCAGTGGGCACCGGGTCATCAGGCACTGGATCAGCGGGCACCAGGTCATCGGGCCCTGGATCAGCGGGCACCGGGTCATCAGGCATGGGTCATCAGGCTGGGCAGCAGGCACCGGGTCATCAGGCTGTATAGTAGGCACCGGGTCATCCATAACCAGATCAGCAGGCACCGGGTCATCAGGCTGGGCAGCAGGCACCGGGTCATCCATCGCCAGGTCAGCGGGCACTAGGTCATCAGGCTGGGCAGCGGGTACCGGATCAGTAGGCTGGGCATCAGGAATGGGATCATTAGACTGGGCAACAGGAAATGGCTCATCAAGCTGGCATCAGGCAATGGATCAGCAGGCTGGGTAACGGGCACTGGAATAGCAGGCTGGGCAGCAGACACAGCAACAGGCACCAGAACAGCAGGCTGGACAGCGAGTATCGGAATAACAGGCTGGGCAGCAGGCATGGCAGTGAGCACCGTAAAAGCAGGCTGGGCAGTGGGTACTGGAACAATAGGCTGGGCAGCTAGCACTGGAACAGAATGCACGACAACGGGAACCAAAACAAAAACAGCAGGCTGGGCAGCAGACACCGGAACAACAGACTGGGCAGCAAGCATGGCAGTGGGCACCGGAACGGCAGGCTGGGCAGCAAGCACTTGAACAGCAGGCTGGGTGGCAGGCATGGCAGCGGGCACCAAAATAGCAGGCTGGGCAGTGGGTAGCGGAACAGGCTGGGCAGCAGGCATGGCAGTGGGCACGGGAACAGCAGGTTGGGCATCAGGAATGGGATCACCGGGCAGGGCATCAGGAACAGGACCACCAGGCAGGGCTTCAGGAACAGGATCAGTGAGGTTAAATTGATTGGCCGGCAAAGAGTCCATAGGGGTAAACTGGGTGGTGGACAGAGAACCAGTACAGTCAGGAGGAATAGCGACAGGCAGGTCAGAAGCAGAAGATACAATTTCCATGGGTTGAACCAAGGTGGCAGGAGTGGTGGCAGGCCTGGCTGGAACATTTGAAACTATGGAGGGTTGGACTGTAGTGGCTGGCTTAAAGGCAGACTGGAACAGATCGGCTGGTGTAGTAGTAGGGGTTGGGAAAATTTCAGTTTCTTTTCAGTTTTTTTTTAGCTACTGATATTCTGTATGTGTATGCAGGGCTAAAGGTAGGGGGTGCAGCTGATGGGAGAGAAGGACGCGAGGATGGTAAAAAGGGGGAGCAGTGGCAGCGGAGAGGAGGTAGAAGGGTTAAAGGCAGGGTAGGTGCAGCAGGTGGAAACCGGGTACTGATACTTAGTTGGTATCAGGGTATATTGGGCTGCAACTGTGGTTGCTGTGGGTGATGGAGGAAAATACATTTGAGCAGGCAGGTGTCTATCCACAGGAATGGGTGGTTGCAGGCTGACCGAGGCTGAGTGCAATATATTTGACAATGCCTGTAATAATGGTTGCACAAAATTCACTTTACATGCTGCCTGTCTGACCAGAGATTGCACTGAATTAATGCATTCTACTAGCATCTGAACATGCTGAGTAGTGTTCAAAGAAAAAGGCTGAATCATCCTCCAACAACCAAACCAAGGATTCCACCTGAGCCACACTGAAAGGAGGAGAATAATCATCATTACCACTAGGGACACTAGACAAAGCCAATTCTACAAAACTTTGAATGAGTGACTCTATCTCCTCAAACAAAAATCTGCCTTAAACAACAAAAGTGTGCAGCAGACAGATGCATTCAACACTTTCTAAATCTTAGACAGAGAACCTACGTAAAGTTACATTAAATAAATTATAAATAACAGAATACCGCGCTCATTCAGCAGCTACCACACCCATAGAGATAAAGATTCTCTTATCTGTGTATTTGATCTCTCTGAGATAGAGAATAAACCCAGAGGTGGTATGCTTTACATCCACTTGCGTCCCCACTTACCGGATCTATTTGACCACAAAGGGTCACAAATTGGCATTGTGGATTTGAATCTCTTTAGGCTTTACAAATCTACAGATAGATATACTGCTCCACTCTGGACATCCTCCGCTATGAACCCCAAAGGTACCCCACTTACCAGATCTTCATGTGGTGCTGAGCGACTCAAAAGTGGGGATGATCAAACCAAAGGAATAAGATGAGAGGTTCTCCAAAGTGCTTCCTGTCGTGTTTGGGGCGGCTCCAAGACCGAAAAAGGAAGGTAAGGAAGAAGAACTTCCGATGGTGAAGCCAGTTTTTTATTTTGATACAAATTTTAAAAATTATAAATGACTTAAAATCAAAAAATAAAAACAAACAAGAACAAATGCAAGCCCCGTTAGCGGGTAATCACGTTCAATAAATGAATGGATGTAGCAGGGGACGCCTGGCAGCGATCCACCTGCGTTCCTCAGATCGGAAGTGATGTGCTATTCCCTTGCCACCCTACGCGGCGTTTCGTCGACTGCTCGTCAATGTCATCAGGGGTCTAACACTGCAACACACCTCTAAGCACCACTAAAGAAGTTCCTCCACTTTCATTTAGTTGTTTTATTATGGCGTAATTCAGTATAACAACTACTCTGTGGTTTAATGATATAATTAAAGCTTGTGAAAGGCGCTATGATTTACTAATGCAGCATAACCACCTCTGGGTTTATTCTCTATCTCAGAGAGATCAAATACACAGATAAGAGAATCTTTATCTCTATGGGTGTGGTAGATGCATTCAACAATTGCTCCCTAGTCTACTCTTTCAAAATTTGGCGGCAGTAATCCCTGTCTTCTGTTAGCAGAAGTGAGAAATACAAAATCTCCTCAAAATGCATCTTGCAGCAAATAGCAAATGCTTAGACCTAATTCCCAGGTGCAGCCGATCTGATTGTATGGCTTCAGTATTATGTCAGGAATACCGTATGCAGGCATCCAGCAGGGATGATCAGATTGGTTGGCTGCACTTAAAGGAATCAAGACCAGATGATTGAGCGAAAATATATATACAGTATCTCACAAAAGTGAGTACACCCCTCACATTTTTGTAAATATTTTGTTATATATTTTCACGCTGAAGAAATTACAATTTGTAAATGTAAAGTATTAAGTGTACAGCTTGTATAACAGTGTAAATTTGCTGTCCCCTCAAAATAACTCAACCCACAGCCATTAATGTCTAAACTGCTGGCAACAAAAGTGAGTACACCCCTAAGTGAAAATATCCACATTGGGCCTAAAGTGTCAATATTTTGTGTGGCCACCATTATTTTCCAGCACTGCCCTAACCCTCTTGGGCATGGAATTCACCAGAGCTTCCCAGGTTGCCACTGGAGTCCTCTTCCACTCGACATCACGGAGCTGGTGGATGTTAGAGTCCTTGCGTTCCTCCACCTTCCGTTTGATGATGCCCCACAGATGCTCAATAGAGTTTAGGTTTGGAGACATGCTTGGCTAGTCCATCACCTTTACCATCAGCTTCTTTAGCAAGGCAGTGGTTGCCTTGGAGGTGTGTTAGGGGTCATTATCATGTTTGAATACTGCCCTGCAGCCCAGTCTCTGAAGGGAGGTTATCATGCTCTGCTTCAGTATACCACAGTACATGTTGGCATTCATGGTTCCCCCAATGAACTGTAGCTCCCCAGTGCCAACAGCACTCATGCAACCCCAAACCATGACACTCCCACCACCATACTTGACTGTAGGCAACACACACTTGTCTTTGTACTCCTCACCTGGTTGCCGCCACACACACTTGACACCATGTGAACCAAATAAGTTTATCTTGGCCTCATCAGACCACAGGACATGGTTCCAGTAATCCATGTCCTAAGTCTGCTTGTCTTCAGCAAACTGTTTGCCGGCTTTCTTGTGCATCATCTTTAGAAGAGGCATCCTTGTGGGACGACAGCTATGCAGACCAATTTGATGCAGTGTATGGCATATGGTCTGAGCACTGACAGGCTGACCCCCACCCCTTCAACCTCTGCAGCAATGCTGGTAGCACTCATATGCCTATTTCCCAAAGATAACCTCTGGATATGACGCTGAGCACATGCATTCAACTTCTGTGGTCGACCATGGTGAGTGGAACCTGTCCTGTTAAACCGCTGTATGGTCTTGGCCACCGTACTGCAGCTCAGTTTCAGGGTCTTGGCAGTATTCTTAAAGCCTAGGCCATCTTTATGTAGAGCAATAATTATTTTTTCAGATCCTCTTTGCCATGAGGTGCCAGTATGAGAGAGTGAGAGTGATAACACCAAATTTAACACACCTGCTCCCCATTCACACCTGAGACCTTGTAACACTAACTAGTCACATGACACCGGGGAGGGAAAATGGCTAATTGGGCCCAATTTGGACATTTTGACTTAAGGGTTTACTCACTTTTGTTGCCAGCGGTTTTGACATTAATGGCTGTGTGTTGAGTTATTTTGAGGGGACAGCAAATTTACACTGTTATACAAGCTGTGCACTCACTACTTTACATTGTAGCAAAGTGTCATTTCTTCAGTATTGTCACATGAAAAGATATAATAAAATATTTACAAAAATGTGAGGGGTATACTCACTTTTGTGAGATACTGTATATATTGATTAGGAAAATGACACACTTCCAACACCAAACACCAGTAAACATAAACAAGCGAAAGATGATGACACAGCAAACACAAAATAAACACCTATCTAACTAAATACAAGTATAGATAACACACATATAAGCAAAACAGGGGAACATGAGATAAGGGGAACAGGGAGCCAGGTCACTGGGAGCAGAAGGTGAGTAATTGAGCAGGAAGCAGGTTCCAGGGGTCAGGACTACGGGTCAGGATTCAGGATCACGGATCAGGGATCAGAACGGGTCAGACTCAGGCAGGGACACGGCTTGCAGGGAAAATACTGAAGCACTGGGACAGGATGCAAGGTGGGCTTATATAATCCCAGTAGTCCCATCAGGTGCAGACTAATGACTTGTATGATCCATCTGCGGAGGGACACCCGCTGGTGGCCAACAGAACAACACCATTTGGTTTTCCACACAACAGGGCCACCAGTAGGTGACCCACGCAAGGACACGGGTCCTGACATATAGCTTCCTCCAGTCTGGAACCAGGAACAGGGTATTATTGCTAAGCATCCAAGACTAGCCGACAATAGCTTAGATGCAAACTGGAACTAACTTGTAAAATCACACAGAATATATAGCACAACAGATCAGGTGAGCATAAACACATTATCGCATGCAAAGGAAACTGTATACAGGAATATGAGAAAGGAGAAGGAAGTTGGGACTTTAAATGAGGATATATAAGGATACTGACCAATGTGCGTTGTACAAACATAATTGTTTATTGGCCCTCCAAGGTCCTGGAAAGCAAGGTAAGTACCATACATCATAAACAAAATAATTGCATCACAACATGCATTGAATAGCAAACATATATGTGTTTATGCGTTTAGAACACTCTGCCTGTGCATTGAAGTAGAGCATTTGTAGGTTGTACAGAAATAATTGTTTATTGACCCTCCAAGGCCCTGGAAGGCAAGGTAAGTACCATACAGCATAAACAAAATAATTCCATCACAACATAAATTAGTAAAAAATATATAGCAAACATATATGTGTTTGTGCGTTTAAAACTGCAGAACACACTGCCTGGTAATTGGAGTGGAGCATCTGCCTCGGCGTGAAGTAAAACACTTGGGAATGGATAAAAGGACCATAAGGTAATACAAAAATTAGCTTCAGTAGAGAGATGGCATCGTCGTAAACCCGACGCATTTCGTGGGATAGTACCCACTCATCAGGGGTAGATGCAAACATATCTATATAAAAAATAAAAGGTAACAGAGTAAAACTATCCTAAGGTCTAATGGCATATCTATGTGATGGAATACATGATATGGGTATAGAGGGGGGTGAGATAATCAAACCTACCCTTAAAAAATGCCATGTGCGGTGTAGCAATACGGGCCAGGCCGCCTGGACGTCTGTCACGGGAGCTGAGGACCCGGTGACATGAGCCGGGGATGGGACCACCACGCAGACCACCCGGATGGCTGACATCTGTGGATGAATATGTGTGTGTAAATGGGTTATTGAAATGTGAATGTTTATGAAGGGTGCTGAATGTGAAAACAAAATGGCGAAGCCATACACCAAAACAGGGAAATAGGGAGGCAAAAGGTAAGTGCCTGTGATAGAGTACAAAAATGCTGGCGTCAGAGAAAACCTAGACCAAGATCCACCACCAAGGGTGGCTATGAGAGAGGTGCAAAAAGTGTGAGGGAAACTATGGGGTTGATTTTCTAAAGCTGGAGAGTGCAAAAACTGGTGCAGCTGTGCATGCTAGCCAATCAGCTTCTAACCTCAGCTTGTTCAATCAAGCTTTGACAATAAAACCTTGAAGCTGATTGATTTCTGTGTGGAGCTGCACCAAATTTTACACTTTCAAGCTTTAGTAAATCAACCCCTATATGTCAAATAATTACCACAGATAGGAAGTCAATGAATACGTCTGCAACCAGCCTTGTGCATGTGTAGTGATATCACCATGCTGTTTGCCATCAGGTGGACTCTGCATAAATACTCCCAGCCAGCCCAGTAACCCGGCCCAATGTTACACAGGCATGACCAGGTAAGGGAGGGCATCCGAGCAAGGGGTGGCCAGGATCGCTCCACCCAATTGTCAGCCAAGATGGAATCATATCGCTCCTGTCGACGTGCACCAGAAGGGGCACTAACAGCATTGGGCGATGGCGTAACATCGATGCGCAGATATGCCGATCCATCCTGCCCCATCCCCCCAACCACTGAAACAACAGATCAGGTGAGCCTAAACACATTATCACATGCAAAGGAAACTGTATACAGGAATATAATTAACATAGCAGAGGAACACTTCCCGTTCCGGCGCCCGCATGGAGAGGAGGTAGCGGTGAAGAGCTCCCCTCGGTTCCTCCAGAAATCTGCCTGAAAAGCCCGCACACACTGAGGTACCCCCCTGCCTGCACCCCCCCATACCCAGGGGAACACAAGTCCCGGGACATGGACCGCTTTGTAGAGCCGTAGACGGCCCGCACAGCTCCGCTCCCACTTCAGCCTGAGGGAGACAGCACACACGCTGCAGCCAACATGGCGGCCGCACCGCTGACACACACCGCTCCAGCGGCTCCACAGCAAGGCCCAGCGCTCTCATTACAAAGCCCTCCACACCAGAGCACGCTCCCAGGACCCCCACCTGACCCCCCACTCGACCCTGCCTCTCCTGCAGGGATCGCCCAGGCATCTTACAACGACTTAAAGGGACACTTCGATAAGGTCGGGAAAGACGTGACGAAAAAGTTATCGGAGACAGTGGTATCCTCACTCCTCCCACTAGTGACGGACCCGCTAGGGACGTCCTCTCCGTCCCAGCTCACCCCCCAGTCCACCCCCAGGACCCTCGCACGAGACCACACCTCCCGAAACATTACTCTCGCGACCCGGAACGACACCTCGGCGACCTCGCCACACACAGTCGCCACGCCGGCGGTACAACCGACGTCGCACACACGACAGAGGGAGTCCGACTTCACCCTCGCCTCGACACGCCCGGCAGATGCCGAGATGTTTCGCC
>BLSH010230440.1:354654-364725 GCA_018402905.1 Glandirana rugosa
CATCTCTCCCTGTATCTCCCTTTTTCTATCCGCTTCCAGACATCAGCCCTGCCTGTTGGAATACAGACCTTCCCCTATCTTTTTCCCTCTATGTCCCTCTCTACATGCATAGATTCATTGATTTCTTTAAAACAGGTATGTCAGGAGATGGCGCTGTCAATAAAAGTCTACTGTGTTGGCTTAGTTTAAAAGGTATACAATTTCTTGTATGTGTTATAGAATAAATATATGTGTGGGTATTGTGAGGTACATATAATGCTTATTATCAATGATAAAAACCCAAAGTGCAAGTAATTGTGCAAATACAAATACGGACACTTGTATTTGCACAATTACTTGCACTTTGGGTTTTTATCATTGATAATAAGCATTATATGTACCTCACAATACCCACACATATATTTATTCTATAACACATACAAGAAATTGTATACCTTTTAAACTAAGCCAACACAGTAGACTTTTATTGACAGCGCCATCTCCTGACATACCTGTTTTATTCCACATTTTCCTCCTCGGAGGTAAATATCTGAAGGGCAGCAGTCTATTCTTCTCCTTACATTATATATCTTCTCCAAGCGCAGGATCCTTTTCCCTATATTTTGATCATTGATTTCTTTACCAACAAAATAATGCTGCAACCTTAAATTCCAAGAATCTACCATTACATTGTGCACTTGGGAGATGTAGTTCTGGGGGCATCTCTACATCAATACGAACTGAGCTCACAGCAGATGTACCTGCAAGAATTTTACAAGTCTGGCTAAGATGTAATAGGTGTACATAGTGTAGGTGTTTTTACTTTTGTAGGTTTTTTGGCAGGAGAGGAAAAATCTAGACAGGCCTGACTGTAAGTGCAGACCTGAATGTTTTGATCTGGGCTGGGAGTGGCTCAGGGGTGGGGCTGGAGATGGAGGGAACGTACACTCCTTGGAGATTCCTCCCCTTAAGCTGGGAAAGCTCTAGAAGGGGGATGGATGAGGAGGTGTCACTTCCTGATGTATGACAAGGAGCCCTGACCAATCCACAGGCTGGGTTGTCAGGGGGCAGGCCTCCTTAAATACAGCTATCTGCCAGCAGGTGTCAGGAGAGTGTCGGGTGGAAGAGAGGAGGATGTAGATGGAGCTGCGAATTGGGCCTCGCCCCAGGAGGGGAGCCCCCAGTCTGGGGGTTGAACCTAAGGCCTGAGGCTTGGGTGCAGCCGGGAGCGGGAGTGGGCTCCTGGAGTGGCACAAGAGAAGCAGGAGAGCAGCTAAGTTCTACATGGAAAGAGACTCTTTAAAGGATGAGAAGACTGAGATAGTCTGGGAAGAGAGAGTGCAGTCTGTAGAAGTCAGGAGGAGCCAGCCAAGGGGAAGGAGAGCCATAAGACCGCAGTACAGACCGGATGGGTCTGGAAGATGGATGGGCTGGGAGTATGTATGGGCCAAACAGACCCCTGTTCTGTTCGCACCAGATTTTTCGAATATCCCAAAAGTTCGGACCCAAACAATGAACCCCATTGAAGTCAATGGACCCGAACATCAAAAATCAAAAGTGCCCATTTTGAAGGCTTACATGCAAGTAATTGGGCATACAATGGTTATAGGGGTCCGGGTCCTGTCCTAGGGGACATGTATCAATGAAAAAAAATTGTAAAAACCATCATTTTTTAAGGAGCAGTGATTTCAATAATGCTTAAAGTGAAAAGAAATTGAAATATTCCTTTAAATAGTGTGCCTGGGGGGTCCCCTTAGTCTGCCTGTAAAAGGGTGCATCTCTGGGATGTGTAGAACATAGCCAGAGCAAAATGACATTTCCAAAGGGACTGGTTTGGATTTTAAGGGGAACCCCGCGCAAAATCAAAAAGGTTTGGATTTTAAGGGGAACCCCGCGCAAAATTTTACAAAATTGACGTGGGGTTCCCCCCTGGAATCCAAGACAGACCCTTATCCGAGCATGCAACCTGGCCAGCCAGGATAAGGGGGGGTACGAGTGATTGCCCCCCTCCTGAACCGTACCAGGCTACATACCCTCAACATAGGGAGTATGGCTGCTTTGGGGCGGGGGGGCTTATCGGAATCTGGAAGCCCCCTTTAAACACTTCAATACTATGCACTTAGAACACTTTATTACCAGACCAATTTTCAATTTTCAGTGCTGTTGCGCTTTGAATGACAATTGCGTGGCCGTGCGACGCTGCACCCAAACAGATTTTTTATCATTTTGTTCCCACAAATAGAGCTTTCTTTTGGTGGTATTTGATCACCCCTGCGGTTTATAAAAAAAGACCGAAAATTTTGAAAAAAAAAAAAATTCTCTATTTTTGTCACAAAACTTTGTAAATAAGTAAATTTTCTCCATCACTGGGGGGCACTGATGAGGCTACACCGACGGGCACTGATGTGGCAGTACTGATTGGCACTGATGAGGCGGCACTGATGAGGTGGCACTGATGATGAGGCACTTATATGCAGCGATGATGAGCACTGTTAGGCGGCACTGATAAGCAGCACTGACGGGTACTGAGAGGTGGCACTGATATACAGCACTGATGGGCACTGATATGCAGCACTGACGGACACTGCTAAGTGGCACTGATGGGCACTAATAGACAGCACTGATTGGCACGCATAGGCGGCACTGGGCACTGATAGGTGGCACTGATGGGCACTGATAGATGGGCACTGGTAGGTGGCAATGGTGGGCACTGATATGTGGCACCGGTATGCATTGATAGGGGCACTTTTGGGCACTGATAGGGGCACTGGTGGGCATATACATTGATAGGGGCTCATTCCCTGGTGGTCTAGGGTGGCATCTGAAGGTGGCACTGAGTGCCATCCACATTGGGCAGTATATCACTTACCTGGTGGTCTAGGGGAGTCTCCCTGGTGGTCCAGATCGGCTCCCTGGTGGTCCCTGGTCGGCTCCCTGGTGGTCCTGGGTGGGCGCATCCCTGGTGGTCCCTGGGCAGGCTCCCTGGTGGTCTAGGGTGGCGATCCGAGGGAGGGCTGTGCTGATAAATCATCAGCACAAACCCTCCCTGTCAGGGATGCAGCCGATCGGCTCTCCGCTCCTCAGGTCTGCAGACCTGAGTACAGGAAAGCCGATAAACGGCTTTCCTGTGTTACACTGTGACCAGCCGTGATTGGTCACGGCTGGGCACATGGTAAAGTGCTTTGGATCAGAGCGCTTTACCGAGATCGGTAAGCGCGGCGGCTTGTTATCCTGAGGACTTCATATGACGTCCAGTCAGGATAACTAAGCCACTTCCCGGCCATCATTCTGCATACGGCGGTCGGGAAGTGGTTAATAAGGGGGCCCCCTGATTCCGGCCCCCCATGTGAATAAGTATCGGGTAAAAAACATAGGAGCATTACCTAATCACTTCGTATAATAAGTGGAGCAGTCAGGTGTCACGGAAGCCAGCGACCCACAGGTTCACCCCCCAATTCCTCGACACAGCAAGTATCCGACAGGGGTGTAAATAATTAGCCCAAACCCCCCCCCCCCCCAACCCACTACACTAGAACCCTCACGCAACACCGAAACCAAGCTGAGTCGCTGGCCTCCTAACCCAAGACCTAAGCCCATCAAAATAATCCCTGTTTAACTAGATATCTTTGTACGATGACCTGCAACCACCCTTTGGAATTACCCTGTTCTTTAATGAATGATTCTTACATGTTTGAATTGTACTCTAACCCTATATTGACAACTTTATATGTAACACTGTTGTATAACATGACTAAGTCCTGAAAGCTTCTTCTCAATAAAAGCTTATTGAATAAAAAAAAAAACAAAAAAAAAAAAAACACAGGAGACAATTAGGGACAAGTCCTTTATTTAAAAAGCAAAAAAAATATAAATGTCCCCCATTGCAATCCATCGTCAATCACGGCGAGCGGAGGAGCCTAAAAAAAAAAAAAAAAGCCGTAGGGCAACTGTGGCTTACTCCAGAAACATTAAGAATTAACTTGATGACACTAATCCCCCTCCTAAAGAATCTGAACACTGTGCTTGCAAAGCACATAATGGCCTGAATTACTCTGGGACACCATGAACAATGTCCCCATTTTTGCAATGCTAATTCTAATGCAAGAGGGACAGCAGCAGCACACAGGGATCTCTCACACTGCTCTTTACTCACTAATGTTCTCAGATAATTGGATGCCTCCTTCCAATATCTTCCAGACACCTCTACTGGGAGTTCTTCAGACCATATCCCGAAAAGAAGTCCCTCAGTCAGCTCCAGCAGAATAGACCCCCCCCCCCCCCCCCAGCTGCATAGCTGGGACCTCGATGAGTAGTGGAAACATGGCAGACCTGCCCATAATGGCAGCAGCCCTCTAGTCCGGGATCTCGTCCTCTAAGACAAGAACCCCTCTGTTTCAAACCCCAGACTATTTATGCTTCCTCCCAGCCACCATCTGGGCACCGCCCCCCAGGGATTGGCTAAGGCAGCATAAATAATCAGCTGCTGATTTGACTCTTCCAGCCCACTATTCTCCAGAACCCCCCAGAAAAAGAGGGGGAAGCAGTCAACCTTGCAGCCAGTGAAACACAGTATAGACCAAAATAATCTCACATAGCTCAACTGATTACAGTGAGCTAGTAACTAAATTTACCTAACCTAGGAGGGTGCTACACCGGTGACTAGACATTTGCCCTCTACTTGCCCTTTTTTTGGTATAAATTCCACAATTCAGGTCCTCTAACTGGATGACCTAGAAAGCTTCAATAAACGGCAAGAGTATAACGGTATCTTCTGCATTAGAATGCTGTCAGCTGCAAGACTATTTGAGCTGTCTTGAATTCCTACCACATTCCTCCTTTTTTTTTATTGCTTTTACACCTCCATATAAATGTCCTCAGGACAAGATGATCTAATTAGTAAACCTTGATTTCTTGTTACTGAGTGTGATATGTAATCGCGAAACAGCAGAAGTAATTATGAAAATATACAAGGATAAGATTTTGTGGTTCAACTTGAATCAAAGGAATGAATAAAAAAAAACAGAATGTTTCTCAAGAAAGTTCTTTTTCTCATTAAAAATGGATGTACAGAAGCATAAACTTTATCACTGAGATTTTTTGTTTTGTCTAGGGTAAACCATCTACTTTTTATATTATGTGCAATAAAGATACTGGGAATTTTGTACAATGACTAAACCTTTAGGGCACTTTCGCACTGCGGCGAGAGGGCGGTGGCGGTAAATCGCCACTAGTTTCAGAGGCACTTTTCCGCTGGTATAGCAGCGCTATGGCGGGAGCAAGCACATTTAACCCCCCACAAGAGGTGAAAAGTGGCGGCACGCGGCACTTCCAAACCGGTGTTCAGCCGCTTCGGAAGCGCTGCCCATTGATTTCGATGGCAGGGGTGGTGGAGGAGCGGTGTATACACCGCTCAACGCACCGCCCCAAAAGATGCAGCTTGCAGGACTTTTCCTAACGTCCTGCAAGAGCACCGCGCCAGTGTGAAAGCACTCGGGCTTTCACACTGGGGTGCATTGGGATTAGTTTTTCAGGCACTTTACAGGTGCTCTTTTTAGCGGTAAAGCACCTGAAAAATGTCCCAGTGTGAAAGTGGCCTTAAAGTGGATGTAAACCCACCACCCACCCAGTATAAACTAATGGCACAGTATTAATGTATATGTACATGCAAGACTTCTGCATGTATCCCCACCTTGCAAATGTCACCCCTTTCAGCAGTAGAAACTCAAACAAACTTATCCCTGGGACTTTTTATGGTATGGCACCCCCAAAAAATGAATTTAGTGTAGGATATATGTTGCATACATTTTATTGAAAATTGGTTAAAATATTAAAATTGGACACTTGATAAAAAAACACAGCATTACAGGTTATACCATATATGAGTACACATAACAATTGTAAGAACCATTGAGTATAGTCACACTAGCAAATATTTTTGTCGAAGAGTCCCGACATGTTTCGGAAACTTTTACCTATAGTCTTTTCCTTCTTCAGGGGACATATAGCGTGTGTACTTTATTGTCTAGAAATGTATACACATATCATAGTGAGCAATATATAAGATATATATAAACATAAGTTTAAGCATAGCATACACATAGTGTAACACATTGACAACTATCGCATAGAATACCATTAAGAAAAAATGAGTAGTTCAGACACTAGTGGCCAGAGAGCATGTATATATGTTTCATATACATAGTGGTCATACCATTGTCATATATGCCTAACAGAAAAAGCTAGAGAGATTACAACCAAACAGACACAGAGAAAATATTGCTTATGTATAATCATATTATATCTCTTGCTGCTACTTACAGTGTATCGATGATGCTGTATATGTTCCCGGCTTAGGCCCCCAGGGTATCCATTCTGCTTCAACCTGCACCTAGTACAGTCCTGTATATGCCAGGTCAGTCTGATAAGGGTCACCCCAATGATTAGATGGATAGCCCCCAGGGTATAGCTACCCACATCTGTCCTTCTGGGGTTCACCTATCAGAGTAGGAAGCGGTCTATGAAGTAGTTGTGGGCTGGCAGGCCGGAGGGGGAGTGGGGCGAGGAGGAACGAGAGAGGAGACAACGTGTGTCTTCCCGGAGTAGGCTCGGATGTAAGACTAAAAATCAGCAGTAACAGCCTTGCAAATCACTGGAATCAGTGGGTGTCTCTCTTTGCTGAAGCTCTGTGGGTGGAGTTGTGATGTCACAAGACTTCCCACCCAGCTCTATACTGAGAGCTGGAGGAGATGGGAGGGCTGGTGTGAAGCTTTGTATGCTCCATGCAGGAGATAAGAAAATGATTTGTCACTCACAAAGCATGGGATGAAACAACTCCTTTTTCTCCCTAAAGCTTCGTACACATGGTGTGACGGTCGTATGAAAATGGTCGTACAACAGCTTGTTGTACGATCATCCGACCGTTAGTACGTGCGATTAGAACAGCCAACGTGCGACGGTCATACAACAGAAGTTGGATGAGCAGACTAGAAAACTTTGGTTGTACAACAAGCGGTCATACGACTGTTGTACTGTGTGTACAGAGAAGTTGGTCCAACAAGTTGTACGTGCAAAACGCGCATGCTCAGAAGTCAGGAACAGCTGGCAGTGTCCGTTTGTGTAAACCTACGTTCCAATTTCACAATGCATATTCGTCTATCGGCAATTGAATTCAAATAGCGAAATACAGTGCACATTAGCAGGGATAATAATAAAGATGCATTGCTAGTGGTACTCATGTTACAAATGTAATGAAAGACATTTGTTCTGTAGTGATAGAAATAGAATTTGCATTATTTTGAATCTCTTTTATTCTATTTAACATTTCCCCAATATCATTATCTCTAAAATGTAATTCCAAAAATTTTAAGTATTATTTGTCTCTTGCTAATTGTTCTAACTTTTCTTTTCAATGTAACTGCCTACTTCAAACCTGTCATTTGAATCAAAAACATAGGCACGTATTGTTATTTTCATTATTCTTTATTTTTAAGCATAAAGGACATAAATTAAATTAGAAATGCAATTTTTCTGTAAATAAAATATAACAGAAAAAAGTGCTTGTTATAATCAAAATGTGTTAAAGAAAAAACAAACTAAAAGAATAAAAACAAAAATACAGAAAAATAAATAAATACATCAATGGGGGTATTGGCCATAATCCCCAGACCATGGCTGTTGGTGGGAGCCATGGGGAACAAATTGCCACTGGGCAGCATGCTGGGGTGGTGGTTGGGATGGGTGTTGAGATGTGTAGGTGGTGGAGGCACATTCTCATAGAGCTCTGTGTAGTCCGTAATGAGCCCCCTTTCCCCCTTGAAGAGCACTTGGGTCACCAGCTCCTCAGACCTGCTCCGCTGGTAGGGAGTTATTTTTTTTAGTTTAGCAGCTGCATAGGCAGCAAATGACTCCTCTTGGTCTAGATCCCTCCGGAGGATGGCTGTGGCCTTCTGGAAGAATGAGGAAGCACTCTCATCTACATGATGTGTTTTTCTCTTCCTTTTAAGACCAACGCGTAGGGGAGGGATTTGCGATTCACAAACCAGGGAAGAGCCAGCTGCCTCCTCCTCAGTCACCGTCTCCGTGACACTTTCCTGTGTATAAAAACGTGACATTATTAGAATATCTTAGTTTGTGTGGGTCATCAATCCAAACAATTTCCCATTTCCTGACTGCTGCTAAATGAATAATTAGAAACACAAAACACTAGCATTCTAGCAACAGCATTTGGATTTATCCTTAAAATGACTTTAGGGTACAACTGTGTTTGGATATTGAAATAAATGTGTTAAGGCTCAAATATTTGGCCAATAATGTTTAGTTATTATCATTGTATTTTATCTTTACAATATGTTTTGTCTCTGACGTACTTCACATTGGCATTGGGCTTTATCTGCTTGTACAGATGGTTGACATGGTGGCCATTGTGGAAGGGCAGGATTATGACTGCTTGAAGGAGAAGTATGAAAGGCCTAACAGCCATAAAGATTACAAATAAGAGCGAGTCATAAGTCGGCTGTCCAGAAAACATGGTTTCATGGTGTCGAGTTTCTTCGAGAAAGGGGTGTTGCATCAGCGAAACGCGTGAGTTGATGCCACCAGGTGTTCTTACTGATGCGTTTCGGGGGTGCCCCCCTTTATCAAAACTCAAGTAGCTTTGATACAGGAGGGCACCTCCGAAACGCATCAGCTGGGAACCCCTGATGGGATCAACTCACATGTTTCGCTGATGCAACAACCCTTTTTCCAAAAAACTCGAGTTTGGAGGAAGGGGGGGTTGCACCCCAGAAACACGACACTTGATAACCCCCTGATGGGATAGATCACATGTTTACACTTTGTCGTTTGGGGCCTAAAATATTTGGGTGGTTGATGTCTCTTTTGAAAATAACTTTTACACCTTAAAAACCACCTCGGAATGTGCTTGTACTAAAACATTTTTACACAAACAGTGTATGGCTTCTTCTTTACTTGATCTATACCTGTGAATTTATTAAGTTTATGTATTTACAGAGCAAATGTGCTCTTATATGTTGTCAATGCATGCTAATTTCAGCAGGAAACCTTTGAAGCAGTGGGGAATGCATCATGTTTTTGTTCTTCATGCATGAAATGCATGAAGAACAAAAACATTGTGTGTGTGTGTGTAGCAGACCCCCCACACCAAAATACTTAGCTGAAGCTGATATTGTGACCTCATGGAGAAATGAAGGTTAGATTTCCCTCTTGGAGCAAGTGACAAAATAAAAAACATATGTAGAACATATTTTATACATATAAGAATGACAGACAAGAGTAGTTAAACTGAATGATTAATTTATTAGGCCAACAAAACATTAAACACGATCAGGAATCACGTCCTGCCAGAACACAGCCCCTCTACCACAAAATAGTCCATATATTTGATCCGCAAATCCCTTGCATTCTGGGTGGCCAAGGTAGCATGGCTAGTCTGGAGGTCTGCGCATCCAACGACGGAAAACCTTCAGCCACTGTACTAGGGCCTGGCAGGGCTGGATCAATGTCACTGGGCACGGAGGTCATATAGCTGCTAGCATTCCTGTGTAAAAAATGATGGAGGATGCAGCAGCACAATACCACATGATTGATTTTGTACAATGCCAGGTTTATAAGCGTTAGAAATAAGCGGAACCTATTAGACAAAATTCCAAATGCGTTTTCCACCACCCTTTAAGCACGAAAAAGTCTTTAACCACTTGCCGACCGCCAACCGCAGGTTGACGGCGACAAGGTGGTTCGTTATCGCAAATCGCCGTCATACGACGGCGGCTGCGATAACGCGCACTGTGAGCCAGTTGGACGCCAACCGCCAGCCGTTCACCAATTTCTGAAAAAGCACGAATTTCCCACCACCTTTTGCGTAAACCTTAAAACAGATTATCCAAGGCGAATAAAGATTGCGAATATTTGGACCGTAACATGTTTTAGTTAGTACACCATAACACGACGACGTAGGAGGTAGTAAAAAATGTGTCCTTACGATCGTCGATATACTGGAGGCACGGGTCACTGTAACTAGGTCGGGACGGTCCGGGATCATGTCACCGACTTCCAAAAGGCAGCAACCTACGCGTC
>BLSH010230440.1:365196-433903 GCA_018402905.1 Glandirana rugosa
ATAAAAAAAAAATAAAAACCCCAAAAATGAATTCTCATCATCCGTAAACGCGGCCACTTTTGCGCAAACCAATCAATAAACGCCGATTGAGATTTTTTTTATCGCAAATATGAGGAAGAATATAAATCGGCCAAAAACGGTGAAAAAAAATGTTTTTTTATATTTTTTTTTTGGATTTGTATTTTAGCAAAAAGTAAGAAATGTGGGTTTTTTTGCAAAATTGTCGCTCTTCTTTTGTTTATAGCGGCGATCAGAAATGACGCAGAGGGGATCAAATACCACCAAAAGAAAGGTCTGTTTGTGGGAAAAAAAGGACGCAAATTTCGTTTGGGTACAACGTCGCACGACCGCGCAGTTTTCAGTTAAAGCGACGCAGCGCCGAATCGCAAAAAGGGCTCCGGTCCTAAAGCTGGAAATCCTTCCGGGGCTGAAGTGGTTAATTTAAGATCCTCTGCTCAGGGGTCAGGTTGCATTGAGGAAATGGCTTCATGAGATGTTCTCCAAGAGCAAACGCCTCATCTGCGACAAACAAAAAATTGAGACCCTCCACATTTTGACCTGCAGGTGGCAAGTTGAGGGTGCCATTCTGAAGCTGCCTGTAAAACTCTGTTTGCATTATGACTCCTCCGTCAGAGTTGCCACAATTCTTCCCCACATCCAAGTACAAAAACTCGTAGTTTGCAGGCACAATGGCAAGCATCGCTATGCTGCAAAACCCCTTGTAATTGTAGTAATACGAGCCAGAGTTGGGTGGTGGGACAATCCTCACATGCTTGCCATCAATGGCACCCCCGCAGTTGGGAAAATCCCATTGCTGCAAAAACTGTGCAGCAACTTCTTGCCATTGCTGGGGATTGGAAGGAAACTGTGGAGAAAAAAATAACAAAATAGACATTTACTATTTGCACACAAAACATAGAAATGTTATTTAACAGAAAAATGCTAGGGCAACATAAGGATAGACTTCTATTTCCAGCACAGTGGACAGGTAAGAAGTGTCATAATCCCAAGCTACATACACACTATACTATTACAATCACATTTTTAAAAGAATAATCAACCAAAATCTATCATATGAGGTCAAATTAGTAGGTAATCAAGCAGGCCCTTGCACTACATGGTTTGGGTAGTTTTAAGGAAATGTGACCCACAAAAGTTGGAGAGTGTGTATAGGAGATTACATGTCAGGAGATTCAGTAGTTTGAAATGCTGACTATACTTTTTGGGAGGGTGGGGATTATCTTTGACGTAATAAGAAGACCTCAGGCACTCTGCAGGATTTGAAACACACAAATAAAGTTTGAAAAGTGTGTGTTTTTTTTGGGGGGGGTTAAGCCCCAAAATGCAGCTGAAATAAATAATTGTGACGTTACCAGGCTGAGTGTGTATGGACACAGGACGACATGCTGGGGAGGCGTGTTGAGTAAAAAAGGAGGTAAATTAACCTTAGAGCATGCATGAGGCCAAAGAAGACATTCACAGCATATTGTAATGTTGCTAATTAGGTATTGCCAAAAAAAAGGCAAATACAATATTATCAAGCAGAAACACATCAAATGTGGTATTAACATGAAACATACCTTAATATATTCCTTCTGCAGCACCTGTATGATGACTGAGCATGTCTCAGGAATAATGACTCCAAGAGCCTGGTGGCTTCTTCCTGTCGCCAGGTAGCGCAAGGTGGCAATAAGCCTTTGCTCAGGGGTGATAGCAAGGCGCATGCATGTGTCCTGCTTCTGGATATAGAGGGACATCAATGCCAAGAGGTGGTTAAAGCAGGAATCCATCATCCGAAGATAATTCCTGAAATCATCAAGATTATTCTCCTGGAGCTCCCTGACTAAAGCCATATGACCAAATTGATCATGGTTAAGTAACCACTTTTTGGTCCAAAAACGTCTCTCCCTGCTTTTCCTGCGTTGGTTTTGGGTCCAAGCCAGGACTCCTAGGCCAACAATAGCAAGATTTCTCTCTCTAGATCTCAACATGGCTGGTTGACGAATGAATGGTCAGGAACGATCTGAAAGTCGCGAATCAACTCTCACCAAACTTCAACTAACACAAAATTAAATGAAGGGGCCCAAAGGGTGGCGCACGATAAAGGAACTTCTTCTTTATACACTCATAGCATGTCACTACGTTCGGCTTGGTCGTACGATCGCTTAGTGCACGTCAGTACGCGAGACACAACAGCCAACATACGATTTGGGCCGTTCGGTCGTACGACCCTCGCACCGTGTGTATAAGGCTTAAGTCAGTCTTTCTCTCACTGAAAAAAGATAAGAGCATTGCTCAGAGGGGGATTAACTCTTTGTAGCAAGACTAGGCACAGATGACATGATATCCACTCCTGGACAAGGTAGAAGTCTCAGTAAAAAACATTTTTTTTTGGGTTTACATCCACTTTAAGGAGCATATAAAGCGTGAAATCTGAGATGAATTGTTCACTGCAGCTGAATCTTTTAGATGCAGGTGTTTTAAATGTCATTAAAGCGGAGTTCCACCTAAAAGTGGAACTTTCACTTTAATAGGAGGCATGTAATTTTTTTGGGAGGGCAGCTGGGACCCTGTTTTGACAGGGTCCCAGCTGCTCTGCCTGTCCTGTTGCCGCGGGACAGGGAGGGAGTTCACCTTCCCCCCTCCCACCCGGCGATCTTCTGGGACACGTCACAGGTCCCAGAAGATAGCCATTCACAAAGCACGGCGCGACTCGCGCATGTGCAATGCGCACCTGGCTTTGACGTCAAAGCCGGGCACCCACACTTGTGATGCCGGCACCACCGAGGGGAGGAGGAGGGGAACGAGCCTTGGGAACATCACTGGAGCCTGGGACAGGTAAGTCTCCAATTTGTTAAAAGTCAGCAGCTACACTTTTTGTAGCTGATGACTTTTAACTGGGTGGAACTCTGCTTTAATTGATTGATTCACCACCAGTGAATGGATTGGTGAAAACCACATTAGCTGCTTTATTAATACAATATCTAACAAAGGTGAGTACATCCCCTCACATTTTTGTAAATATTTTGTATATTTTCATGTGACAACACTGAAGAAATTACACTTTGCTACAATGTAGAGTAGTGAGTGTACAGCTTGTATAACAATGTAAATTTACTGTCCCCTCAAAATAACTCAACACACAGCCATTAATGTCTAAACCACTGGCAACAAATTAAGTACACCCCTAAGTGAAAATGTCCAAATTGGGCCGAGTTAGCAATTTTTCCTCCCCAGTGTCATGTGACACGTTCGTGTTACAAGGTCTCAGGTATGAATGGGGAGCAGGTGTGTTAAATTTGGTGTTATTGCTCTCACTCTCTCATACTGGCCACTGGAAGGTCAACATGGCACCTCAAGAACGCTCTGAGGATCTGAAAAAAAGAATTGTTGCTCTACATAAAGATGGCCTAGGCTATAAGAAGATTGCCAAGACCCTGAAATTGAGCTGCAGCACGGTGGCCAAGACCATACAGCGGTTTAACAGGACAGGTTCCACTCAGAACAGTCCTCGCCATGGTCGATCAAGAAAGTTGAGTGCACGTGCTCAGCGTCATATCCAGAGGTTGTCTTTGGGAAATAGAAGTATGAGTGCTGCCTGCATTGCTGCAGAGGTTGAAGGGGTGGGGGGGTGGTCAGTCTGTCTGTGCTCAGACCATACGCCGTACTCTGCATCAAATTGGTCTGCATGGCTGTCGTCCCAGAAGGAAGCCTCTTCTAAAGATGATGCACAAGAAAGCCTGCAAGCAGTTTGCTGAAGACAAGCAGACAAAGGGCATGGATTGCTGGAACCATATCCTGTGGTCTGATGAGATCAAGATAAACTTATTTGGTTCAGATGGTGTCAAATGTGTGTGGCGGTGACCAGATGAGGAGTACAAAGATAAGTGTGTCTTGCCTACAGTCAAGCATGGTGGTGGGAGTGTCATGGTCTGGGGCTGCATGAGTGCTGCCGACACTGGGAGGGAGGGAACCATGAATGCCAACATGTACTGTGACATACTGAAGCAAAGCTAGATCCCCTCCCTTCGTAGACTAGGCCGCAGGGCAGTATTTGAACATGATAACGACCCCAAACACACCTCCAAGACGACCACTGCCTTGCTAAAGAACCTGTGGGTTAAAGTGATGGACTGGTCAAGCCTGTCTCCCTATTGAGCATCTGTGGGGCATCCTCAAACGGAAGGTGGAGGAGCGCAAGGTCTCTAACATCCACCAGATCTGTGATGCCGTCATGGAGGAGTGGAAGAGGACGCCAGTGGCAACCTGTGAAGCTCTGGTGAACTCCATGCCCAAGAAGGTTAAGAAAGTGCTGGAAAATAATGGTGGCCTCACAAAATATTGTCACTTTGGGCCCAATTTGGACGTTTTCACTTAGGGGTGTACTCACTTTTGTTGCCAGCGGTTTAGACATTAATGGCTTTGTGTTCAGTTATTTTGAGGGGACAGCAAATTTAAACTGTTATGCTATCTGTACACTCACTACTTTACATTGTAGCAAAGTGTCATTTCTTCATTGTTGTCATATGACAAGAGATAATAAAATATTTACAAAAATGTGAGGGGTGTACTCACTTTTGTGAGATACTGTATGTCCCTATTTTTTTCATAGGGAAAGGTTAACAATTTTTTTCAGATTTTTATTTCTGTCCGTGAGCCTATTAAGAAGAATTTTTGTCACTTTTAGTCTCTGTGATGCCCAAAGCAGAAATGGGGTGTTAGGACCTGGGTCTGAACCTACAACCTCTACCATGTCTAAAAATATCTCTTCTTTCTAAGACTCCTGAAATGCTGGACAGCTCCTTGTCTGATTGTTTGGACTTTCTTGCCTTGTCTATTGTTATTGGTGAACCTTGAACTCTTTGTTCCACCCATGAACTTCCCGATTTAAGTCATGCCTCTGCACTTCCTGTTTTTTATTGTGCTCTGCCCAGCCAGTTTCTCACTCTTGTCACTCTTGCTGATGTCTATATCTCTGCTATCACTTATTACCAAACTTTTTCTTGTTCCTCAACTATGCTTTTGCTTGATCCCAATCTGCAACTACTTGTTACTGATCATTGGCCTGTTTATTGACTATACTTCTGCCTAATCTCTATCTGCTATATCTGCTACTGAACCCCGGCTTGTTCTCCTCCTGGTGGGGTGATCCCGAGGACCTTGAACTGTTACTAAAATACAGCAAAACTCATCTCCACCATCAAGAGCTTTGGTGAACACAGATTAGTGCTTTAAACTTTGCACCTTGGGTAAGCCTGTATCATACTTCAAGGTGACCTGCTGCTGCACTTATCCAGCTGGTTGGTGGGAGCCTCTCTACTATTATAGTTACTGGTCTCCAAGCCTGACCCCTGACCATGACATGGTGAAAGTATACATCAGCAGATAGGCACAGATAGACTTTCAAGTCCTTCTAAGCACTACTAATAATGCATGTGATGATCAGTTTTGAATTTCTGCAATGTTCTTATCTTTACTCAGTACTGTAGCTCAGGTTTCTGCCATTGACATCTGACTTTAACCACTTCCCGACCGCCGTATGCAAAATGACGGCCGGGAAGTGGAAGTCATATGACGTCCTCAGGATAACAAGCCGCTGCGCGCCCGGGGGGGCGCACATCGCGGTGATCGGTGGTGTGGGAGGTCAGTCTGACCCCCCGCAATACCGATCTCGGTAAAGCGCTTCCATCCGAAGCACTTTACCATGTGACCAGCCGTGACCAATCACGGCTGGTTACAGTGTAACACAGGAAAGCCGTTTATCGGCTTTCCTGTACTCAGGTCTGCAGACCTGATGAGTGGAGAGCCGATCGGCTGCATCCCTGACAGGGAGCGTTTGTGCTGATGATTTATCAGCACAGCCCTCCCTCGGATCGCCACCCTAGACCACCAGGGAGCCTGCCCAGGGACCACCAGGAATGTACCCACCCAGGACCACCAGGGAGCCGACCAGGGACCACCAGGGAGCCGATCTGGACCACCAGGGAGACCCCCCTAGACCACCAGGTAAGTGACATAGTGCCCAGTGTGGATGGCACACAGTGCCAACTTCAGATGCCACCCTAGACCACCAGGGAATGAGCCCCTATCAGTGTATATGCCCACCAGTGCCCACCAGTGCCCCTATCATTGCCCACCAGTGCCCCTATCAATGCATACCAGTGCCACATATCAGTGCCCACCATTACCACCTACCAGTGCCCACCTATCAGTGCCCATCAGTGCCACCTATCAGTGCCCAGTGCTGCCTATGAGTGCCAATCAGTGCTGTCTATTAGTGCCCATCAGTGCCGCTTAGCAGTGTCCATCAGTGCTGCATATCAGTGCCCATCAGTGCTGTATATCAGTGCCACCTCTCAGTACCCGTCAGTGCTGCTTATCAGTGCCGCCTAACAGTGCTCATCATCGCTGCATATAAGTGCCTCATCATCAGTGCCACCTCATCAGTGCCGCCTCATCAGTGCCAATCAGTACTGCCACATCAGTGCCCTTCAGTGTAGCCTCATCAGTGCCCACCAGTGATGGAGAAAATGTACTTATTTACAAAGTTTTGTGACAAAAATAGAGAATTTTTTTTTCTTCAAAATTTTCGGTCTTTTTTTATTTTTAACACAAAAAATAAAAACCGCAGGGGTGATCAAATACCACCAAAAGAAGGCTCTATTTGTGGGAACAAAATGATAAAAAATCTGTTTGGCTGCAGCGTCGCACGACCGTGCAATTGTCATTCAAAGCGAAACAGCACTGAAAACGGAAAATTGGTCTGGTAGTAAAGTGTTCTAAAAGCATAGTATTGAAGTGGTTAAAATAAGGCCAGAATTTAAAGCCATTGTCTGGTCAACGGGTTTTAG
Organism: Glandirana rugosa; assembly: GCA_018402905.1. Taxonomy (NCBI): domain Eukaryota; kingdom Metazoa; phylum Chordata; class Amphibia; order Anura; family Ranidae; genus Glandirana; species Glandirana rugosa. The sequence continues at coordinate 372,048 of BLSH010230440.1, forward strand.
AGGGTAACATTGATCACCACACCATCATATGCTTTTCATAAACGTATTTATTCGTCACACTAGGAAAAGTGACCAATCAGGTGCATACTCCTCCCTTCAAAGAAAATAAAGCACCACTCCAACATTTAAAAAAATCTGAACAATTACTAATCCAATGTCCACAAGTGATGTCTGGACATATCAATAGTACAAAGTGCTGACATACATATGCTCTATCAATTTATAAGCCATATAGTCAGCGAGGGTCAAAAAGGAAGATAAAATAGACAAACCCGGGTAATTGCACCATGTCTAAGCAAATCCTCATATCACCTGAAAAGATGGGGCTATTGCTGGCTCCAAGTACAGCCCTGCACATATGATCAAACAGTGGCATAGTTGCAGCTTCTGGTCTATTGCTGGCTTAAACATACCATCAGACCAGATGATAGATCAGAGCTCCAAAAATGTTGCCAAGCCACCTAATGCTACTGTAATCAGGCTAAAAACATGGAGATGGCAATTAGGCAAGCACCCTGCATCAGAGGAAGGTAACATTAAAAAAAAGAAACCTACAGGAAGAATTAAATGCCTTGAAAGCAATACAATATACAAATATGCACCAGGTTTCACACTGCATACATACACATGGAGTTAAAATGCTTGGTATAAATAGACATTTAGGCAAAAATATTAAAGCTGAATGAACAGTTGTGGCAATAATGGGCTAATACTAACTCTTTAAATCTAAGCCTAACCCTCCTAAATTAAGGTATAGAAGCATAAGATGGCAAAATAAGTCCAACTCATCTTACATCTTAAAACCATATCATTGTTTGTGTTGTAGCAAGTTCTGCAGAGGCCACATCATTTAATATGTGGATCCAAGCTTCTGTACATAGTAACAAACAAGCTCACTCATCTCCTTTGTTCATATTTAAACTTGTTCTATTACCTGACACTATCATTTATTTTATGGTGTTTCTGCGCAGAGTGTAAAACCACTGGTTAATTGGCATATGGTACCTAATTCTGTTGTACTAAACCAAAGCTAGTCGTATGTCAGAATAATGTTTTTGGAAACATTTTTCAAGGGTTTTTAACTGTGTGGGTGAAAAAAAAATGTGTCACTGACAGTAAGAGAATCTCAGATTTTGCAATTGCAACACCGGTAATTTCTTACTTTGTGGGTGGATTAAAACAATGATTTGGCATTTTTGTGAACCAGGTCTCCCTGGGTAAGAGTTGATCCAATGATTGTACCAGTCTTGTACACATGTAATGACTTGTGGGTGAAGTTAGCAATCAGCTAGCAAGGTATCCACATTTTGGAGTGAGGCTTTTTGTACACAACCCAGTGCTTGATTAAAAGTTTGGACAAATGGATTAGGTCTGGGTCCTGATTCTTGTATCCCATGTGCCCTCTGAAGTGCATATGATAATGCCTATTTGAGGTAACACCTCATAAATGGTAGTCTCTGAACAAATTCTCAAAACATGCAAAAATTGCAGTTTCAAACAAGTGTTGCAGTGGGTGCACTGTCACAATGAAGTAAGGTTCTATGGTCTCGGGGTTAGTGAATGATGAAGTGACCCATTTAATGTCACAATGTGAAACTTCAAAAATGGGTACATGTTTTGCATAGGTGTGCGCAGCCAATTGCATTAGGGTTTGCACCTCAAACAGAACCTCAAACACACTCGTATGTGTGTGTGTATATATAAGGTGCTTGTGCAATCCTCCACCAGTGAAAATCAACAAAAATGCCTACTTACCAGATCTCTGTGATCCCCATCACAGAGATCAAAAGCGCTTAGGTAAGTAGGGGTTCCACGGTTCTGCAATGCGAATTCCGATCGGCTCATGCAAAAATCAAGGAGGCTTGCATTGTGAAGTACATCATGGTATTTATTGTAGAAGGTTTAAAAGTTTAAAAGTAACAGGCAGATTCAAAAATGCAGGGGACGCGCCAAGCGATCCACCTGCATTCCAGACTAGCTGAAGTGACGTTCAGTGTCACATTGCCCAATGGCATTTTGTCAGATATACTGACGTCATCAGGGGTCCCTCCTTACACCAGAAGTCCTGGCAGAGTCCCCCCTTACATCAGAAGCCCTGACAGACCCCCTCCCTACACCAGAAGCCCAGGCAGGGTCCCCCTGACACCAGAAGTCCTGGCAGAGCCCCTCCTTAAACCAGAAACCCTGCCAGAGCCCCTTCTTACACCAGAAGCCCTGGCAGAGTCCCCCCTTACACCAGAAGCCCTGGCAGAGTCCCCCCTTACACCAGAAGCCCTGGCAGAGCCCCTCCTTACACAAGAAGCCCTGGCAGAGCCCCTCCTTACACCAGAAGCTCTGGCAGAATCTCCCCTTACACCAGAAGCCCTGGCAGAGCCCCTCCTTACACCAGGAGCCCTGGCAGAGCCCTCTTTATACCAGAAGCCCTGGCAGAGGCCCCTGTACACCAGAAGCCCTGGTAGAGCCCCTCCTAACACCAGAAGCCCTGGCAGAGCCCCCTGTAAACCAGACACCCTGTCAGATCCTCCCTTACACCAGAAGCCCTGGCAGAGCCCCCCTTACACCAGAAGCCCTGGTAGAGCTCCCCTTACACCAGAAGCCCTGGCAGAGCCTCCCTTACACCAGAAGCCCTGGTAGAGCTCCCCTTACACTAGAAGCTCTGGCAGAGGCCCTCCTTACACCAGAAGCCCTGGCAGAGCCCCTCCTTATACCAGAAGCCCTGTCAGAGCCCCTCCTTACAACAGAAACCCCAGCAGAGCCCCTCCTTACACCAGAAGCCCTGGCAGAGCCCCCTTACACCAGAAGCCCTGGTAGAGCCCCTCCTTACACCAGCAGCCCTGACAGAGTCCCCCTTACACCAGAAGCCCTGGTAGAGTCCCTTCTTACACCAGAAGCCCTGACAGAGCCCCCCTTACACCATAAGCCCTGGCAGAGCCCCTCCTTACACAAGAAGCCCTGGCAGAGCCCCTCCTTACACCAGAAGCTCTGGCAGAATCTCCCTTTACACCAGAATCCCTGGCAGAGCCCTCTTTACACCAGAAGCCCTGACAGAGGCCCCTGTACACCAGAAGCCCTGGTAGAGCCCCTCCTAACACCAGAAGCCCTGGCAGAGCCCCCTGTACACCAGACGCCCTGTCAGATCCTCCCTTACACCAGAAGCCCTGGCAGAGCCCCCCTTACACCAGAAGCCCTGGTAGAGCTCCCCTTACACCAGAAGCCCTGGCAGAGCCTCCCTTACACCAGAAGCCCTGGCAGAGCTCCCCTTACACTAGAAGCTCTGGCAGAGCCCCTCCTTACACCAGAAGCCCTGGCAGAGCCCCTCCTTATACCAGATGCCCTGTCAGAGCCCCTCCTTACAACAGAAACCCCGGCAGAGCCCCTCCCCCCTCCAGAAGCCCTGGCAGAGCCCCCTGTACACCAGAAGCCATGGCAGAGTCCCTCCTTACACCAGAAGCCAAGTGGTCCCTCAGTGCTAGCTGGACAGGAAATCAACTGGGCAGCTCCTGGAAGAGGGAAGGGAGGGGACAGATGGGGATAGAGGGGAGGGAGATGGGGCACTGCTCACTCACCCAGGTTGGTATCTTGCAGCCACCATGGATCTTCCAGCTGCTATAGCTCAAATTCTCCCGCCCACACACCCCCTTTCTCAGGCAAAGGCTGCACACTAGGATTGCAGTGTGGGCGAGGTAGACAAAGAGAATGGGGGTGGGAGGAGGCAGAGCAAATCGAGTCCTCTCTCCTCTTCTGTTTGTTTCACCAGAAAAAAGTCCCGGCTGGCAGGGGGGATTAGTGTGTGCCCAGGCACACCCAACACACCCCATGCACATGCCTATGATGTTTTGGAAAACTGATCCCAATTCCTGTAAAAAGAGAGCTAATAAAGTAAAAAATGCATTCACATCAGGCACAGATCCTACCCGAATAATAAATATATCATCTATATATCTTTTCCACGGCTGCACACTACCACTGTTTGCAGCTGAGGAAAGGATACATTTTTTTAGGCAGCCAACAAATAGGTTGGCAAACAAGGGGACTGCTGAGCTGTCCATTGCTGTCCCCTTTATTTTTTTGTAAGTTATCAGTTCAAATAACAAAAACATTGTTTTCTAAAATGTGATCCGGGCTTAAATGGTAAATTCAGTCTGCTTGATTGGGTATCAAAAATATTCAATCATTTGTTTCCATCTCTGATGTCACCAACTCTGGTGGAGAACACATTGTATTTATGGCTAAAAACCCCAAATATAGTAGCATTGTGTTGCTTGGAAATGTCTCTTGCATCCAATGGTGTGTTTAAATCTGTTGCTACTTAGAACCGGGAGCTGTGATTGGCTAACTACTCTGCTCTCTTGGTGCATGCTGAGGGCTGTACTTGGTGTCAACACTAGCCTCAACTTTATAGGCAACAAGAGGGCTTTGACACTGCATCAACATGGGTTGTCAGTTTCATTGACACAAAGTACCTGGTTTGTCTATTTTGCCTTTGTGATTAGTGTTGAGCGAACCCGGACTGTAACGTTCGGGTCCGTATCGAACTTTGGGGTGTCTGGGACCCGGACCCAAATACGGACGTTTCAAAAAACGTTTGGGTTCTGGTAGTTGATCACGCATGTTGAATAGCTGCAGAGCAGCCAATCAACAAGCGTTTCATTGGTTTGCCCATAGAAGCCATCACAGCCATGCCTACTAATGGCATGGTTGTGATTGGCCAGTGCATCATGTGACCCAGCCTCTATATGAGGCTGGAGTCACAGTGCTGCATGTCACATGCTCTTGGGTTAGTGTAGGGAGAGGAAGCTGCCGGCGTTTTTGTGAGGGACAGATTGCAGACATTTTAACATCTGATCCTGCATCCTGAGATTACTACTACTGTTGCTCTGAGGGACAGATTGCACAAATTTGAGATTTCACATACTGCTGCTTTGAGTGACAGATTGCAGATCAAACTCTGCATAACACAACGATCACTACGATCGTACACAACGATCAGATTGTGGGAGTAATTTGAGATTTCACATACTGCTGCTTTGAGTGACAGATTTGCAGATCAAACCCTGCCTAATACAACAATCGTTACGATCGTACACAACGATCAGATTGTGGGATCGTACACAACGATCAGATTGTGGGAGTAATTTGAGATTTCACATACTGCTGCTTTGAGCGATCTGACTGCACTAGGTAGAGGCTTCTGCTTAGAGGGACAGATTATTGTTCAAAAATCATCTCCTAGTTCTAAAAGGAGAGGTTTTAGCTGCAGCTGTAAGTGACACATTATTGTTCAAAAATCATCTCCTAGTTTATTTGATTTTAACCGGTTCCCCACCGCGCGCCGTGTTTTTACGGCGGCAGTGGGGGAGCGCTGCGCGAATCGCCATAAATAAGCGGCGATTCGCATTTTGGCCACCAGGGGGCACGCGCGCAGCCGGCGGCGCGCGCGCGCACCCGCCGCACTCCTGAGGAGTGTGCCCGCGGCTCGGGCGGACCCGATGTCCGCCGGCGAGCTGCGATGAGCGGCTACAGGGCAAAGAACGGGGAACCGCCGATGTAAACACGGCGGTTCCCCGCCCTGTCAGTGGGGCATGAGAGGTCTACTGATCCCTGTCACTGGGATCAGTTAGATCTCTCATGCCCATGTTAGCCCAACCCCCCCACAGTAAGAACACACCCAGGGAACACACTTAACCCCTAGCTCTCCCCCCCAGGTTAACCCCTTCACTGCCAATGACATTTATACAGTAATCAGTGGACATTTAAATTTCTGATCGCTGAATAAATGTCATTGGTCCCAAAAAAGTGTCAAAAATGTCCGACATGTCCGCTGCAATATCGCAGTACCGCTAAAAATCGCAGATCGCCGCCATTACTAGTAAAAAATAAAAAAAAAATAAAAACCCCAGAAATTAATTCTCATCATCCGTAAACGCGGCCACTTTTGCGCAAACCAATCAATAAATGCCGATTGCAATTTTTTTTTATCGCAAATATGAGGAAGAATATAAATCGGCCAAAAACGGTAAAAAAAAAATTTTTTTTATATTTTTTTTTTTGGATTTGAATTTTAGCAAAAAGTAAGAAATTTTTTTTGCAAAATGGTCGCTCTTCTTTTGTTTATAGCGGCGATAAGAAATGACGCAGAGGCGATGAAATACCACCAAAAGAAAGCTCTATTTGTGGGAAAAAAAGGATGCAAATTTTGTTTGGGTACAACGTCGCACGACCGCGCAATTGTCCATTAAAGCGACGCAGTGCCGAATCGCAAAAAGTGCTCTGGTCCTAAAGCTGCAAAACCTTCCGGGGCTGAAGTGGTTAATTTATTTTCCCTATCCCCATTTTTTTGTAGGGCACTTGCCCTACTCTTACCCCCATTTTACTTCCTTTTGCAGCCCTCTAGCACTTGCCAGGACTTTGTTACAGCCATTTTTGTGCCTAAAAGTTCGGGTCCCCATTGACTTCAATGGAGTTCGGGGTCCGGGATAACGATAGGGCAACGTTTGGTGCCGAACCCGGACTTTTTCCCAAAGTTTGTACGGACCCTCCGAACCCGAATGTCCAGGTGTTCGCTCAACTCTATTTGTGATCCTACTATACTTTATAGCTTTTATGTTAATATACTATACTTGTATAGCGGTATCCCTATAAAGGCCCCTGCATGATAATGATTGCAGCACAGATAATGATGATGACAAGAGTTCTCCTTCACTACTGCAGAGGCTGCCAGCACACACAGAGCACAGTTTAAGCACACTGACACAAGAAGCAGTCTAAGGGAATGTATTTTTGGGATTTATTGCTAAAAAACGTAAACAATGGTAGAGGGTGCAGAGTATGGATTTTGCCACATTGTTAGGTTTAACAAGAGAATACTCTCATCCATGTTACAATCCTCAGAAACAGATCTTTTGATAAAATTTAGAGTATAGTTCACCCACAAGAGACTAGTAAATGCCATTGATAAGGACCCCCCAGGAGAGGTCAAGTCTCAGGGTGTCAGAGATACTTTCAGGTATAGGCCTCCCAGCTCTGTCACAGACAAGACCTAGATGAACATCAGCTTGAATCAGTAGAACGGCTTGATGTGGAATTCTTTCAACAGGAAGACCCAAACTGGTAAAGTTCAGACTATTTGTGTGTCCCTCAGCCACCTACTGGGCCCACCTACCCAGGGATTGGCTGCAGCAAAATAAATATTCCTGCTGCTCATTTGACTTGCACAATCTCCTATATTCTAGAAGTCTCTACAAGGCAGGGGAGAGCAAGCACGCCTGCAGCCTGTGAAATCCAGAACAGCCTAAAGAAATCAACAGTTGCTTCAATGATTACAGTGGAGCCAAAAAGAACAAACTTTTCCTAACATCCAAGCAGCCTATCTAGGAGGATGTTACACTTGATCTATGTTTTGTGTGTGCCATGTAACATTGGGATGTCCGGTTTTCAGTTCAGATACTTGGTTTGGTAAGTTGTTTAATGTGTTTAGCGTTTTGGAAGGCTGGTTACTTTCTTCTGTAGGAGGGATATGCACCTAATTTGCTATGGGTACTTTTTAATGAGCTCTAGTTTGTGTTTGTGATGAAGGAGCTGATTGGATAGCTCTGAAACATTGCGTTTAGTTAAGTGACTAATAAAAAGAAGCTATTGAGAAGTACATAGTGTTTCAGCGAGTTACACTACCTTCTGTGAATTTTGAATGGCTATCCCTTAGTGATCACTACAACACTCAGATACTGAGGTCTGGGTCTATTTGGAGTTAACCTCAGTCCCCTTTTCCTCAGGAGATGTAGAATACCACACCAATGCATTTGGAGTCCAAAAATATATACTTTGTCATGCAAGTCCAAGACAACAAGGCAACACATTGGGGAGCTACATGGTATCTCTTTCATTAGGTCTTATGGTGCTGATTTGGATGAAATACATGAACTTTAATGAACTACAACCATGGATGTTCGGGTTTGGTGGGTTCGGCCGAACTTCAGAAAAAAGTCTGAGTTCGGTGCCGAACTTGACCCGAACTTTATCCCGAACCCCATTGAATTCAATGAGGACCCAAACTTTTCGGCACAAAAACGACTGTAAAAGAGTCCTGGAAAGTGCTAGAGGGCTGCAAAATGATTTTAGAACAATAATCTGTCCCTTACAGCAACAGCAGGAACCTGACCCTATAGAACTAGAAGATGATTTTAGAACAATAATCTGTCCCTCTAAGCAGTAGACTCTACCTAGTCCAGTCAGATCTTTCTGTAATGCAGAATGAGATCTGCAATCTGTCCCTAAAAGCAGTATTAGTAGTAATCTCTACCTATCTATCTATCTGCAATCTGTCCCTAAAAGCAGTAGTAATCTCTACCTATCTATCTATCTGCAATCTGTCCCTCACAGCACCGGCAGCATCCTCTCCCTAAACTACCCAGAGAGCATGTGACATGCAGCACTGTGACTCCAGCCTCATATAGAGGCTGGGTCACATGATGCACTGGCCAATCACAGCCATGCCATTAGTAGGACTGGCTGTGATGGCTTCTAGGGAAAATCATGCTTGTTGATTGGCTGCCCTGCAGCTATTCAACATGCGTGATCAAATACCCGAACCCAGAACTCGAACCCAAACTTTTTTTTAAATGTCTGGGTTCGGGTCCGGGTCATGGACACCCCAAAGTTTGGTACAAACCCAAACTTTACAGTTCGGTTTCGCTCAACTCTAACTACAAACTCTTGAGTAGGATGATTTCTTATTAGTGTTCAATCTACAGTTGGTTGTCAGAGGTTAATTCAGTTAAAGCCAGTCCTAACAATTCAGATTTTGATTGCTTTTGAGCAGGGGTCTCCAAACTTTCTAAACAAAGGACCAGTTTACATAGAAACATCAAAACATAGAAAAGTGACGGGAGAAAAAGACTGAGTAGTCCATTGAGTCTGCCCCTTTTTATTTTTTTGTTCTGTGTTAGTGTTTTGTTTTTTTCATTAACCGTGTTGTCTGACTATAGATTTATGTTTATCCCAAGCATGTTTGAAGCCATTTACTGTTGACTGTCTCACCACCTCTGTTGGTAGTTTATTCCATTCATCAACCACCCTTTCACTAAAATAATACTTTCTAAGATATGTTTTGAACTTTCCTCTAGTTAGTTTGAGGTCCCCGTGTTCTTGATTTTGAGTTCATATTGAAAAGACTGCCCTCCTGAACCTTATTCACCCCTTGATGTATTTAGGGGTTTCAATCATGTCTCCCCTCTCCCGTCTTTCCTCCAGACTGTACATATTAAGTTCACGAAGTCACTCTCGATATGTTTTATCCCCCAGACCTTTCACCATTTTTGTTACCCGTCTCTGAACTCGTTCTATTTTATCAATATCTTTTTGTAAGTGAGGTCTCCAGAACTGGACACAGTATTCTAAGTGAGGTCTCACTAAAGATCTATATAGAGGAATCAGAACCTCCTTCCTCCTGCTGGTGATCCCTCTACTGATACATCCCAGAATTCTATTTGCTTTTCCCACTGCCTGGTCACACTGTTTGCTCATTTTGCAATCATCTGAAATAAGCACCCTTTTTCTTCTGTAGTGCTGGATAACACTGTGCCCCCAATGCTGTACTCTCTAAGGGGATTCTTTTCCCCTAGGTGCATTAATTTACATTTAGAAATATTGAGCTGAAGTCTCCACTGCTCTGACCAATCTTCCAGCAATGCCAAATCATGTTCCGTGTTACAGACACCTCCAGGTATACCAACCCTATTACACACCTTTGTGTCATCAGCAAAAAAACATACCTTGCCCAACAAACCACTTACATATAAGTTAAATAGAACAAAACCCAGTACAGAGCCTTGTGGTACCCCACTAGTGACTGTTCTCTGTTCTGAATGAACCCCATTTACAGACACACTCTGGGATCTATCCTTTAGCCAACTGCATATCCACTGAACCACCCAAGGGTTAAGTCTTATCTTGTACAACTTTTGTATTAGATCATTATGTGGAGCTGTATCAAATGCCTTGCTGAAACCAAGATATGATGTGTCCATGGCACCACCCTTGTCCAAAACACTGGTAATATAGTCAAAAAATGCAATCAGATTAGTCTGACATGATCTGCCCTCAGTAAAGCCATGCTGCTTTTTACTTGCAGTTTACTGTCCTTCAGAATATAGGGGGCCAAATATGTCCAGGCGTCCAGTGGGAGTAAACAATGTCCTATTTTTTGTGTCAGTGGGAAGACTAGTGCCCCATCTTTGTCAGGAAAAGTGCGCCATTGTTGGTGTCAATCGGAGGAATAGCGTCCCATCAATGATGTCAAGGAATTTTGCTCCATTGTTGGTGTCAGTGGGAGGAATTGTGCTTTTCTATTGATGTCAGTGAGAGGAATAGTGCCCCATTGTTGGTGTCAGTATGAGGAATAGTGGCCCATCGTTCGGTATCAAAGGAAGGAATTGTGCCCCTTCGCTGGTGCCAATGGACAGGAATAGTGGCCCATCATTTGGTATCAAAGGAAGGAATTATGACCCATTGTTGGTGTCAGTGGGAGTAATTGTGCCCTTTTGATTGTGTCAGTGGGATAAATAGTGTTCCACTGTTGGTGTCAGCGACAGAAATTATGCCCCATTATTGGTGTCAGTGGATGGAATAGTGCCCCAAGGGCCGGATAAAGGCAAGCAAAGTGTCGCATCTGGCCCCCGGGGCACAGTTTGGGGACTGATAATTTAGAGCAACAAAAATGTTCCAAGAACAATACTGTTTGAGGAGATCTTGAACTGGATTTAATTTGAATGGGTTGTTTAGGAAGGACTTTTGATGAATTATGTGGCCAGCTTCAGGTTGACCAGACCACAGATGGTCCAGCCAATCACAGAGAATGATGGATGGTGGGACATCTATTCATCATCACTACAATCCCCCAATAAATAGATCTGCAAAGATGTTCAGTCAACCAGACAATGAACTAATGGGGCTTGTACATCAACACGGGTACACTCCTTTCTCTCCAAATCAGTCAACTATAGATTTTTCCAGCATGCCAGGAAATATCTGAGCTTAATATTGAGCATATCCAATACTAAGACACATCTGTTATGCTCCAACTTCGCTTACTAACTTTTATTAGGTCATCCATTTTCAAAGGTGAAATCAGTTTAAGGCAAAACATTGTAGGAACTCACACTGAAAACATCAAACTTTTCTTTTCCGCTACCAAGTAATTGAAAAATAAAATGTTTCTTATGCTGAATGGAACTATTTGCTGGGGACCCAAGTTCAACAGCACCCTGCCTGATCATGAAAGCATTTACGTAAAGCATAATTACGGCAATTTCTTATATTTTAAGATTTTTTTCAGGCATTTTTATCATGTTCAATAGGCCCTAATTATTCTGTGCCATTTTTTTTTTTCAATACGCTAGCCAATGTCTACTAAAATGCAGGTTATGTAATTATTACTTTATGATGGTTGAATCTTTAGAGAAAAAAGTATAATAAAATTATAATATATATTTAATCATGTAAAAAATATAAATATAATAAATTAAATCATATTTTAAAATTACATTTAAAATATAATTTCACATATAGTTTCAAATGTAATAAAATAAAAATATAAATATAATATTAACAAATCTAAATATCAATCAATCAAAAAATAAATGTATTAATATAAATAATATAAGTAATACAATAATGGATAATAATACAATGTTTGATCGTGACTTCACATATTTTAACATGGCCGTGTTTTTTTTTTTTTTTTTTAAAGAAAGCATCAGGAAATAATATAATGTACAGCAAGTATAAAGTCTAGAAGCAATCAACAACAAACTGAGCATACTGTATAAATATATGTAAATATATATATACAGTATATATATAGAGAGAGAGAAAGAGAGAGAGAGAGACACACACCATTCCCTGTAAATGAAAATAAAAGGTTACCATTCCTAACACCAGCACTATATAAAACAGGGTGGAAAAACATGGAACGAAGAGACACTTTTAAAGCAAATGGCAAGCTGTGCGTTAGGTTGATGGAGGATTTGAACATGTAAAAGATGAAAGTGTTGCTTCACAGAGGATGTGATGAAGCCCATGAGAGATGTACATTGCTTCTTTACTTTATGTGGAACATCATTTTTAATGTTTGCCCAATAACACATCACAAGTTCCTCGATGTTCCATTTCCATCGCAACTATAATATGTGCAATAACAGTTATATATTCAACTGCCTGACATGCTGAGAAGCAGTTGTGATACATCTCTGCACCGTCTCCAAACCGCACTTCTTTGTGAATCATGCCAACTCATTTTAACGACTTTGCATCCGGGGCATTTTTTAAAATGTTAACACACGTTAAAATCAGCAATTTTGCCAAAAAAAGTACTTGAACCACTTGCCACCCAAGCCAAATTCTGGCATTTCTCTCCTACATGTAAAAATCATTGCTAGAAAATTACTCAGAAACCCCAGGAGCCCTAGGGAATAAAATGGCGGCCATTGTAAATTTTTATGTCACACGGTATTTGCACAGCAATTTTTCAAACACAATTTTTTGGGGAAAAAAACACATTCATGAAATAAAAAAGAAACAAAACACAATATTTACCCCAATTTTTTGTATAATGTGAAAGATGATGTTACAGTGAGTAAATAGATAAAATTGCGCACACTCGTGGAATGGCGGCAAACTGCGGTACTTAAAAACCTCCATAGGCGACATTTTAAATATTTTTACAGGTTACAATTTTAGAGTTACAGAGGAGGTCTAGCACTAGAAATGTTGCTCTCACTCTAATGATCACAGCGATAACTCACATATATGGTTTGAACACTGTTTACATATGGGGGCGTGACCTATGTAGATGTCTGCTTCTGCATGCAAGCATGAGGGGATGGGGGCGCTTTAAAACATTTTTTTTTATTGTTTATTTTATTTTTTATTTTTACACTGTCCCTTTCTTTATTTTTTGATAACTTTATTCCTATTACAAGGAATGTAAACATCCCTTGTAATAGGAATAGAGCATGACAAGTCCTCTTTATGGAGAGATCTGGGGTCTATAAGTCCCCACATCTCTGCTCTATACAGGAAAGCCTGAGATAAATGAAAACAATCTCAGGCTTTCCAGCAAAAAAAAAAAATCGGCAGTGTTTACATCTGCTGGCTCCGGAAGTGACGTCATGATGTCGCTTTTGGCCTCCGAGGGTCATAGAGATGGCCGGGGACCATCTGGTCCTTGGCCATCTCTATGATAAACCACTGCCACCATGGATCAATGGATTCATTCTCCAGCTCCCCAATTGCACAGGAGAGACCAGAGTAACACCAGATGGGGACAGGAAAAGCAATCAAATGGCTAAACAGCCTTTATGAGGGTATGATGGCTTTTACAATATAGGAAATCGCCAGCTGAAAAAAAAAAGATATCTGGATCATGCCTGTAGCTGTACCCATCATCCAGAGATCTTCAATAAAAGTAAATTATGTCATATGACGTCCATCCGGGGGAAGTAGTTAACCACTTCCACACTGCCTACCGTATATTCACGGCGGCAGTGTAGATGCATCCCGCGAATCGCGGGTGGCTGCTAGGGGGCGAGCGCGCCCCTGGTGGCGTGCGCACCCGCCGTACTCCTGAGGAGTGTGCCCGTGGCTCGGGTGGACCCGATGTCCACCGGTGAGCCGCGATGAGCGGCCACAGCAAAAGAACGGGGAACCGCCGATGTAAACACGGCGGTTCCCCGCTCTGTTAGTGGGGGCATAGAAGATCTACTGATCCCTGTCACTGGGATCAGTTAGATCTCTTATGCCCATGGTAGCCCAGCCCCCCCCCCCCCCCCACAGTTAGAACACGCCCAGGGAACACAGTTAGCCCCTAGATCACCCCCTTCAGGTTAACCCCTTCAATGCCAGTGACATTTATACAGTAATCAGTGGATATTTAAATTTCTGATCACTGTATAAATGTCATTGGTCCCAAAAAAGTGTCAAAATGGTCCGCCATGTCCGCCCCAATATCGCATTACTGCTAAAAATCTCAGCTCGCTGCCATTACTAGTAAAAAATAAATAAATAAATAAAACCCCCAGAAATGAATTCTCATCATCCGTAAAGACGGACATTTTTGCACAAACCAATCAATAAACGCTGATTGCGATTTTTTTTACCAAAAATATGAGGAAGAATATAAATCGGCCAAAACCGATGAAAAAAAAAATTTTTTTTTTATTTGTATTTTAGCAAAAAGTAAGAAAAATTGTTTTTTTTTTTGCAAAATTGTCGCTCTTCTTTTGTTTATAGCGGTGATCAGAAATGACGCAGAGGCGATCAAATGCCACCAAAAGAAAGCTCTATTTGTGGGGAAAAAAGGACGCAAATTTAGTTTGGGTACAATGTCGCATGACTGCGCAATTGTCAGTTAAAGTGACGCAGTGCCGAATCACAAAAAGTGCTCTGGTCCTAACCTGGGAAATCCTTCCGGGGGTAAAGTGGTTAAATCCCCACACATTCTATTTTTTTTTTTTAAGTAGAGGCTCTGTAGAATAAAATGGTGGCAGTTTCAATGTTTGACAAAAAGTAGAAAGAGCATTCAGTACCGCTTGCAACCAGAGTACAAACAATATACTATCTGCCAATGGTTTACAATAACTTAGCTAAACCTCCTGGCAGACCAATAGTGAGTGGCATTGACTCTGTCACTTCATGAATTGGCAAGTATATTGACTTATTTTTGCAGCCAATGGTGATGGGGACTCCTACTTATCTCAAAGATACCATGCAATGCATCAATGAGCTGTCACAGATGGAATTGGAAGGCAGACGTCTTGTTGGTAACAGCTAACATCTTTTCCAGTGGCGGCTGTTGAAGTTTTATGATGGGGGGTGCCAGGCCCCGCCCTTCATTTTTGACCCATCCTACTTCTAATAAGCCCCACCCCTTATATAATCCACCCACTCTGTCCCCTGTATTCCACATATTGTGTCAGGAGTACACAGCTCAGCATCACAGGACACAGTATACAGCTCAGCATCACAGGACACAGTATACAGCTCAGCATCACAGGACACAGTATAAAGCTCAGCATCACAGGACACAGTATACAGCTCAGCATCACAGGACACAGTATACCGCTCAGCATCACAGTACAAAGTATACAGACCCAGCATCACAGGACACAGTATACAGCCCCAGCATCACAGGACACAGTATACAGCCCCAGCATCACAGGACATAGTATACCGCTCAGCATCACAGTACACAGTATACAGACCCAGCATCACAGGACACAGTATACAGCTCAGCATCACAGGACACAGTATAGAGCCCCAGCATCACAGGTGGGGTAAATTGCAGCCAATATCACAGGTGGGGGTATATAGCAGCTAGTATCGCAGGTGGGGTAAATTGAAGCCAATATCACAGGTGGGGGTAAATTGCAGCCAATATCACAGGTGGGGGTAAATAGCAGCCAATAGCACAGGTGGGGTAAATTGCAGCCAATATCACAGGTGTGTGTAAATTGCAGCCAATATCACAGGTGGGGGTAAATTGCAGCCAATAACACAGGTGGGGGCACTTTTGCAGCCAATAACACAGGTGGGGGCACTTATGCAGCCAACAACACAGGTGGGGGCACTTTTGCAGCCAGTATCACAGGTGGGGCAGTTATGCAGCCAATAACACAGGTGGGGGCAGTTTGCAGCCAGTATCACTGGTAGGGACACTTATGCAGCCAAAAACACAGGTGGGGGCAGTTTTCAGCCAGTATCGCAGGTGGGGTATATTGCAGAGCCCCCCCCCCGAGGTCGGGACAAGTCCCGCACTTACCCCACCCAATAGGCAGGCAGGCATGATTGTTGCAGAGTTTGGCATGCAGAGAAGTGGGCTGTGAGTCTGCAGAGATCGGCATATGGAGAGCGGCTGTGTCTCCATCAATTGGTAACCGGGTGGTCAGGGTCTCTTTGGGAGCAGGATTCACATCCACTGCCACAGTGACAGGCCCCCGGCCACCGCATCCAATCACACTAAGCCGCAGGCTCAGGCCAGCCAATCAGGCTATGTGTGTGCACCTGTTCAGAGCACACACATAGCCTTTAATGGCTAATGGCTAACCAATAGGCTCACTACTACTCAGGTGACAGCCAAGTAGCGGAAAAAAAAAAATTCAATGTACCAGCGCCTCCTGCAGGGGGGCCGGGCTGACTTTTTTTTTCTTTTTAGCAGGCGGGAAGGCGGCACCCAAGCGCCCCATATATACCAGCCGCCGCTGATCTCTTCCCTTTATACTGTCATCCCACACTCTAAAGCAGGGGTCTCAAACTGGCGACCCTCCAGCTGTTGCAAAAGTCCCATCATGCCTCTACCTGTGGGAGACATGCTTGTAACTGTCAGCCTTTCAATGCCTCATAGGACTTGTAGTTTCACAACAGCTGGAGGGCCGCCAGTTTGAGACCCCTGATCTAAAGGGTATGAGACAGTTGAATTTTTTCTTGGTTTAAACGAGAGAATACCTCCCAAACAGAAATAGTTCATTCCAAAACTTTTAAAGTTTGGAATGGAACACAATTATTTATACTATGGTGTTGAGTTTTATTTACAATGCACGGGCGTGGTCATGAGTGCTAAATTTGCCCCTAGCCTCCCAAATCTTTTCATGTCCTTTTGGGAGGAGGGAGCCATTTTTGCTAGAAGGGATCTTTATAGATGATACCCTGCTTCTGTGGAGGGATGATGAGACCTCCCTACATGAATTGTAGGGATTGAACTCCAATACTTGGGGCATTCAACTCAAATATTATTGGAGCAGCCAATCCATACGTTTTCTGGATTTGGTTATTTTAAGGAAAGCAATCATCTTATGACTAAAACACATTTTAAAGCCACAGATAGAAATGGTTTCATTTCTTCCAAAAGCTGCCACCATCCTACATGGCTAAGAGCTATTCCCAAAGAACAGTTTCGGCGTATCCACCAATATTGTTCTAAGTTGGAAGATTACAATAAACAAGTGGATACTGTAAAGGAAAGATTCCTTCAGAAAAGGTCCTACAACACTGGAACATGATTTACAGTCCATTTCAAGCTTAGACTGCAAATAACTTTTAACCTCCAAGAATAAAACAATGGAGAACACATCTAGATTTGAGATGGTGTTTTTAAAAACTTTTTCAAGCCAACATAAATGGCTTAATAAGATCTTAGCTAAACATTGGAAGGTTCTGAAAGGTAATCGAGTTTTAGGACCTGCTGTCCTGGAGAAGCCTAAGGTGATTTTTAGGAATGCTTGCACCTTAAAGGACATGGTTGCCCATAATTTAGTGCAAAGACCCTTAAAACCAATAATGTTTGCTAACCTAAAGGGGTATTATCATCGTAGAAGATGTAATATTTGTTTTAAATCCAAAACCATTAAAACTTCTACTTTTTACCTCGAGTGTCACCATCTAACACAATTAAGGTTTTATCACCTGCCACACCCGGGGTGGTATATCTCCTTCGTTGTAAGTGTGGTCTCCAGTAAGTGGAACTAGAGTTGAAGAACATTTAGCCAACATTAGTGCAACCAATGTTTACTTCCTCTTTAAAGGACTTTTGTTTTGTATGTTGCACTTGAATGCATCATCACATGGTATAAGAAGTATATGCAGTTGTATGCAAAAGTTTAGGAACCCCTGACAATTTCCATAATTGTCATTTATAAATATTTGGGTGTTTGGATCAGCAATTTCATTTTGATCTATCAAATAACTGAAGGACACAGTAATATTTCAGTAGTGAAATGAGGTTTATTGGATTAACAAAAAATGCGCAATATGCATCAAAACAAAATTAGACAGGTGCATAAATTTAGGTAAAACTAAGGGGGTTCGGTTGGTGCCGTTCTGATGGTATGAGAAGATATTGTTGTATGGTGGGTAGAACTGCTGCCCCTACTATTGCCCCCCAAGAGGGGAACAAGAATATAGAGTGATATGAACAGGAGTAGGTATGGCGCTGTTCTAATATACACTAGTAATACAACATGGTGTAAGCATGCCTAGGTGCATAAATTTGGGCACCCCAACAGAAAAATCACATCAATATTTAGTAGAGCCTCCTTTAGCAGAAATAACAGTCTCTAGAAGCTTCTTATAGCCTGTAATGAGTGTCTGGATTCTGGATGAAGGTATTTTGGACAATTCCTCCTTACAAAACATCTCCAGTTCAGTTAGGTTTGATGGTTGCCAAGCATAGACAGCCCGTTTCCAATCACCCCACAGATGTTCAATGATATTCAGGTCTGGGGACTGGGATGGCCATTCCAGAACATTGTACTTGTTCCTCTGCATAAATGCCCGAGTAGATTTTGAGCAGTGCTGTGGGTCGTTGTCTTGTTGAAATATCCAGCCCGGGCCTAACTTCAACATTATTCTCAAGAATCTACAGATATTGAGTGGAATCCATGCAACCCTCAACTTTAACCAGATCCCCAGTACCGGCACTGACCACACAGCCCCACAGCATGATGAAACCTCCGCCAAATTTTACTGTGGGTAGCAAGTGTTTTTCTTGGAACATTGTGTTCTTTTGCCGCCATGCATAACGCCCCTTGTTATGACCAAATAACTCAATCTGTGTTTCATTAGTCCGCAGAACCTTATTCCAAAATTAAGCTGGCTTCTACAAATGTGTGTTTGCATACCTCAAGCGTCTCCGTTTGTGGCGTGTGTGCAGAAAAGGTTTCTTTCTCATCACTCTCCCATACAGCTTCTCCCTGTGCAAAGTGCACTGAATTGTTGAAAGATGCACAGTGACACCATTTGCAGCAAGTTGATGTTGTAGGTCTTTGGAGGTGATTTGTGGGCTGTTTTTGACCATTCTCACCATCCTTCGCCTCTCCAATATTTTATGTGGCCTGCCACTTCTGGCCTTAACAAGAGGTCTTCCATTTCCTCACTATGTTCCTCACAGTGGACACTGACAGCTTATATCTCTGTGATAACTTTTTGTAGCCTTCCCCTAAACCATAATGTAGAACAATCTTTGTTTTCAGGTCATTTGAGAGTTGTTTTGATGCCCCCATGTTGCCACTCTTCAGAGGAGAGTCAAAGAGAACAACAACTTGCAATTGGCCCCCTTAAATACCTTTTCTCATGATTGGATGCACCTGTCTATGAAGTTCAAGGCTTAATGAGCTCACCAAACCAATTGTGTGTTCCAATTAATCAGTGGTAAGTAGTTACAGGTATTCAAATCAACAAAATGACAAGGGTGCCCAAATTTATGCACCTGTCTAATTTTGTTTTGATGCATATTGCACATTTTCTGTTAATCCAATAAACCTCATTTCACTACTGAAATATTACTGTGTCCTTCAGTTATTTGATAGCTCAAAATGAAATTGCTGATCCAAACACCTAAATATTTATAAATGACAATAATGGAAATTGTCAGGGGTTCCTAAACTTTTGCATACAACTGTATGCCTTACTATAAATATTTGAGGGCAGCAATGTGCTTGTTTTAGGCATACAGTATCTCACAAAAGTGAGTACACCCCTCACATTTTTGTAAATATTTTATTATATCTTTTCATGTGACAGCACTGAAGAAATAACTCTTTGCTACAATGTAAAGTAGTGAGTGTACAGCTTGTATAACAGTGTAAATTTGCTGTCCCCTCAAAATAACTCAACACACAGCCATTAATGTCTAAATTGCTGGCAACAAAAATGAGTTCACCCCCAAGTGAAAATGTCCAAATTGGGCCCACTTAGCCGTTTTCCCTCCCCGGTGTCATTTGACTCGTTAATGTTACAAAGTCTCAGGTGTAAATGGGGAGCAGTTGTGTTAAATTTGGTGTTATCGCTCTCACTCTCTCTTACTGGTCACTGAAAGTTCAACATGGCACCTCATGGCAAAGAACTCTCTGAGGATCTGACAAATAGAATTGTTGCTCTACATAAAGATGGCCTAGACTATAAGAAGATCGTCAAGACCTGGAAACTGAGCTGCAGCATGTCGGCCAAGACCATACAGAGGTTTAACAGGACAGGTTCCACTCAGAACAGGCCTCGCCATGGTCAACCAAAGAAGTTGGGTGCACGTGCTCAGCATCATATACAGAAATTGTCTTCGGGAGGTTGACGTATGAGTGATGCCAGGATTGCTGCAGAGGTTGAAAGGGTGTGGGATCAGTCTTGTTAGTGCTCAGACCATACGCCATACACTGCATCAAATTGGTCTGCATGGCTCTCGTCCCAGAAGGAAGCCTCTTCTAAAGATGATGCACAAGAAAGCCTGCAAACAGTTTGCTGAAGACAAGCGGACTAAGGGCATGGATTACTGGAAACATGTCCTGTGGTCTGATGAGACCAATAACTTGTTTGGTTCAGAAGGTGTCAAGTGTGTGTGGCGGCAACCAGGTGAGGAGTACAAAGACAAGTGTGTCTTGCCTACAGTCAAGCATGGTGATGGGAGTGTCATGGTCTGGGGCTACATGAGTGCTGCCGGCACTGGGGAGCTACAGTTCATTGAGGGAACCATGAATGCCAACATGTACTGTGACATACTGAAGCAGAGCATTATCCCCTCCCTTTGGAGACTGGGCTGCAGGGCAGTATTCCAACATAATAACGACCCCAAACACACCTCCAAGATGACCACTGCCTTGCTAAAGAAGCTGAGGGTAAAGGTGATGGACTGGCCAAGCATGTCTCCAGACCTAAACCCTATTGAGCATCTGTGGGGCATCCTAAAACTGAAGGTGGAGGAGCGCAAGGTCTCTAACATCCACCAGCTCCGTGATGTCATCATGCAGCAGTGGAAGAGGACTCCAGTGGCAACTTGTGAAGCTCTGGTGAACTCCATGCCCAAGAGGGTTAAGGCAATGCTGGAAAATAATGATGGCCACACAAAATATTGACACTTTGGGCCCTATTTGGCCATTTTCACTTAGGGGTGTACTCACTTTTGTTTCCAGCGGTTTAGACGTTAATGGCTTTGTGTTGAGTGTTGAGGGGACAGCAAATTTACACTGTTATACAAGCTGCACACTCACTACTTTACATTGTAGCAAAGTGTCATTTCTTCAGTGTTGTCACATGAAAAGATATAACAAAATATTTACAAAAATGTGAGGGGTGTACTCACTTTTGTGAGATACTGTGGGGTTGATTTACTAAAGCTTGAAAGTGCGAAATTTGGTGCAGCTCCACACAGAAACCAATCAGCTTCAAGGTTTTATTGTCAGAGTTTGATTGAACAAGCTGAGGTTAGAAGCTGATTGGCTAGCATGCACAGCTGCACTGGTTTTTTCACTCTCCAGCTTTAGTAAATCAACCCCTGAAATCACTGGATTTATCACAGTTTATTTTATTATATAGCATTCTGATTTTTTGTGCACCAATTGAGAAAGTGCAGCTTTATTACATTAACAAAATTAAATACCATGCCTGGGGGATGTCCTGGCCTTGCCTGCGCATCTGTGTGATGTGTACAACCTACTGCTACAGCAACACTGACATTAACAAAGATATAAGTGTGGCTTTAAATTGCTGGCAAAAGAACAGTTCCCAGCTGCTTCATTCTGTTTGTAAACAAAGCAGTCCGGGTCTCCCCCTTCATCTATACCAGACACTTATTCTATAATAGGGGACCCCATGCCCAATAAAAAAAATGGTAGGGGGTATCCTAATTCAGGCATGGTATTATAACCAGGACCTCAAGAAAAAAAAAAAAAACATAGCAGGCCTTTATCTGAGAATGCATATTGGAAGGCCAGGGATAAGGGAGGAAGGGGGGGGGGGCAATGAGTCTGTGCTCCACTTCCCTCCTAAACTATACCAGGCCGGCATGGCAAGGTACCCCCTCATGTTGAGGGCATGTGGCTGGTAGAAGGGGGGTTGCAAGCTTGTGCCCTCTTTCCTCCGTCCCCCCCCCCTCCCCCCCGGTTCCTGGCCAGCCAGGCTGCATGCTCTAATGAAGCTCCGGCATAGATTTTTGGGGGACCCCTATGCAAAAATAACCAAAAAAAGCATGCCCCCCCCCCCAAAATCCATACTAGAGCCCCATCTGAGAATGCACCCCGGAACGCCAGGAAAACAGGGAAGGGAAGGGGGGATGAGCCTGTACTCCACTTCCCTCCTGAACCATACCGGGCCACATGCCTTTAACATGGCAATGTAGCCCCTTATGTTGAGGACTTATGGCTGCTATGGTTCAGAAGAGAGGTTGCAAACTTGTGCCCCTCAGAGGCTCTAATAGGCTTCAAAAAAAGGGTGGGTTCGGGCGCAGAGCACTGCACCCTGAGCCCACCCAGTTGTGTGACAAGATCAAATGAATATTCGCTATTGTCAAACTGAATCTCCTCCCGGCCAATCAGGAAGCGGGTCAAAAGGAAAAGTATTCTAATTGGTCTAGGAGGAGGAAGCGCATGGTGGAATCTGCCATGATGCCGATGAGGAGACACGGGGAAGTTGCCGCCTGTCACAGGGAGGGAAGCGCTGCCAGCACCATAGATGGGGTAAATGCTGGGCTCGTAACCGTCTGACTAACCGGACCAGGGGGGGTGTGGGGTGTTGCGGGTGACCCGATTGACTGGGGGGGGGGTGGCTGTGGGTATACTGTTTGCCGCCCCCCCCCAAAATATTAACCACCAGCCGCCACTGCTTTTTGCCCTGTGACAGATCCAACCAGGACAGGGGCTTTTGGAGGGGACTGCACGTTAGCCTCTTGCCTACTGACTATGGACCCTGGCTGTTGAGGGAGCTACAATAATTCAGGAAGATGTCTTGTTATATAATGCAAGATGGCATGTTATTACCACATTTAACAGTCAAGGAAACCATGATGGTCTCTGGCAACTTGAAACTCAGTGAGAAGAGGTACGTGAAAAGAAAGCTGGCTAATGAGATTTGGACAGCACTGGGTCTTCTAGAATACTGGTGCCGAACTGTCTGGGTGGGCACTGACCTGAGTCACCTTGGTTTGTCTAAGTGACTAGTTGCTAATTAGCTTACTGTTAATTAGATCACTGTTAGCTGTTAGTTGCTATCTTGATTAGCTTACTTCTTGTTAGCTGTTCATTAGATGTACTGTTAGATGTACTGATGATATTACTGTTTAATGTTTGCATTGTTTAGGGTAACGTGATCAAGCTCTTATTTGATTTTGTGCAGTACTGTATATATTTTGTGTGAGTTTACAATGATGTCAGTTGCAGTTTGCACCTAAGCTAGTGTCGTCTAGTTCTTGGGTGCAATTTTCAGCTATAATACCTTGTTCTTGGTACCAGAGTGGAGGAAGCTGTATCTCCCAGGTCTGTCACAGGCCCCTTTCACACAAAGCTCCGCTTGTCAATTTTTCAAGTGACTGGTGGGTGTCCAAAAAAAAAAAAAAACTGAAGGGGATCCTTTCCCTTCCGTGTAGACAGATTGGTTCGGAGGGCAGTTGGGTCTAAACGGACATCGGAGTCCGTTTACTCCCGGTTGCCCATACAGCAAAGTGGGCTCTGTCCGTCTCCACTCTGCAGAAACTGAGCGTACATGGATGTGCCATCCTCCCGCTCTGCTCTGATCAGCAGGGTATTAGTGTACTGATAATGTCTTTGCCAGTGGGCAAACGTATAAAATCAGCAGGGGATAAAATACTGTTTTGCCCTCACTGTATACCGCTTTAACTGCACAAAAGCTCAAATTTCCTTCAAAAATATCTTTGTCTGCGAACAACTTCGGCAGAGAAATGCGACATTGCATCCTAATGACAAATGTAAAAACTTCTGCAAATCAGGGACAAACTTGCCCAACAAAGTCAAAAGTTTTCTCCTTTTTTTTTCCTTACAGAATTTTGGCTTGGTGAATCACCCTTGTTATGTCAATCAAATATAGTGATCGGCTTGAGATTTCTTGTATTCCGGGGACATTACCCAGACAGTATAAATGTACCTGCATGATGACTCTAGTTAGCTCGCTTTTCCCTATAAGATTTCACCGCTATGCAGGCCAGTCACAGCTCATCCACAGAGCCATCAATCTGCGCGGCGGAGCCTATATTAAAATATCGCAGCGATGCCGAGAACAGGTCTTGTCAGGGAGCATGACAATCACTTCAGGGGCTTAAAGGGGAAAGTAAACAAATGCAGTGAAGCAGGTGAAATGCTCAAGAGAGACACAGCACAGGCGGAGGTAACAGCAATATGAGACGCGGGAAAGAGCGCAACTCTGACAGCTCAAATCCCTCCTGGCTTCATCTGCATGCGTCTGATAAATCATCGCCTTATCGGAATCCTCCACCAGAAAACACAATATTATTAACTATTAAAAGAGATCTCTGAACATGTTGCCAAGTTGCCAGGAAATGTACCCAATAGCAGGCTAAGAGGTTGCAATTCAGTTCCCTGCAGCTGTTGGCATTTCCTATAGTCGATAGAGTACAACTTATTATTTATTTAAGATCATTTATACTTAAAGTGGAACATCAGTCATCTTTTCATCTTTCCATCTATTAAATCTTCTGCCCTTGTTGTTTTAACTTTGGATAGTAAAACATTTTTTTTTCTGCCAGTAAATACCTTATACAGCCCACTTACTGTTTCTTGTCTGGTAAAATGCCTCGGCGTTTGACATCATGCACAGCTCTCTGCCAGGAAGGGAGGGGGTATGAGTCATAAGAGGGCCAATGAAAGCTGCAGGGCTGGAGGTGTGCCTCTGTGTGCCTGTGTAAATCCAGGAAGTGAACAAGCAGCAGCTTCAGCTGCCCACACTTAAAATGGATGCAGCCAGACTCAGTGGAGGGAGATTTCTGCAGCATATTTGGCAAGTACAGAATCACAGTATATATAAAATAATATGCAAAGTGGTTGGAGGGAAGCTTCAGATGTTTTTATTACAAATTATGTGAGCAGACTGCAGTTCCTCTTTAAAGCGATATTAACCACTTAAGGACTGGAAGATTTTCCCCCTTAATGACCAGGTCATTTTTTTGCGATACAGCACTGCATCTCTTTAACTGACAATTGCACAGGCGTGTGACGTTGTACCCCAAAAAAAATTGACATCCTTTTTTTCCCCACAAATAAAGCTTTCTTTTGGTAGTATTTGATCACCTCTGTGTTTTTTTTATTTTTTGTGCTATAAACAAAAAAAGTTAAAAAAAAAAACAATATTTTTTACTTTTTGCTATAATAAATATCCCCAAAAAATGTAAAATAACTAATTTCTTCATCAGTTTAGGCTGATATATATTCTTCTACATATTTTTGGTAAAAAAAAAATTGTCAATAAGAGTATATTAATTGGTTTGCACAAAAGTTTTAGCATCTACAAAATAGGGGATAGATTTATGACATTTTTATTATTAATTCTTTTTTTTACTAGTAATGGTGATAATCAGCAATTTTTAGCAGGACTGCAACATTGCGGCAGACAGATCTGACACTTTTGACACTTTTCTGGGACCATTGACACTTATAAAGTGATCAGTGCTATAAAAATACACTGATTACTGTATAAATGTCACTGGCAGGCAAGGGGTGAACACTAGGGGGCGATCAAGGGGTTAAATGTGTTCCCTAGGAGGTGTTTCTAACTCTGGGGGGAGTGAACTGACTGGGAATAGAGAGAGATCGCTGTTCCTGATCACTGGGAACAGCAGATCTCTCTCTTTACTTTCAGAACGGGGATCTGTCTGTTTACATTGACAGATCCCCATTCTGCCTCTCTTTCCCGTGACCATGGGTGGCCAGCGGACATCGCAGCCATCAGCCATGCCTGCTATAACTGTTTAAAGGGCCGACGCACAGCTACGGCGATTTGCGGAAAAGTGCCGACCTGCCGCTATATGATGATGGCGGCTGGTCGGCAAGTGGTCAAAATCTAGTTTTTTTTTTTTTTTATTTAACGAACATGTTATTCTTACCTGCCCTGTGCAGTGGTTTTGCACAAACCAGCCCGGATCCTCCTCCTCTAGGGTGCCCCTACAGCAAGCAGCGTGCTCCAGGGGGCACCCAAGCAGGTCCATTCTCACATGGAGCTGTGGCTCTGCCCCCCGCCCACAACGTTTCCTGATTGGCTCACTGGCTGTAATTGACAGCGAGAGCCATTGGTCACTGACAAAAGCCAATCAGGAGTGCGAGTGCCCAAAGAGGCAAGGCTCTCGTGGACATTGATGTATCAAGAGGGGGCTCAGGTAAGTATTAGCCTCCATTCACGCCTGATTGCGGGCGGAATCGGCGCAATTCCACTCGGGATTTCAGATTGCTGCAAAACATGGGACGTGTTTGCAATGCCATTGCTTCTAATGGCACCCCTATCACGCCATGCTTTTGTGACGATTGTCATCTGGTATATTGTGCTCCACTCATGGCAAATTGCAACACGCGACGCTGTCACCCAAAAGAAGCTCATGTTCCTTTTTGAGTGACGAGTGTAGTGCGTTGCGATTGCAGAAAGATTTACTGCATGACAATCATGGCAAAATCGCGGCACAATTGGGGTGCCATTTAAGAAGTAATGGCATCGCAAACGCGTCCTGTGTTTTGTAGCGATTTGAAATAGCGGGCGGAATCACTGCAATTCCATCCATGTCCAGGTGTGAATGGAGGGTTAAGGGGGCAGGAGCACACAGAAGGTTTTGCACATTCATGCATTGAATGCTTGAAGGTAAAAAACCTTGTAGCTTTACAACCAATGTAAAGATACATTTTTTTTTAATTTTTGCCACTCCTTTTAGCCACTTGACCTCCGGAAGATTTACCCTCCTTCATGACCAGGCCATTTTTTGCAACACAACACTGCCTTACTTTAACTGACAATTGCGCGGTCATGCAACGCTGTACCCAAATAAAATGTACATCATTTTTTTCCCACGAATAGAGCTTTTTTGGCGGTATTTGATCACCACTGCACTTTAAACAAAAAAGGCTGACAATTTTGCAAAAAAAAAAAAAAAAACAATATATTTTTTTACTTTTTGCTTTTTAATGATTGGTTTGCGCAAAAGTTATAGCGTTTACAAACTATGGACATTGGTTTATGGCGTTTTTATTTTTTTAAATTTTTTTTACTAGTAAGGGCGGCGATCTGCAATTTTTATTGGGACTGCGATATTGCGGCGGACATGTCGGATGTTTTTGACACTTTTTTGGAACCAATGACATTTATACAGCGATCAGAAATGTAAATATCCACTGATTACTGTATAAATGTAATTGGCAGTGAAGGGGTTAACCTGCAGGGGGCAGTGAAGGGGTTAACTATGTTCCCTGGGCGTGTTCTAACTGTGGGGGGCGGGAGTGGCAGGGGCATGACAGATCTAACTGATCCCAGTGACAGGGATCAGTAGATCTGTCATGTCCCCTGTCACAGAACGGGGAACCGCTGTGTTTACATCGGCGGTTCCCCGTTCCGGCTCTCTGGAAGGAGATCGCGGGTCTCCGGCGGATATCGGGTCCCCCCGACCTGTGGGCATGCTCCCGCAGCGTGCGCAGGCACGTGCGCACGCCCGCGGGAGCGCGCCCAGCACGAGCCAAATGGGAGGATGTCTATAGACGTCCTCCAGGCATTTTAGCGCTGCGCTGTAGCCGTCATTCGGCTATGGCGCGGGTGCGAGGAGGTTAACAAATGGCAGTTATAAGGAACAGTGGAAGTTAAAGCAAGATCTGGAAGACCAAGAAAAATATCAGACAGAACAGCTCGCAGGATTGTGAGAAAAACAATTCCAAACCCACGTTTGACTGCACGATCCCTCCAGAAGGATCTGGCAGACACTGGAGTTGTGGTCCACTATTCCACTATAAAGAGATACTTGTACAAATATGGTCTTCATGGAAGAGTCATCAGAAGAAAACCTCTTCTACGTCCTCACCACAAAAATCAGCGTTTGAACTTTGCAAATTAACATATAGATAAGCCTGATGCATTTTGGAAACAAGTTCTGTGGACCGATGAGGTTAAAATTGAACTTTTTGGCCGGAATGAGCAAAGGTACGTTTGGAGAAGAAGGGGCACAGAATTTAATGAAAAGAACCTCTGTCCAACTGTTAAGCATGGGGGTGGATCAATCATGCTTTGGGGTTGTATTGCAGCCAGTGGCACAGGGAACATCTCACGAGTAGAAGGAAAAATGGATTCAATAAAATTTCAGCAAATTTTAGATGGTAACTTGATGCCATCTGTGAAAAAGCTGAAGTTAAAGAGAGGATGGCTTCTACAAATGGATAATGATCCTAAACACACCTCGAAATCCACGGGGGATTACATCAAGAGGCGTAAACTGAAGGTTTTGCCATGGCCTTCACAATCTCCTGACCTCAACATAATTGAAAATCTATGGATAGACCTTAAAAGAGCAGTGCGTGACAGAAAGCCCAGAAATCTCAAAGAACTGGAAGACTTTTGTAAGGAAGAATGGGCAAAGATACCTCAAAGAAGAATTAAAAGACTCTTGGCTGGCTACAAAAAGCGTTTACAAGCTGTGATACTTGCCAAAGGGGGCAGTACAAGATATTAACTCTGCAGGGTGCCCAAACTTTTGCAGACGCCATTTTTTTGTTTTCTGTTATTTTGAAAGTGTCAATGATGGAAATAAAATCTAACTTTTGTTGATATATTATAGGAATGTCTAATCTGTCATTTGATGCCTTTTGGAGATTTTTCCATCATTCCTTGGCTTCTTTATGCACATTAATACAAATTTTTACCTGGGGTGCCCAAACTTTCGATCCCCACTATAAATAATAAATGATTATCTTAAAACATATAGTATAATAATATATGATTTAGCTTGTACCTTTTTAGCAGCAGCAGATTCTCATTCTCCCTCTACTTTTTTTTTTGTACTGTGTCCCTGATCACCTCCACACCAGTTATATGATGACGCTGTACTGCACTGGTGACAGTATGAAAAAAAAAAAGTTACAACTTCAAAAATCCCGCCATGCCTCTTACTAAATACCTTGGACTGTCTCCTTTCCAAAATGTGGGGGATATTTGTACTATCATGGCATTTTAGGGCCTCAAGAAATTAAATCCATCAGTACATCGGGGTTGATCGATTTTCAGATATATCCCATAGCTTGTGGACTCTATAACTTTCCTGCAGACTAAATAATATACGCGCTGTCCACTGGGAACCCAACAATCGTTTGTAGAGAAAGGCAGAACCGCAATTTGCCTATGTAAACAAGGCAGACCGCCATTCTGCCAGAGAGATGCTAAGCAGAAACATGGATCTCTATTTTCCTTTAGTCAAAGCACTCCCCCTACAGCTAAAAAGCACATGTATTACTTTTTCTATTTCTGTGTTGGAGAAGGGGAGGGATAATTGTTCAATTTGATCTGTTGGAATAGTGGGCAGATGAACGGAATCAAGGAATGCTTTTATAGTAGTGGGGTCTGGGGGAGAAAAGGAAGGTGCAGATTGGAGATTATAAAGAGATGAGTAATATTTGCGGAATTGCTCCACTATATCTGCAGGGTTCAGGACTTTGTTTTGGTGTTCGTCTGTAAGGTATGGGATTTTTGTGAAGCTATTTTTCTTTTTGTATTGTTTAGCCAGAAAGGCCCCGATTTGGAAGCGAGAGCTTCTTTCCACAGCAAAACTCGCTTATAAGGGGAGTTTAGTCCGTTGGCATTGATGGATATAATTTTAGCTGTCATGTTGTGGTTGGAAGGGGGTCGCTTCTTGAATAGGTGGAGATGTCCCCATTATAACATACAAATGGTCAGTATAATGTACAGGGTGGGCCATTTATATGGATACACCTTTATAAAACGGGAATCGTTGGTGATATTAACTTCCTGTTTGTGGCACATTAGTATATGTGAGGGGGGAAGCTTTTCAAAATGGGTGGTGACCATGGCGGCCAGTTTGAAGTCGGCCATTTTGAATCCAAATTTTGTTTTTTCAATAGGAAGAGGGTCATATGACACATCAAACTTATTGGGAATTTCACAAGAAAAACAATGGTGTGCTTGGTTTTAACGTAACTTTATTCTTTCATGAGTTATTTACAAGTTTCTGACCACTTATAAAATGTGTTCAATGTGCTGCCCATTGTGTTGGATTGTCAATGCAACCCTCTTCTCCCACTGTTCACACACTGATAGCAACGCCGCAGGAGAAATGCTAGCACAGGCTTCCAGTATCCGTAGTTTCAGGTGCTGCACATCTCGTATCTTCACAGCATAGACAATTGCCTTCAGATGACTCCAAAGATAAAAGTCTAAGGGGGTCAGATCGGGAGACTTTGGGGGCCATTCAACTGGCCAATCCACTTTCCAGGAAACTGTTCATCTAGGAATGCTCGGACCTGACAACCATAATGTGGTGGTGCACCATCTTGCTGGAACTATGATGTCGGTGATAGGGAATTCAAGTCATCAAGTCGGCTTTGGAGGAATGGCAGTACCTCCTAGAAGGAGCAGCTCACCCGGTATTGGTTTTTACTGACCATAAAAATCATAAAAAAACCATATGCTGTGAAGATATGAGATGTGCAGCACCTGAAACTATGGATACTGGAAGCCTGTGCTAGCATTTCTCCTGCGGTGTTGCTATCAGTGTGTGAAGAGTGGGAGAAGAGGGTTGCATTGACAATTCAACACAATGGGCAGCACATTGAACACATTTTATAAGTGGTCAGAAACTTGTAAATAACTCATAAAAGAATACAGTTATGTTAAAACCAAGCACACCATTGTTTTTCTTGTGAAATTCCCAATAGGTTTGAAGTGTCACATGACCCTCTTCCTATTGAAAAAACAAAAGTTGGATTCAAAATGGCCGACTTCAAAATGGCCGCCATGGTTACCACCCATCTTGAAAAGTTCCCCCCCCTCACATATACTAATGTGCCACAAACAGGAAGTTAATATCACCAACCATTCCCATTTTATTAAGGTGTATCCATATAAATGGCCCACCCTGTACATTGATTTGGGTTATTTTCAGCAAAGAAATGTAGCAGAATACAGTTTGGGCTAAATTTACGAAGAACAATTATTTATTTAAAAAATTGTATAACGGAAACAAAGAAAAATTAGTTTTTTATTTTTATTAAATGTTCAGCCATTTTTTTTTGTTTAGTTAGCAAAATATAAAAAAAACCCATATGTGATTAAATACCACCAAAAGAAAGCTCTATTTGTGTGAACCAGATGATAAAAAATGTAGTTTGGGTGCAGTGTTACATGACCGTGCAATTGTCATTCAAAGTGCAACAGCCCTGAAAGCTGAAAATTGGCCTGGGCAGCAAGGGGGTGAAAGTGCCCGGGAGGCAAGTGCTTAATATTAAATGTTTTTAAACGTATGCTTTATAATAATACATATTTCATATATACAGTATCTCACAAAAGTAAGTACACCCCTCACATTTGTGTAAATATTTTATTCTATCTTTTTCCATGCGACAACAGTGAAGAAATTACACTTTGCTACAAGGTAAAGTAGTGAGTGTACAGCTTGTATAACAGTGTAAATTTGCTGTCCCCTCAAAATAACTCAACACACAGCCAATAATGTCTAAACCGCTGGCAACAAAAATGAGTACACCTCTAAGTGAAAATGTCCAAATTGGGCCCAACGTGTCAATATTTTATGTGGCCACCATTATTTTCCAGCACTGCCTTAATCCTCTTGGGCATGGAGTTCACCAGAGCTTCACAGGTTGCCACTGGAGTCCTCTTCCACTCCTCCATGATGACATCACAGAGCTGGTGGATGTTAGAGACCTTGCACTTCTCCACCTTTCGTTTGAGGATTTGCCACAGATGCTCAATAGGGTTTAGATCTGGAGACATGCTTGGCCAGTCCATCACCGTTACCCTCAGCTTCTTTAGCAAGGCAGTGGTCATCTTGGAGGTGTGCTTGGGCTCGTTATCATGTTGGAATACTGCCCTGCGGCCCAGTCTCCGAAGGGAGGGGATCATGCTCTGCTTCAGTATGTCACAGTGCATGTTGGCATTCATGGTTCCCTCAATGAACTGTAGCTCCCCAGTGCCAGCAGCACTCATGCAGCCCCAGATCATGACACTCCCACCACCATGCTTGAGTGTAGGCAAGACACACTTGTTTTTGTACTCCTCACCTGGTTGCTGCCACACACGCTTGACACCATCTGAATCAAATAAGTTTATCTTGGTCTCATCAGACCACAGGACATGGTTCCAGTAATCCAGTCTGCTTGTCTTCAGCAAACTGTTTGAGGGCTTTCTTGTGCATCATCTTTAGAAGAGGCTTCCTTCTGGGATTACAGCCATGCAGATCAATTTGATGCAGTGTGTGGCGTATGGTCTGAGCAGTGACAGGCTGACCCTCCACCCCTTCAACCTCTGCAGCAATGCTGGCAGCACTCATACATCTATTTCCCAGACAACCTCTGGATATGACGCTGAGCACGTGCACTCAACTTCTTGGGTCGACCATAGCGAGGCCTGTTCTGAGTGGAACCTGTCCTGTAAAACTGCTGTATGGTCTTGGCCACCGTGCTGCAGCCCAGTTTCAGGGTCTTGGCAATCTTCTTATAGCCTAGGCCATCTTTATGTAGAGCAACAGTTCTTTTTTCAGATCCTCAGAGAGTTCTTTGTCATGAGGTGCCATGTTGAACTTCCAGTGACCAGTATGAGAGAGTGAGAGCGATAACACCAAATTAAACACACCTTCTCTCCATTCACACCTGAGACCTTGTAATACTAACGAGCCACATGACACTGAGGAGGGCAAATGGCTAATAGGGCCCAATTTGGACATTTTCACTTAGGGGTGTATTCACATTTGTTACCAGCGGTTTAGACATTTATGGCTATGTGTTGAGTTATTTTGAGGGGACAGCAAATTTGCACTGTTATACAAGCTGTACACTCACTACTTTACATTGTAGCAAAGTGTCATTTCTTCAGTGTTGTCACATGAAAAGATAGAATAAAATATTTACAAAAATGTGAGGGGTCTACTCACTTTTGTGAGATACTGTATATAAAAAAAAAGAAAAGACAATAAAAATATTTTTTTTTCATTTGTTAACTAAATAGTAAAAGAAAAATCATACAAAGCCACATCACAACCTTTTAAGTTATAAAGACTGTGAAGGATCTCAGCCCAGAAAGTATAGCGGATGACTCCTGAGCAAAGATGGAGCCATCAATCAAACCATATATCTGAAGCTAGGATCCTCTGTAAATGATCACCCTAATCATTGGAAAAATTTTTTTACTCTTTGAATGCTTCACTGGAACAAATTCAGACCAGACATCTCTGCGACCAATATGCTGTAGGTCAGCCAGTTACATTAAAGCCTGCACTCCCTCGACCCCGACAAGTCATCGGCGTGTTGTTGGGTAGATTCGTTCACCTTTTGCCCTTTGATTTTTGGTAATCTCCCTTCGACAGCTATTATTTGTTGGCGTAATTTGAAGTCTTATAAATGTGATAACCTTTCATATGGTGGTGGGAAAGTAAAGCGCAAGGTCTATAATCATAGAGGAGCAAACATCTTGATGTGTTTTTTTCTTGGGTGACATTTCAGATGACCCTTCTTACTCCTCCGTCAGTCTCACTAAATTCTGCAAATTTAATCTTGAAATCTCAGAATGCAGTGTCAAACCAAAATAACGCCAAAACCTTTTTAGCTTTTTTCCCCCCTTGCTTCCTCATCCAAAAAGAATAATGAAGACATAAATACTAATAAAATACTTTTTGTTATACAAATAGAAGCTTTTTGTTGTTGCATGTGCCACCATCAGAGAGAAATGACCCCACTTCCTGTCTTGACAGGAAGTGAGAAGAAAACCATAGTTAATTGTTAAAGTGGTTGTAAAGGCACAAGGTTTTTTACCTTCATGCATTCTATGCATGAAGGTAAAAAAAACTTCTGTGTGCAACAGCCTCTCCCCCCAGCACCCCTAATACTAACCTGAGCCCAATCTCGATCCAGCGATGTCCACGAGAACCTTGGCTGTCTGGGGACTCACACTCCTTATTGGCTTTTGTCAATCACAGACAGTGAGCCAATCAGGAGATGAGGGGGGGGAGCCATGGCTCCATGTGTGAATGGACACAGTTCGGGAGTGCACCTGCTTAGGTGCCCCCATAGCAAGCTGCTTGCTGTGGGGCACCCGGCAGGAGGGAGGGGCCAGGAGCACCAGTGCAGGACCCAAGAAAAAGAGATCTGGGCTGCTCTGTGCAAAACCATTACACAGAACAGGTAAGTATAAGATGTTTGTTATTTTAATGTAAAAAAGAAGTGGGTTTAGTAACACTTTAAGTATGACGTTTTATTTCCTTATATTTTGCCTTATCTGGTCCTCCTTTCCCCACTCAATAACATATTAACGACGTTTTTAAATAGATTCTGTTTTCTTTACAGATCTCGTTTTAGACCCAGTGATGTCACCACTGAGTCTCTGTGCTTCCTGATGCAATGCAGGCAGGTGATGGCTGGTGAGAGGGTCCGCCAGAGTGCTGTAGAAGCTTCCTGAAAACTTCATAGAACCCTGCCTTAGCACTTCTCTCACAAGCCATCAGTCCTGATGCAACCAGTGGGATTGCTTGTGGGGAGGAGTTATTCCAATATTAAAGTTGATGGCTGTAAGTCAGTCTAGAAGAGTGGACATTACTAGGCAGCCTTCATTTGCATACAGACAGCCCTAGGTAACACCAGCATGTGATGGTCAGCCTCCATAATTGAAAGAACTGACGTCCAATGAATGAAAGAGGCAGACAAGAACCATTCAGGCTGGGGGAGAAGCAGTACCTCTAGGGTCTGCATCTGTACATCTTGGGGCCTGGTCTGTCCTATTGATGTGCCCTGATGCTGGGCATGCACACAGACCAAGAAGGGTGTTTAAATTCCTTCTCTTATGGTGACTGGTACTGTGACTTCTTGATAACTACCTTGATCCTGCCTTGACCTTTGCCTGAACAATGACTACTCTTGCCTTCCTCTTGCCTCGGCCTCTGCCTGGAAAATGAATACTCTTGCCTGCTCTCTGCTTGAAACTCTGCCTGGACAATGACTGCTCTTGCCTGCCCCCTGCTTCAACCTTTGCCTGGACAGTGCCTACTTTTGCCTGCCCTATGCAACTATCTCTGCCTGGACAATGACTACTCTTGCCTGCCCCCTGCTACTACCTCTGCTTGGACAATGACTACTCTTGCCTGCCCCCTACCTTGACCTCTGCCTGGACAGTGCCTACTCTTGCCTTCCCCATGCCACTATCTCTGCCTGGACAATAACTACTCTTGCCTGCCCCCTGTCACTACCTCTCCCTGGACAATGACTACTCGTTCTTGTCCTGTGCCACTATCTCTGCCTGGGCAATAACTACTCTTGCCTGCCCCCTGTCATTACCTCTGCCTGGACAATGACTACTCTTTCTTGTCCTCTGCCACTACCTCTGTTAGGACAATAACTACTCTTGCCTGCACCCTGCCACTACCTCTCTTGGGACAATAACTATTCTTGCCTGCTGCCTGTCACAGCATCTTTCTGGACAATGACTAC
The DNA here is from genome assembly GCA_018402905.1 of Glandirana rugosa. Taxonomy (NCBI): domain Eukaryota; kingdom Metazoa; phylum Chordata; class Amphibia; order Anura; family Ranidae; genus Glandirana; species Glandirana rugosa. The sequence goes on from BLSH010230440.1 coordinate 407,513, forward strand.
CCTTGCCTACCCTTTGCCTAGATCTCTGCCTGGCCTGTGACTACTCTTGCCTGCACCCTGCTTCAACCTCTCTCTGGACAATGACAACCCTTAGCTGTCCCCTGCCAAGACCTCTGCCTGGCCCCCTGCCTAGACCTCTGCCTGGCCAATGACTACTCTTGCCTTCACCCTGCTTCCACCTCTGTCTGGACAATGACTACTCTTAGCGGCTTCCTGCTTTGAACTCTGCCTGGACAATGACTACTTTTGCCTGCTGCCTTCCTCGCCCTTTGTTTAAATGCCAACTATTCTTGCTTGCCACCTGCCCCAACCTCAGGTTACCTTGATCAGCTTTAGCGCCACTGTCCAATCTCAATATGGTAGCCATCATCTTCATGCACTCCCCTTGGTAGGGCAATCATGAGGGCTATGATCTGGCGATATCTTGCAGCAAAGCAGTCACTAGGGTCACCAGCTGCTCACGGGATGTTCCCATGAAGACCAAGATGTCGCTTGACTCCACACCTCAAGTGAGCACGTGCCACCTGCCAGGGTGAATTCTATAACAGCAAGTCTGAAGGTAAGGCAGGAGTTCAACACTAAGGGGTTAGTGAAACGTTGTTCAACTACGTTATTCATTCTTGTTCTCAGTATCTAGTGTCCCTTGCCAAAACTGACCAGATCTGAAAACCTGACAGTGAGAACAAATGTATCAAGTTTAGAACAACTGTATTATTTTCATATAATATGTATGAGGTATGGATAGAAAAGTTTTTACAAGTGTATATGCTTTATACAAAAGAATAATATGGTGAAGAGTAGATGTGTAATGAGGGAAAGGGTTCTTAAAGTCCCACTATCAAAAACAAATGACCTGGTAACGGTATACGGTAATGCTTGTAATGAATGTATTCAATGTATGATTTTTTTTTTTTAAATTTCACATGCTTTTATTGTTAAAAAAAAAAAAAATGGGGTGCATGCGTGGAGCCGATGCGAGCAGACGTGCCTGCATAGAGCTCCGCTCCTGAGTGGACACTGCCGCCGGGCTGAACGCGATCAGACCCCAGGGATCCAGCTCCAGATCCGCACAAAGCTTGCGAGAACCTCCGGGGACAGTCTCCATGGTCCCAATCGGAGCGAAGCCAAAGCTCCGGACCAAAAACATCAGGGACGCCCTGACGAGGCCTATCATCAAAATGGCGACGGCGCCCTCGCAGCAAGCCAGGTCACCGCGCTCCCCGCGATCACCGCGTTCCTCGCAGCCGCGATCCTCGCAGCCACAGCAGAGGCAGCCTCAATGTGAACAGCTCTCCCAGGGTGAGATAGACCAGGATGGATGGTCCACATCCATTAACCCCCAGACTGACGTCTTCACTAAATTTGAAGCCATGCTCAACAGGGCCCTGAAGCAGACTTCAGACCGTATTACAGAGCAGCTGACTAAAGAAATCAGGGAGCTGAGGGGGCCGGACAGCAGAACTGGAAGTCAGAGTAGACAATCTGGACTGCAATGTCCAGCAGTGCCTCACAGACCTTGAAAACATCAAGGAGGAAAACCTCAGCTTACAAGCCCGCCTTGAGGACTCTAGAACAGAGCCCGCTGCTCAAACCTGAGGATCAGAGGCATACCTGAATCAGTACTTGATGTGCAGGCAACCATGTTTGCCCTGTTTCAGGAATTACTCCCTGGCATCCCAGTCGAAAGACTGGAGATGGATAGAGTTCATAGAGCTCTAGCACCACGTAAAGACAAAGGCCCTCCCAGGGACATAATAGCGAAATTACACTTTTATCGCACTAAAGAGCAACTGCTCAAGGCTGCAAGAAACAAACGCCAACTTACATTTCAAGGCCACAACTATCAAATCTATACAGACCTGTCGCCAATAACTATTGCTAAAACACGCACCCTGAGGCCTTTACTCCAAACGCTGCAACAACATCAAATCGCCTACCACTGGGTATTTCCCTTCTCAGTGCGCTTCACGCACTTGGAAACAAAATATGTATGTCGCACAGCGCAAGAGCTGAAAGACACCCTGCTCGAGTTGGGCCTTGAAGGACACAATCCTGCCCCTGAACATGCCCGCAGGCGCTCGGCGTCTGGGTCACCGAAGAAAGACCCCCCTCCAGCAGGACCTGGAAGCTCCCAATCCAGCGTGTCTCAATACAAGCGCGGCCGCTTTGAACCCCGGCCCCTGAACACAGATGACTCCATGGACTGAACTAACCCTGGCCTAGGCCTAGGCCTTGAACGCCACTCGCCCCTAGCCCGCGTACTTCAGGACAGGCACACACAATCCTGGTAGTCGTGCCACCCCACCCGGGCTCCCCTTTTTTTTTTTCGAACTTACTTGTTGGACTCACTCACTGAGACCCCGGGCGAGGAGGATACATCTTCACCCCCAACCACACCAGCCTTATGGACACGGGGCTGATTGCCCAGCTGCATTCCCCCCCAGGGCACAGCATCGGGCCAACTCACTTTACAACCTAACCTACACTAGCCACTGACACTACTAAGTATCAGCTGCCCTCCCCTTATGCAATCCACTATTGACTCAGATGGACCGCAAAGTGCCCAGTTATAAGATCCACCTCTAACCAGATCTCTGGGCCTCATAATATGCCACTGCTGGTGACACTATGATGCTGTGTTATATACCACTTGTTTATACCCGCCAATAGGCCAACAGTTCCCTGGCCTACATTTGCCCTATAGCTGTGCCAAAACAGCTTTTACTGCAAGGCAAACAGCCACCCCCCCCCTCTTTTTTTTTTTTCTTTTTTTTAGCTTATTTAGCTTATAACCCGCCTCCTGGGGTATATGGTCGTCAATGCTACTGTTGTTTTAGTTAATTATTGCAACGCCCGACCTTTAGCGGTGCTGTCCACTCACAGGTTTTCTTGCTCCCCCTTTTTGTCGGCCTCCAGGTACCCGCATGCGAATGCGGACATCTGGACGCAGATGCAGAGCCCATGGGGGTCGTCCTGGCCGGCCCCCACTACGCTCCCAGTTACGTTTCATGTTCACACTGTTTGAATTGTTTGCTCTTCCATGCATTTACGTTGTTATATGTGAATCCACTCTAACCCTCTTTTCTTTTTCCCCTCATTACTTCCTGAATTTCTTCTCTCCTCTTCTTGGACCGGGGGCGGCGACGACGGTGGGTCAATGGAGCAGGTACAGTGATACCCGACAGACACACTCACCATGGCCCCTCTAAACATTTGTTCCCTCAATGTCCAGGGGTTTAATATTCCACATAAGCGCACTAAAGCCCTCCGAACTCTGGCCTCAGCCAAGGTACACATTGCTTGTCTCCAAGAGACACACTTCTCTCAGCGACACACACCCAAATTCCTGAACAGGGCATACCCCCAATTTTTCACTGCATCAGCTGACTCCAAGGTTAGAGGCACACTCATCGCCTTTCACCGCAACACACCTTTCACCCTACATTCCCAAACCAGTGACCCCGCCGGTCGCTATGTCCTAGTCACAGGCTATATCTCGGACACCCCAATAACCATAATATCCTATTATGCCCCGAATAAGAACCCAACTGCTTTCTTGTCACACCTATTCAACCTGGTAGACATACACAAAATGGGCACCGTGATATTATGCGGGGACTCCAACCAAGTTATCACTCCATTTCTTGATAAGTCTCCATTGACCCCTAACGTATCGCCCACCAAATTATCCCTACAACAACTTCTCATTAACCATTCACTTTCAGACTCATGGCAGGAAGCGAACCCTGCAAGTAGGAAATTCACCTTCTATTCCCACCCCCACAACTCCTTCTCACAAATCGACCATATCTTAATAGCAAATAGCATGACCCCAGAAGTCCTTGCCTCCTCGATTACCCCATACCCATGGTCAGATCACTCTGCCGTTCATCTTACTTTGGCATCCCCTGTTCCCCGTTCACACGACACCACCTGGTACATCAATGACTCTACACTAACCAACCCCTCCCACTGCCTGGACATAGAAATTGCCCTAAAGGAGTACCTCACCACTAACACCACAGACGATATATCGGCAGTTACCCTATGGGAAGCACACAAACCTGTCCTTAGAGGAAAATTAATCCAGCAAGCCTCCGCCCTTAAACGTGAGCGCAGGCAAAAATATAAAAAACGAGATGAGGAGTTCTCCTCCTGTCGTGAGGCATTCCAATCCGACCCCAACCCCAACAATAAGCAAAAACTTGAGAAAGCCAGACTTGAATTGGATCTGTTTCTCACAGATACTGCCGAGAAAACTCAACGAAGGTTCCATCATAAACTTTATACTAAAGCGAACAAACCAGATACATTGATGGCCCGAACCATAAAGGCTATAAACACCCCACCCTCCACCATACGCCTCAAAACAGGTAAAAATTCCTACACTAGCAACCCCATCAAGATACTTGAAATATTCCGCACCAAACTCTCTCAATTATACTCCGGTAACACAACACCGACCACTGATCAGCTAGATAAGATATTCTCCCGAATCTCTCTTCCCCACCTCACACAAGCTCAAACAGATACATTAGAAGCCCCCATCACCGAATTTGAGGTGAACCAGGCCATTAAGCAACTGAAACCACACAAGCGCCCCGGCCCGGACGGCTTCTCAGCTAGCTACTACAAACAGTTCGCCCACCTCCTAACGCTGACCAATGCCTTCAACCTTATGCTTAAGGGGCACACATTCAGACCTGAGACGCTAACGGCTACAATAGCGATGTTACCTAAGCCCAATGCCGATCACTCTACATGGTCCAATTTTAGGCCAATCTCCCTACTTAATATCGATGTTAAATTGCTGGCTAAGGTCTTGGCCACTAGGCTTAATCAATTGATCGGCAAATTAATTCATCGCGACCAGACCGGCTTCATCCCTACACGCCAAGCCGGCGACAATATCAGACGCACCATACTCCTTACCCATATTGCGAAGCGTAGACATATACCCACCTGCCTACTGTCCCTTGATGTCAGAAAAGCTTTCGACACAGTCTCATGGACTTATATGCAATACACCCTCCGACACTGGGGCTTTGGACCACATTTCCTGTCCTGGATCTCCTCTCTTTATACTAACCCTAGAGCCTACATTAAATACAATAGTTACAAATCGGCAATGTTTAATATTCAGAGCGGCACCAGGCAGGGATGTCCACTATCCCCGATACTGTTCGCCCTCCTAATAGAACCTCTGGCCCAGCTGATTCGTACGCATCCTGACATCGGGGGTATAGAACACGGTGGAGTTACGCATAAAACTAGTCTTTTCGCCGATGATATTTTAATCTACATGTCTTCCCCACATATCTCGGCCCCAAACCTCCTCTCCCTACTCGCGGAATTCGCTAGCGTCTCAGGTCTTCATATCAATACACACAAATCGCAGTTACTAAACATCTCGCTATCCCCTTCTGAGCTGCAACAGGTGAAAACATCCCTGCCCTTCAATTGGGCTCCTCAACAACACTCCTACCTAGGTACCCAACTTACAGCTAATACCCCCTCCTTATTCGCCATTAATTACCTTCCTCTCCTAAAGAAAGTTTCCCACCTCCTCTCACAGTGGGCCTCCCTGCCCATTTCATGGCTAGGGAGGATTAATGTTATTAAAATGGCCATATTGCCAAAATTTCTTTACCTGTTTAGGGTTCTCCCCGTTCCCATACCAGCCTATTTCTTCTGTCTACTTCAACGAAAGGTTCTATCCTATGTCTGGGGTTCCACCAAACCGAGAGTACCTAGATCCACCCTTTTCCTCCACAAGCTGTGCGGGGTTTCGGTGTCCCAAACTTAAAAACGTATTATCACGCCGCCCAACTTTCGCAGTTGACGAAATACCATGCAGTCGACGAAGCACCACTATGGGCAATAATAGAATCTGTAGAAATAGACCCACTATCAACGGCAAATTTGCTCTGGCTTCGCCCCACTGACCGCAAACACATTGACAACCCCATCACCAGGCACTCACTTAACCTATGGGACAAGCTCAAGACAAAACATAACCTAGAGTCCTCGCACAACCCTCTCCTGTCCTTTCTACAGAACCCCGCCTTTCACCCAGCATGGGAATCCCCAGCCGCCTTTCGGGCTTGGTCCGCGGCGGGCCTACTCCGCCTGTCCAAATTAACAACGGGCACCTCCTTCCATCCCTTTGCCACATTATGCCAAGATACCACGCTAGGTGCAAACGAGAAATTCAGATATATGCAAATACAAAGCTTTTACGCCCCCCTCCTCAGGGCTGATACGCCCCTTAACCAATTCTCACAGTTTGAGAGATTTTGCGATAAAGACCCACACGCCAGAGGCATCATATCAATATTATACCGCCAACTTTTTGACACCCCGACTACCACCCCACCCCCCTATACCACCAAATGGGAATCAGACATAGGGCGCACGCTAGACAGCGCAGAATGGTCCAGCATTTGGTCCAGTACCGCCACATCCTCACCCAATGTCCTAGCCATAGAAACCAATCTGAAAGTGCTCTCGAGATGGTACCTAGTTCCCACAAGGATAGCAAAATTTGTCCCCACACACTCGACACTCTGCTTCCGAGGATGCAGTGAGCAGGGCACCTTCTTCCATATTTGGTGGAACTGCCCAGTAGCACACAACTTTTGGACAAAAAGTTTTGACTTGCTAAGCAAAGCACTCGAGAAACCTATCCCAAAGGATCCCGAGATTGCTTTATTGAATCTGAAACCTGACGGCCTAATCCGCCTCCAGTTTCAATTACTTATGCACCTTACCACAGCCGCCAAACAAACGATAGCAAAAGCTTGGAAATCAGCAACTTTGTTGCTCCCTGAAACACTGGGAAGGATGAACAGGGTACTGGTCCACTCTAAAATGTTGGCCATAGAAACCAACAAAATACCTAGATTTGAAACCAAATGGCACCCATGGATTAAACACCACCTGCCCCCTGACTTTGATGACACCTTACTTCTGCCATGCTGATGAGCCAATCGCCTAGCTCCACTACGACTCGCCGTCTCCATGCCTCCGGTCCACTTACCTCCGCTCCCCCTGCTACTTCTCTTGCTATACCTTCTTTCCAAGCTTTCCTTTGCTCCTCTCCTTCCTTCTTCTCTCAGGAAATCCAATTTATTGAGTACAATCAAGTATAAATACCTTGACATGATTACTTCTGTTCTCCCCACCCTTCTGCATCCCTTTTTTGTACACCCCTGGATGATTTCCGATGTTATGGGCCTTTCGGGCAGACAGAGACCGGATTCTAACCCCGACACAACCTCAAGTACCAACATGGTTCCCAATTTTCGCCAAGTTGGTCTCGCATCCCAGAAGACCATAATCTTTCAGCCCCAGTGTGCTCACGACCAGGCACATAAGCACCCTGGACACAGCTAGACCCCATTGGGGTGTCCAGGTCCACAATCCTTCTAAATCCGCCTGACACTGCTCGGCCCTGACAGCTACGTCAGCTCAAAAGGTCCCTGTCTGCCCGGAAAGGCTCACGCCAACTCATGTATTTAACTGTCATGGATACTAGCCTCCCCTAGCATTCCCTTGTACTCCTTTATACACCTACCAAGCTGTACCAACTATTTCCTGTACCTTCTTCAATGTTTTAATAAAAACCTTAAACAAGTTAAAAAAAAAAACAATAGTATATAAAATTGCCACACCAGCCATTTTGTAATTTAAAGTTAACCACTTGACCTCCGGAACATTAACCCCCCTTTCCTGACTGGGCCATTTTTTGCAATATGGTACTGCGTTACTTGTACTTTAACTGACAATTGCGTGGTCGTGCGACGCTTTACCCAAATAAAATTTATGTCCATATTTTTCCCTACAAACAAAGCTTTCTTTTGGTTGTGTTTGATCACCTCTGCGGTTTTTATTTTTTGCGTTATAAACAAAAAGTACGTCAACTTTGAAAACACAAATTTTTTTACTTTCTACTATAAAACATATCCAATAAAAAATTTGAAAAAAAAAAATCACATTTCTTCTTCAGTTTAGGACAATATGTATTCTGCTACATATTTCTGCATATATTGATTGGTTTGCGCAAAAGTTATGGCGTCTACAAATTATGGATAGATTTATTTATATATTTTTAACAGTAATGGCAGTTATCAGCGACTTATAGTGGGACTGCAATATTGCGGTGGACATTCTGACACTAACTGACACTTTTTTGGGAACCAGTGATTCCAATACAGTGATCAGTGTATGAACTAATCTGCTCCCTTTTGGTCTTCTGTATATACAATTAAATTCATTTTGCTATATCTTAAATCGGTATTAAACCCAAAACCAAAAATATAATATATTGCAGCTTACCAATCATTTTTTTAAGCCTGTGGTGTGTGACAAGTCAGACTAACACCCAGTGCAAAACAAAATAGTGCACACACAAAACGTGAGGACACAAAAAAGTGCACAGAGTGTACACATGGTCCTCCTCTGAAGAGAAAGGACCCTTACCCTGATCCTCCGGGGCGCAAGACTCCTGACGGGGACTGAGGTATTTCACTGGCCCACCTAGCTGAAACCAGGTGGACCTCATTCTCTGGAAGGTCTGCCGAAACAGATCAACCCCAAGTACTAGGTGGGGCTCCCCCATGAGAGAGGGTAAACTAAGCCATACGGCCAAATCCACCCCCTTCCAAGACTCAGGGCAGGCCCAAGGACCTACATCCTACTAATCAAACGTGAATAAAGTGTACCATGCCAAAAAAAAACCACAAACGTGACAAACACACAAAGAAGAGTGGGGAAAGGGAAGTGGAGAAGTGCAAGTAGTGCCATAGTACAATACAATGGCAGGCCCTTCGGCCAGGAATAAAATATTCCTCTGGTGCCAGCCAAAAGGCCCAGTCCTAGAAGCAGGTGTGAAAAAAGTGTGTATAGTGCAGTGACTAAAGTGCCAAAACCCTCCAGATGAGTTCCCCCACCTATGAGAATTAAGGCACCCCTGGCCGAGCCAAAACCAGGGGCACATACACCATGGCTCTCACAGCCCAGCCTTCGGCCAGACCAGTGCAGCTCCATCCCTACCAGGAGGCATCAGAATTTAGACAGCTTAGGGAGAGCCTTGTGTACAACCGGGGACAAGCCTTTTGCAAGGCCAGATTCAACCCAGGAGGAAAAAGGCCCTCCCACAACCACCATTCCTTACCAATTACATCTGAAGGGATACTCGCCAAAGCCCCCACACTACAAGAGGCACTAGCATTCTCCCCTCCACTATATTGATCTTAGCCAAAAGGCAGAGAGTGTGGTGGCTGCATTAGTTGTCTTTTTTTAACGTCTTTTTATCCCCCTCTGTTTTTACCTGGGGATCTGGCCAGTAACACACCTGTTTTAATGAGACACAACTCTAGAGCAGGGATATCCAAACTTTCTAAACAAGGGGCCAGTTTACTGTCCTTCAGACTTTAGGCGGGCCGGACTGTGGCCAATGGGAGTAGAAAATGTCCTGGCATGCAGTGGGAGGACTAGTGTCCCATTGTTGGCATCAATATAAGGAATTGTGCCCCATCATTGGCATCAATGAAAGGAATTGTGCCCCATCATTGGTATCAATGGAAGGAATTGTGCCCCATCATTGGCATCAATTAAAGGAATTGTGCCCCATCATTGGTGTCAATGGAAGGAATTGTGCCCTGTCATTGGAATCAATTAAAGGATTTGTGCCCCATCATTGGTGTCAATGGAAGGAATTGTGCCCCATCATTGGTGTCAATGAAAGGAATTGTGCCCCGTCGTTGGTGTCAATGGAAGGAACTGTGCCTCATCGTTGGTGTCAATGAAAGGAATTGTGCCCTGTCATTGGTGTCAATGGAAGGAATTGTGCCCCATCATTGGTGTCATTGGAAGGAATTGTGCCCATTATTGGTGTCAATGGAAAGAATTGTGCCCCGCCATTGGCGTCAATTAAAGGAATTGTGCCCCATCGTTGGTGTCAATGGAAGGAATTGTGCCCTGTCGTTGGTGTCAATGGAAGGAATTGTGCCCCGTCATTGGTGTCAATGAAAGGAATTGTGCCCCGTCGTTGGTGTCAATGGAAGGAATTGTGCCCCATCCTTGGTGTCAATGGAAGGAATTGTGCCCCATCGTTGGTGTCAATGAAAGGAATTGTGCCCCATCGTTAATATCAATGGAAGGAATTGTGCCCCATCATTGGTATCAATGGAAGGATTTGTGCCCCATCATTGGTGTCAATGAAAGCAATTGTGCCCCATCGTTGGTGTCAATGGAAAAAACTGTGCTCTTTTGAAGGGGTCAATGGGAGGGATAGTGCCCCATTGTTGGTGTCAGTGACAGGAATTATGCCCCATTATTGGTATCAGTGGATGGAATAGTGCTCTAAGGGCCAGAGCAGGGGAAATGATCCCTGTTCAATGCGGAACACATCTCTGTATCAGATGCGTTCCCATTGAACACAATGGGCTGGGAATTCTCACCGCATTGCACAGAAAATGCACACGTTTTCTGTGCAATGCAGAGTGCTAATGCACTGCACCAATGTGTTTTCAAGTGTCCTGCGAATTGGATGCGGTTTAAGCCGCATTCAATTCGCATAGGTGTGAACCCAGCCTAAAACCATAAACAAATGCAGACGTTGCATCTAAGAATTGGTTAGCTGCAATATAATAAATGTTTGCTTTTGGGTTTAATACTCCTTGAAGGGAAAAGAAATCAAATGCAGCCACCACATCTAAAGACCAGTAAACTGCAACAAAAATTAAATTGAGATGTAAAGTTTTGTTTTTGGATTTTAATACACTTTAATCTTTTTTGCAGTTTTATACTTCAGTGAAATGGTATTAGTGGCTACAGGTTAATGCTCTATGAAACATGGCCGCTTGCTTTCAAGACATGTGCGGTTTGTTTCATTCTTTCATTCTCATTTTTCAGAAATTCGGATGTATCCAATTTTCCGAATTACAATAGTACTGATTTCAAACGAGTCTGAAATAAAGAAAAACAAAAGTGGATAAAAACGGAATCATTTTCTAATCATTTTTGAAAACTTTTTGAATTCAAATAGTGTTCAAATTCTAAAAGTCCTCGAATTTGAATAGTTTTCCAGTTTCCAAAGAGAACAAAATAGAATAAAAGTCAAAGGAATAGAACAGAAAAAAAAACAATAGACTAGAAAAGAATATAACAGAAAACAAAAGAATAGAATTCAACAGCTCTGTTCCACTCCACCACATTCTTTCATTTTCTATTATATCTCCCTTTATTGTATTCTATCTTTTTCTATTCTATTCTTCCACTTTCCAATTCATCCTATTTTCCTTGGAAATTGAAAAATTATTTGAATTTGAAAACTATTTGAAATTGATTTGAAAACAAATAAACGAAACAAATTCCGAAAACAAATTAAACAAATCTAACTAAACAAATTTATGTTTATAGTGAATCGAAACAATTTTTTCGCTCTGCACATGTCTATAAATGCTTTGTTAAGAAAAAATAGTTCTTCAGCCGGTGGCTATGGCTTGCGCTATTCCAGACTCGGGAGTTCAGACGCATCGATTTAGGCATCTTTCTACATTTTTCTACATTATTTAAAGATGACAGGTTTTTGGAAAGGTCCCAAGCTCTTTTCATCTTCCTCAGATTATACATAATATATCTGCTTCCCACGATGCTTTTCACAGGCACTACGCTCCGTCAGCTTAACGACGAAGCGGGGCTTGGAACTTTCTGCTGTGAACGTCAGGCTCAATTTGTTCCGTCTTAAGACATCTTGTAAATAATCTAAAGTATTCCATGTGCCTTTTTTTCTTGTTTTAAACACTCATGACATTTCAGGCTTCTTGATCAAATGAATGGAGAGAAAGAACTTTTTTTTTTTTACTTTTGTCCAGAACAACAGTTTTTTTATTCTTTTTTTTATATTATTTTATAAAGGAATCTGATTGTTTGTTTTGAGCAGCAGGAGACCCTTAAAAATGTGACTACTTAAAAAAAAAAATAACCGTAGTAAAAGAGCTTAGTGCATCTGTACCAGTTAGTTACACTATATTACCAAAAGTATTGGGACACCTTCCTTTCCATGCGCGTGGTCTATAATGCCATCCCAGTCTTAGTCCGTAGGGTTCAATATTGAGTTGGCCCACCCTTTGCAGCTATAACAGCTTCAACTCTTCTGGGAAGGCTGTCCACAAGGTTTAGGAGTGTCTATGGGAATGTTTGACCATTCTTCCAAAAGCGCATTTGTGAGATCAGGCACTGATGTTGGATGAGAAAGCTTTGCTCACAGTCTCTGCTTTAATTCATCCCAAAGCTGTTCTGTTGGATTGAGGCCAGGACTCAAGTTCCTCCATGATCAACTGAAGAAAGAAGGACCACACTCCAATAACCGGGAAGAGTAGTGGTTTAATGTGAACCGAATAACAAGTGAAATGTTCCTCCACCCCAAACTCGCTCATCCATGTCTTTATGGACCTCCAAGATGACCACTGCCTTGCTAAAGAAGCTGAGGGTAAAGGTGATGGACTGGCCAAGCATGTCTCCAGACCTGAACCCTATTGAGCATCTGTGGGGCATCCTCAAATGGAAGGTGGAGGAGCGCAAGGTCTCTAACATCCACCAGCTCCATGATGTTGTCATGGAGGAGTGGAAGAGGAATCCAGTGGCAACCTGTGAAGCTCTGGTGAACTCCATGCCCAAGAGGGTTAAGGCAGTGCTGGAAAATATTGGTGGCCACACAAAATATTGCCCAATTTGGACATTTACACTTAGGAGTTTACTCACTTTTGTTGCCAGCAGTTTAGACATTAATGGCTGTGTGTTGAGTTATTTTGAGGGGACAGCAAATTTACACTGATATACAAGCTGTACACTCACTACTTTACATTATAGCAAAGTGCATAGACGTGCGCACATGGTATGCCAGGTGTGCCTAGGAACACCTTAATCACCCTGTGCTGCTCAGATTTCCCCTGCTGCTTGACTTCAGAGAAAGGGACTGGGGGATCTCTGTCCTCAGTCCCTTTCTCTGTGAGACATCAGGGGGCTTCTAAAACATTGTAAAAAAATAAAATCATGATAAATTAAAAAATATCGTAACAGTTAAAACAATAATTGTAAAAAATCAATAATAAAAAAAATGAAATAAAAATAAACAACTAACACCGATCACTGCTCTAAAGACACTGTCTATTGCCACCGCACTGCTATACAGTTGTGCTCATAAGTTTACATACCCCAGCAGAATTTATGATTTTTTGGCCATTTTTTAGATAATATGAATGATAACACAAAAACTTTTCTTTCACTCATGGTTAGTGTTTGGCTGAAGCCATTTATTATCAATAAACTGTGTTTACTCTTTTTAAATCATAATGGCAACAGAAACTACCCAAATGACCCTGATCAAAAGTTTACATACCCTGGTGATTTTGGCCTGGTAATATGCACACAAGTTGACACAAAGTGGTTTGAATGGCTATTAAAGGTAACTATCCTCACCTGTGATCTGTTTGCTTGTAATTAGTGTGTGTGTATAAAAGGTCATTGAGTTTCTGGACTCCTGACAGACCCTTGCATCTTTCGTACAGTGCTGCACTGACATTTCTGGATTCTGAGTCATGGGGAAAGCAAAAGAATTGTCAAAGGATCTGCGGGAAAAGGTAGTTGAACTGTATAAAACAGGAAAGGGATATAAAAAGATATCCAAGGAATTGAGAATGCCAATCGGCAGTGTTCAAACTCTAATCAAGAAGTGGAAAATTAGGTAACTGTGTTCCCTAACTGTGTGGGGGCTGGACTGCCAGGGGCATGACAGATCTAACTGATCCCCAATATAGGGAACCGCCGTTTTTACGGCGGTTCCCGTTCTTCCTCTGTACAAGGCGATCGCGGGTCGCGGGCGGACACCGAGTCCGCCCGACCTGCGGCCACACTCACGCAGAGTGCACCGGCACATGCCCTCCCGTAATTGCGGCTGCGTGAATCACTGTTTATAGATGGTGATCTGCGCAGTGAAGCCACCTTGCCGCAGTAAATGTATGCAAGGCGGTTGGTAAGTGGTTAATGAATAATAATAATAATTTAAAAAAAACATGATGTATACCCCAATTTTTTTGCATAATATGAAATGAAAGATGATGTTATGCTGAGTTAATAGATACCTAACATGTCACGCTTTAACTTTGCGCATGCTCCTAGAATGGCAGCAAACTGCAGTACTTAAAAATCTCTATAGGCGATGCTTTAAAAATTTCAACAGGTTACCTGTAAAGAGTTACAGAGGAGGTCTTGTGCTATAAATTATTGCTCTCACTTGACCACATACCTTACATATGTGGTGTGAACATCGTTTACATATGTGGGCATGATCTACGTATGCGTTCACCACTGCGCACAAGCTCGCTGGTACAGGGACATGTTAATTATTTTTATTATTTTAGTACATTTTTTCTTTTTTTTGTACACTGTCCCTTTCATGGCAATAACTCACATTTATGGTGCAAACACCTTTTACATATGCGTACACGACTTACTTACGCGTTCACTTCTGCGCGTGAACACAGAGGGATGGGGAGCTTTAATCTTTTTTTTCTTATTTATTTTATTTTTTTATTTTTACACTGTCCCTTGAATTTTTTTTTTAGCACTTTTATTGCCATCACAAGGAATGTAAATATCCCTTGAGATAACAATACAACATGACAGGTCCTCTTTATGGAGAGACCTTTAAAAATACCCCAAATTTCTTTTCTACCCTTAAAAGCAAAAGATAAAAAAAGAAAACGTTTTTCTTTTTCCTTTAAGAAAAAAAACAGCCATGTTTACATGGTCTGAGAACTGGAAGTGACGTCAGTACGCCACTCTGGTCCTCCAAGGGCATAGAGATGAGAAGTGGCCACCTTGCAATTGTCTATCTCTATGGCGAGCCACTGCAGGCGCCAGATAGACATGTGCAGAGCGAAAAAATGTGTTTAGTTTTGTTTCGTTTTGATTAGTTATTTATTTAGGTTCGTTTAGTTAGATTTGTTTCATTTGTTTAATTTGTTTTCGGAATTCGTTTATTCGTCTTCAAATCGATTTGAATCGTTTTCGAATTCAAATCGTTTTTAAATTTGAATCGTTTTAGAATTGTTTTCCAATTTCCAAGGAGAATGGGGTGAAGTGGAAAGTGGAGGAATAGAATGAAAAAAGAAGTGCAAGGTAGGTCTGCTACGCTAAACATTAGAAAGGTCTTACTCACCCTAGAACATGCCAAACAACACCCCGAGCAAGATGTCGCCATAATCTCGTTAGATGCTGAGAAACCTTTTGATAATATCAGTCTCCAATGGTTATTCATGGGCATGGACAAATTAGGATTCTCTGGCCCTATGACAAATTTCATACATACAATGTATGCCTCCCCCTCAGCCCGACTAGTCACCCCCAATTTTATTTCCCCTGTCTTTCCTCTAGCTAAAGGCACACACCAAGGCTGTCCCTGGTCCCCTTTGTTACTCAATTTAGCCATAGAGCCTCTCTCCAGAAAACTCAACTCACCCCAAGGGATAAGTGGTATTATGATCGGAGACAGGAGGTGTTGCTCAGCTCTATTTGCTGACGACATCCTCCTATTTTCCTCGAACCCCCTAAAGACTTTAAATACTTGACGAGCACCCTCCAGACATTCAGGGAATGCACTGGCTTGAGAATAAACTTCAATAAAAGCGAAAAACTGCCCCTTAACCCTCACAGGGCGGAGTCTTGGAAATCATCCTCACCCTTTATGGTCTTTAAGCACCATCTTACCTACCTGGGAATTCACATTGGTAGAGAACCTTCCTCCCTCTACTCCCTAAACTTCCCCCCACTTATATCCAAAATCACTAAGGAATTGTTTGAGTGGGGTGCCCTCCCTCCTTCGTCTTCGGGAGATGCCATCTAGTCAAGATGATATCATTTGCCAGATTACTTTTCCTCTATAAACGCTACCCCTCTTACTTAAACATAAAGACGTGCAAAAAATCCACTCCGCTATAACCACTTTCTTGTGGAAAGGCACAAACGACCCAGAATAGCTCTCCAGAAACTCTGCCTCCCGAAGAGCGAGGGAGGGGCCGGTCTCCCTAATCTGAGATTTTATAACCTTGCTTGCTTATTACGATATAGTCTTGATTGGATCTCTGGCAGCTCCTTTTACTCTAATCATAACTTGGAGGAAGCACTTATCTCACCCTTTCAGTTGAAATCTATTATCCATGCCAAGTTATCATCCCTCCCTCCTAATTTGAAGAGTAGCCTGGTTTTAAGGGACACAATAATAGCCTGGAGGGAAGTCAGAAAATTGCTAAAGCTACCGGCTACGATATCCACAGCATTGCCCATAGCCGGCAACCCTATGTTCTTACCTTCAGTCGACTCAAAGGTCTTCTCAACCTGGGCATACAAAGGCCTAACCATGGTCTTCCAACTGTATAAACAAGGGCACAGCTCTTTAAAACAATTCCCTGAACTCAAAGAAGAATTCTCCTTACCGCACTCTCATGTCTTTCCTTACCTTCAACTTAAATCATTCCTCCAGTCCTGCCAGGGCTCCCATCACAATCCTTGTATGACCTCTTTCATTGACTCACTACTATCCAACAGGCAATACTCTATCTCCCATATTTATCGGAATCTTATTCAACACCAAGCATCAAAATATTCGATCACCCCCTTTCTTCCTTGGAGTTCAGTACTAGACAACCCAGAAGCTCCTGCACAGATCTTATCAGGCTACAAGAAAATATGCTCGCTGGTGGCGACTGAGACTTGGAGAGATACTCAATTTAAGATTGCTCACAGGGCTTACCTCCCTTCACTCTTTACTGCAGGAACCTCCACTCAAGGAACCTGCCCATTGTGTTCTGAACCCAGACCCTCTCTATACCATAGACTCTGGTCTTGCCCACGAATCTCCCCCTTCTGGGACAAAGTACTAACATACATTGAAGAAATTAGCGGTCAAACCCCTCCGAAATACCCCCTCCTTTGCCTCTTCAGTGGCAACCCTGCTGTACCCAATCTGCTTGATAAAACATCACCACCCCTAATACATCGGGGCCACTTGTGCTTACTCTCCGCTAGAAGAGCCATCATGCAGGCTTGGATTCAGCCTTCCCCTCCTGGAATCTTTCAGGTTAAACAAGGTCTATTCACCTTACTTTCCCTGGAAAAGCAAGATACGATTAACCTGAACTTCAAGACTACCAAAAAATTATTCACAAGGTGGAGGAGATTCATAGGGTACTCCCTCAGCAGTCCGGAGATCGATCAATTCATGACACCCTTTAAATTATCCGAATGGTACCTAAAAGTAGACATTTCAAACTCTTTAGGAAAACTCAAAATACGGGATCCATCTACCCCAATTCCCACTCAGACTTGATACGCATCCCTGATGTTCCACCTTGGAAACCTGCAGCACTAAGTATTATACTTTTACAGGCCAGCTCTCCCATATGATCAAGTTCTATATCGCCCTCCTAAATGCATCCTTCTTTGAACAACATAGACACCTATCATGAGAAACTCTTTCCTCCCACCTGTTACTCCCCCAATATAATGTGGTGGAGTGAAACGGAGCTGTTTTACTCTGTTGTGTTCTATTCTTTTGTTTTCTGTTATATTGTTTTCCATTCTATTGTTTTTCATTCTGTTCTATTCCTTTGTTTTCTATTCTATTTTGTTCTCTTTGGAAATTGGAAAACTATTCAAATTTGACGTCTTTTCGAATTCAAATTTCAAAATCATTGGAATTTGAAAACGTTTCGAATTTGAAAAATTTTGAATTAAAAAAGTATTCGAAAATTATTTGAAAATGATTCGATTTTGAATTTCGTCCGAATTTTCTTTTTTGTTATTTCGGATTCGTTTAAGTTCGGTATTATTGTAATTCGGAGATTTGGATACATCCAAATTTCCAAAAAACAAAAATTTGTCCGAATTTTAATTCGGAACGAAACTAACTGCACATGTCTAGCGCCGGATGGATGCCTGGGAAAGAGGAAAAAGAATTGGCGCAACCAGGACACTTGATCATGTAATCAATATCAGGGCTAGGGACAACCAATGGATAAAATTGGTGACATATAAAATCATGAATACACAGGTCATTAAAAATAATAATGGCTCATTAGCACATTAGAAGTAGGCCATGTGTAATCCAGACACAGCTCACTTAGGGCAGCTCCGTGTAAAGCAAGAAGACAGCTCTGAGGACAAAACAAGAAAACACAAGCACCCTCTAAGTGTAGCTGTTAATAGATAATTTAATGGTAGGTAAAATAAATACGACATACAAGTGTAGTTTAAAACAAACATATGGAAATGGCTCAGAAACTGGTACTCCTCAATGAGAGCTGGCCGAGGGGTCCACAAGGGGACGCTATCATCTGTCAGGCTTGTAGGCTGGAAGAGTTCGGTGCTCACAGGTCCATGGAATTCATTGGCAGGGTGGAGATGACGTCACTTCCCAGATGCCTGGGAGGCCTTAGCAACAGCAATGGCACGTTCTCGGAGCATGTGCTCCTTCTTCAGGCCATCTCGGATGGATTCCTGAGCTCAACGATCAGTAACGCAAGCCCAGGAGCAACCACCTGCCACTTTTAAAGGTGATCCTGTGGTGAATCCGCCACCGGGATCACTTTTATCTGAAAGTCCGACGCCTGAGGGAAAAGAAAATGTCAGGGTTATGGCATCTGGCTGCAGCCATAACACCGGTATTTAACGTCAAAATCATGATGTATTTTCCCAGTTAGGCGGTCTTGGGTTTGTGCCTACCTGAAACACCATTTTTGTAAAATCCCAAATATATGAATATTTTTACATAGTTACAGTGCATTGGCCCAGCTTGCACAGTGTAAGTATGTGCCATCCCTGTGGGATCCCCCTGGAAGTTGGAAATCACTTTAATTGGCACTGCTACTCCAGTGATCTTTACTAGCTCCCAGGTCCTGTGCCAAGCGTCTGCCCAGCTGCTTACTGAACATGGGCACCATTCAGAGAACCCGTTGCATTCTCTGAATGAATGAAGCGGAGAGGTGAGGTGGTGACATCCCGTCCAATCAGAAAACCCTTTGCGTTCTCTACATGTTGCCCATGCCAAGCGGATGACCTCCTGTGTTCTGTAGGCAGCAGGGCATACACTTGGTATGGGATCCTAAAGCCTACTACAGTGATTTCCAGATTCCAGGGGGATCCTACAGGTATGGCATATGCAAGTTGGAGCAATGTGACCAATATAAAATTATCCATACCTGGAGTTCAAACCACTTCAATACGTGGAACTTCCACCTCCTTCCTGCCCAGGCCAATTTTCAGCTTTCAGCACTGTCATACTTTGAATGACTGTCGCACGGTCATGCAACACTGTAACCAAATTACATTTTTATCTTTTTTTTGTTACAGATAGAACTTTCTTTTGATAGTATTTAATCACCACTGGGATTTTTATTTTTTGCTAAACAACCAATAAAGATGGAAAATTTTGAAAAAAAATGTTTTTCTTTTTCACTGATGTGCACTGATATGGCTGCACTCATGGTCACTGATGAGCCAGCACTGATAAGCTGCACTGATGAGCCAGCATGGATAATCTGCACTGATGGGCACTGGTGGGCTCTGAGGTGGAGGCACTGATAGGCAGCACTGATGGGCACTGATAAGCTGCACTAATCAGCACTGATGGGGCTGCACTGATAATCAGTGTAAACCAGTGGTTCTCAACTCCTGTCCTCGGGACCCACTAACAGGCCAGGTTTTCAGGATAACTGACATACATCACAGGTAATATCATTTGCTGCTCAGTGATTGCAGTATTCTGGTCTGCATCTCCCCAAGGTAATACTTATAATCTGGCCTGTTAGTGGGTCCTGAGGACAGGAGTTGAGAACCACTGGTGTAAACAATGTACTTACTGTCACAGACAGCATGTGAGGAAAGGAATGCCAATAACTGACATGCCTATTTACGTGTGATAAGCTGTGATTGGACACAGCTGATCACACGGTAAATGGTCGCTGTGATTTACCCATTACCACAATCTGTGATCAGCTGTGTCCAAAGGACACAGCAGTCACAGAGTGCACCCAATGCATGCCCCAGAGTGTACGCGGGAGGTGCGATTCTGGGAGTAGGTCCATGGATGCCCCTCCAGAACTGTAGCCATCTTTCGGCAATAGCACAGGTGGGAAGGAGTTAAGCAAATCAGCTTTTGAGAACCTGTTGCAAAGTTTCTTCCTGTAACAGATCCTACCAGAGATCCTACAAGTAACAGTAATTCCTGTTGCAGGCTGACAATACTAAGCAAATGCTTTGCAATTAGCGATAGTGTTATCGGCCTGCCATGTAGCATGTCCAATTGGCCATTGGGCTGGCTATTTAATAGACTTGATAAGCAAACCAACAGCCAAAAATAGGCCCATCTGCTAAATCAATTTTGCCAAAACCACTCTGCTCATCCCTACCATGTAAGTTTCTTTAGTTGCCATTGGGCAGCCTATTTGAGAGACCTGATAAGCCGCCCAACAGCCAAGAATAGACCCAGCTGCAAAAATCATTTTTGCCAAAACCACTCTGCTCATCCCTATCATGTAACCTTGTTTAGTTGGCCATTGGGCTGCTTATTTGATAGAACTGATAAGCAGCCCAACAGCCAAAATAGCTCCAACTGCTTAATCAATTTTGCTGAAACCTCTCTGCTCATCCCTCATCACAATTGCTCAGATTCCCAAACTGGTTTTCCATGCAGACCTGAAAGACCTACATGATAAAACCCAGGCAACATTGCTGATCTATCAGTTGTCTTTGTTTCAGCCATCACTAATTACTCTATAATAAGTGCCTTCAAAAATAACACCTAGCTTTTCCATTAGAGATTTTTACTTAGACTTAGGATATGGAGAACATGGCAGGTTTATTGAGTTTGTCTGCCCTTTAGCTATTAATGAAAAAAAATAATAAATTGACTATCAATTTTCCTTCAAGATAAAGAAATCTGAACGCTGTAGCCCATATAATGGTTGTAAATGCAAACGTCTTTCATCTTGAAATATTTTTCAATGTTCCGTCAATTTTGTTCTTAGTGGCCACCAATGTCTCTAACAAGAATCAATTCACTAATAGCTCTAAAATCTTGTCCTCTCCGTCTGAAAGCTTTCGACATAACTGTTGCTTATTAATTTAAACCAGCTCAACTCTTTTTCCTTTTTTCCATCTTGACATTTACAAGGAATCGTAGGAGTGTTGACCAGCAAAGTCCAATCGCTAAAATACAGTGTTGTACAGCAAATAAATCATATATTTCAAGTTGATCTTGTTTTCTTCGTTCTTTTTCCATGAAAACATGTTTCCTCCTTCAATAAAAGGCCAATGTTTCTTTTCTTCAAAGTGTTTTACAAACCAATTACCTTTACATCTTGGTAGTCTGTAAGGCTCAATGCCTTTATAACTAGCCATTGTTTGGCCAGTTGGTCTTGTTGATGTAATTGCTGTTTTTGTTCCAGTACAATGTAGGTTTTGTGGTTAGTTCTCAAAATTTCAGTGTATTTCTTTTTTTTTTCCTATCCTAAATGAACCAACACCTTAACGGGGCCTACATGACGCAGCACTATACAACTGATGTTCTTGTTGAGCAGTGTGACAATAAAAGAGCTGAAAGCTTAGTCTTACAATAGGAGGCAAGTAAATCGTTAAATACAAGATGGTTAAGGAGAAGCCAGAAGTGTGGTTGGTATTCTTCTTTGCTGTTTTCAAGAAGACTTGGCCTTGGTTGCTTGACACTCATAGCTTGTGGACTTCGGTTGACCCCAGCTGAACAGACAGGGATCCAAGCCTAGCACCCAACCATTGAGTATGAAGGGGGTTATTATGTTTTTTTCTTATTGCTCTTTTTCAAAAGAAGAATTCCAGGTATGGACATCTTATATATAGATACAGTGGTCAAGCTTGGACCAACGTAAATATGTATACCTAGCTGATGCCCCTGGAAGCTGAAAATCACAGAAGTATCCACTGCTACTCCAGTGATCTCTACTTGTTTCCATAAGCCACACTGAGTGGCCTGCCTGGTGCGTTATGAATAGAAGAGGTCAGCTGCTCAGCATGGGCGTCATTCAGAGGTGCTTTGCAATTTCTGAATGAATGCAAAGCTTTCTGTGATTGAACAAGGTGAAGAGTGCGATGTCAGTGAACCGCCTCTTCATATCACCCAATCGGAGAATGATTTGCATTCATTCAGAGAATGCAAATTATACTCTGATGGGTGCTCATACTGAGCGGCTGACCTTCTGTGTTTAGAATGAAGCAGACCAGCTGCTCAGCACAGTACCTGGAAGCAGGTGGAGATAACTGGAGTAGTATCTACTTCAATGATTTCCAGCGTCCAGGGGTATTGGCCAGGTTTTGTATATACATAGTTACATTGGTCCAAGCTGGGCCAATGAAACTATGTAAAAATATCCTATGCCTGGAATTCTTCATTAAGGTTGAGAAGAAGTCCCGTTCTTACAAAGGGTAAGTTGCTAATGGGAGAGGATTATTGTTGTGCTTCATTCATGTTGCCCCTCCCCCAGATCTAGCCTCCCCAGAACATCTTCCTGTGCTGTTCCTCCTCACAGTGTTCACCTCAATTGTTCCTCAAGCGTGTGTCATCAAATGGTTTAAACCTGAATTCTAGGTATGGATTTTATTTAAACTGAAAGTTCATTTTTGCTTTATAAACTTGTCAGGAAAGACAGGTACATGATCATTGCAATATACAAAAGGAAAAGGTATGCACACCGACCTTGTGCATTACCATAGGTATATTAATAAATATTTAAAAACATCAAAGGTTATACTCACATACAACCATATAAAATAAGCATATAGGGTACTCCGCAATGGCAAACGATACAATTCAAATCCAAATGCAAAGCGGGACCCAGGATCAACAATGAACTGGGTGGTGAGACGTACTGGCTGCGTACTGGCTGACGTGTTTCGAGAGAAGGACCCTCTTCCTCAGAGCTTAAGCCACATATGTCCAGTCTCCTCAAGGAAGGTTACACATTTGTTTTATATGCATGCTTCCCAAGAGTCTACTCCCAGGTATACTCCCACAGCAAGACACACCCTCACCTAACTGGCCCCAATCCCCAAGGCTGAGGTGAAGGGGGAGTGGGGAGTGCCCTGCTGTGCCAACACTTGCATATATCAGAAATGTATAATGTTGCATATTCAATTTTCACTGAGCAATACAACTCAATATGTACAGTATATAAAAACTATACATGAAATCACAGTGAAAATTAAAAAGTACTAATTATTAAAATCAATTAATGGATAAACGGAGTCACTTCTTAAATATAGTGTCAGTCTCTGCAAAACACCATTTGAATAAATTTAAAATTAAAATTGCAATTAAATTGCTGCTTGCAGACCAGTATGATACCACAAGTAGGCATCTAACTGGTAATCATTAGATGTGATGTGATTATTGCTCAAGATCTGGACATGTGCACAGAATGGTCCACAGACCTGTGCACAGGATCAGGACCATAGGGGCATGCACATGTGTGTGTGCGCACTGTAGCGCATGTGAATTAGCATGCATGTTGGAATTTACTCTGGTGCCAATGGCTTATTCAAATCACGGCAAAGCTGATCATTGTTGAGTGGTTGTCATTTCCTGTGACCTATGACCAGACCCTATTCGCTGTTCTGTACTCGACCCGGTTTGCCTTATGACTTCATCTGATCTCGATCCTTGCATTACCTGACCTATGACTTGTTATCTGACCCCACATCCTGCTTATTGTTTTGGTACTGTTTCCTGCCTGTGTGATACTGATCTTGGCTTGGCTCCTGTTTATGCTCTTGCCTCCTGAATCTTCATCTACGCTGCCTGATTGCTGCCAACTTCTGCTCCCCCTGACCCCAGTATTGCCTTCTGTATCTGCAAATTCTTGTGTGTCATGGTCAGGGATCAGGTTCAGAGACCAGTAGCAATAGCAGTACAGAGGCTCCCACTGACCAGCTGGATAAGTACAAAAGCAAGTCACCCTGGCAGATGATGCGGGCACACCCTAGGTGCGGGGTCTAAGTACTAACTGGTATTCACCAGAGCTCCTGATGGTGGAGATGGGTTTTGCTGCATGTTAGTGCTGGGTCGCAGTCCTCAGGAAGTAAAAAAGCCAGGGTTAAGTAGCAGTTATACTGTAGCAGGTAGGGATCAAGCAAAAGCTCAGTCAGTAAACAAGGTTGGTAACAAGTGGTTGCAGGTTGGGAACAAGCAGAAGTGTAGTCGAGTAACAAGCCAAAGGTTGGTAACAAGTAGTAGTGGAGATAAGGATAGCTGTGGGTACGCAAAGGAGCAAAATATCGGGTGGAGAGAGCACAATAATTTGCCAAACAGGAAGTGCAAAGGCATGGCATAAATAGGAATTTCATGGGAGGAGCAAGGAGTTCAGGGTTCACCAGAAAGAAGAGGATTATTCATAGGCTGAGACTGAGTACTGTCCAGCATTTCAGATGGCTCAGCAAGGAGAGCTACTGCTGGATGCAGCAGAGGTCGTAGGTTCAGATCTCTATCCTGATACTGTGACTACATCTGGCATGAGATCATGCTTTACATCTCCTTTCATGCTGCATCATCCAGATCCTCTTCTGGCCAGGACTTGCACCAGTGCTACTTCATTTCCTGTTATCATTCTTGGCTAGAAACAGGACTGGAGGTGTAAGAGAGAGCTCTCTCATCAGCTTGGCCTCTGACATGCCAAAAGTTCAAATTTTTCAGGTTTTTAAAAATCCTTTTTACTTTTATTATGCATGACCATGTAAGTATATTTTATTTCAAATCAATCTGAATGTTTAAGAAATAAAAATATTTAGGGTTTGGGTTGGAACGTGTGTGTGTATCTTTAAAACAGTTATATAAGAGACCTGTATAATCAGGCTCCAGTCATTGCACAAGCATGTAAGGTTATGGAATTACAGCCGCAGTCAAGTAACAAAACCTCATTACAGGAGGACTATTGTGAGAAACGTAACGTTTGTGTAGATCAGATGGCTGCCCATAGAAACAGTTTAATTTATTTTGCAGTGATAGCACCAAAAAAAGAAAAAAGGGAGGACGACCCGTTCTCAACGTGAAACCATTCATCAAAATGTAGCCTGAGATTGGATGAGTAATGGGCGATTCACATTCAATTCTAGCCGGAGCACTGGTTGAAGCTGCTGGTTATCTGAATTGCATTCATAACGTCAAGCTACTTTTCACTTTTAGTAAAAAGGGGTGACAACTTCACAATCATTTATATTTCTCTTCCATTCACATCCAATATATTTTAGGAGTTTGGCGGCAATGCTTAAGCTGCCTATGTTTAAAGATGGATGCATAAGCGGTTGAAATACATAAAGGTAAGCCTGCCAACAGTATAATGGAATGTAACAAAAATGGAAATTGAAGCACCACACCACTGCTAAGAGGTCCAGATAGAACTTTATTCCCATAAATGTCTGGAGGACAATTCAAAAAGAACCCAATGTGTTTTGGGGGTCCAAGAGCACCCCTTAATCAGGGCTAGAAAAAACATAAGGACATCTCCATATCAATCCGATATCAATACAATATCCCCTCCTCGGGGTCATACTTAAAACCAAATACCCAATAGCCAATAGTATTGGAAGTATAACATTGACAGGTAACAGGGGGCTGGATTTACTAAAGACAATTAGACTGTGCACTTTGCAGGTGCAGTTGCTCCAGAACGTAGTACAATGTAAATTCTCCTTGCATGTGTAGCACCCTCTTAGGTAGGCGCCAAAAGAGAGCATAGTTTTCGGTTTCTCTGCATACCAGGGAGACTGTTAGGTAAATTTAGATGTTCTCTGCCTACCAGGGATCAATAATCTATTGCTAGGGTCTGCTCATTGTGCTCAGGTGCTGCTCATGATTAGAGTTGAGCGAACACCTGGAAGTTCGGGTTCTGCTGGTCCGTCCGAACCTCGGGACAAAGTCCGGGTCCGGGTCCGGACGGAACCCGAACGATCGCACGGAAAGTTACCCCAAGCAACAGGCACGCTAGCAAGCCCAAGGCAGGCCTGGGCCTGGGCCTGAAACAGGGCTCCAAGCCTGCCTGGTCGTCTTGGGCTTGAAGGTCCACAAGCGAGTTGAGATTAGTACTCGTCGTGGACTCGTGTTACTCGTCTGGGATCGTTATCTAATAACTAGGGACCATCCGTCTCTTGTAGATTTAAATGGATTGTCAGAGGGACCATACGTCTCTTTGGCTTTTGATACGAGAGAAAACCGCGGATGGATTCTCCCACGATGTGTACGTTCCTCTTAAATGTAACATGATGCAAGACCTCGTTGACGTGGACGTTTCACGTGTCAGATTAACA
>BLSH010230440.1:437786-453260 GCA_018402905.1 Glandirana rugosa
ACTTTGTCCGTCAGTAGTACTCATCACAACTCGCTTGGGCCTGACATTGCAAGCCCAGGCATGGCTTGAAATCCCACAGGCACCGTGCCTGGGCCTGGGCCTGTAAAGTTTTTAGCAAGCCCAAGCCAGGCCCCAAGACGATAAAATGAGGTGCACAACTCTTCGACGTCCCGTCGGTTAGTTGTATTTCTGCTATCTGTCCTCAGAGCAACAGCACAGACAGCAGTAGTAAAGTAATCTATCTCAGGATGCAGGATCAGGTCTTAAAATGGCTAAAATCTGTCCCTCACGCCGTCAGCTACCTTTCCCTATACTAACCCAAGGAGCATGTGACTGCAGCACTGTGACTCCAGCTTATAAAGAGGCTGGGTCACATGATGCACCGGCCAATCACAGCCATGCCATTAGTAGGCATGGCTGTGATGGCTTCTAAGGGCAAACCAGTGAAACACTTGTTGATTGGCTGCCCTGCAGCTTCTCAACACGTGGAGTAAAATAGCAGAACCCCGGACCGAACCCGAACGATTTTTGAAATGTCCGGGTCCGGGTCCGTGCCACGGACACCCTAAAGTTCGGTACGGACCCGAACGTTACAGTCCGGGTTCGCTCAACACTACTCATGATGACTGCCTGTTTCATACTGGCAAGGCATATTGGGTAGTTGGAGGAAACCTGACAAATGGGAGCATAGGCGTAGTTACAGCCCTGGCCATTGGCAGAAGATAATGCCTCAGTGCATGCTGGGTGACTGTATATGTGCCTAGGGCAAATGTGCTCTGGGTCTTTGGCTGGAGAGCGGGGTCACAGAGGGAGGGGGCTCCCGCCCCTCCTTTGTACAGGTGCCATGCAGCCTCAGATGGTCGACCTGAGGTCCAGAATTGAGGAAGCTGCAACCCAGATGTCCTGAAGAGCTGAGTAGAAGGGACACGCACCTAGAAGGATCTGTCCTGGTTACAGTGAGTACAGACCTGTGTCTAGGGGCCTGTCCTGTGAGGGCCATTCCTTCAGACTAGAAAATCCAGTGGAATGGGTGTCAGTTAAAGAGGATACTAGTGAGTGTCCTGAAGAAAAATGTGCATTGAGTCTGCTGCCAGAGCAAGCAAAGGACTTATCTACCCACACTGCTATAGTGTGGTCCAGCAGTGCATCTGCTATCTGGATACATTTAATGGGGTCATGTGAGAGTTGTCCTCGTCTGTGCAGTTCAAGTTGGAGTATCCCACTAATCCCTTCTCCTATTGAAGATTTACCAATAAAATACAAAAAAAACAAATAACCTAGATTGATCACTGGATAACGAGCAGAAGACTGTGAAAATACCCAAGTAGGTGGCTGCAGGAAAATCAGAGGGAGGCCCATGGAAGACTATACTTAGCAACCCCTACAGGGGCAGGGCTACACATATGATTGGGTATTTTTTGCAAAGTGAAGCTTCACCTCATTTACTAAGCTCTGGAGCAACTTCACTTGCAGAGTGCACAGTCTATTTGCCTTTAGTAAATCAACCCCATTGAATGGATAATCAATATACATGAATCTCAGACAAATGTGAGAACATAAATTATAAAGCATATTATTTCAGTTTATAATATGGGTAATAAAACATTAAAAAAAAAATAATAATAATAATCACAATACTTATTTACTTATTTATTTACTTTATATACACTCTATTGTCAAAAGTATTGGGACACATGCCTTTACACGAACATGAACTTTAATGGCATCCCAGTCTTAGTCCGTAGGGTTCAATATTGAGTTGGCCCACCCTTTGCAGCTATAACAGCTTCAACTCTTCTGGGAAGGCTGTCCACAAGGTTTAGGAGTGTGTCTATGGGAATGTTTGACCATTCTTCCAGAAGTGCAATTGTGAGGTCAGGCACTGATGTTGGACGAGAAGGCCCGGCTTGCAGTCTTCGGTCTAATTTATCTCAAAGGTGTGCCCTCGGTTTGAGGTCAGGACTGTCTTTATTGACCTTGTTTTGTGCACTGTTCCAAATCATTTGGTGGAGGGGGGATTATGGTGTGGGTTGTTTTTCAAGGGTTGGGCTTGGCCTCTTAGATCCAGTGAAGGGAACTCTCAAGGCATGAAGGGAACAGTTTGGGGATGGCTCCTTCCTGTTCCAACATGACTGCACACCAGTACACAACGCAAGGTCCATAAAGACATGGATGAGCGAGTTTGGGGTGGAGGAACTTGACTGGCCTGCACAGAGTATTGACCTCAACCCAATAGAACATCTTTGGGATGAATTTGAGGGAAGACTGCGAGCCAGACCTTCTCATCCAACATCAGTGCCTGACCTCACAAATGCCCTTCTGGAAGAATGGTCAAACCTTCCCATAGACGATCTTGTGGATGAGAGTTGGGAGGAGGTCGCTGATTCATGCATGCAGGACATCATTAGCACGGCAGATAAACTCATACACTTCAAATTTATTCATCAACTGCATTATACTCCTGCCAAATTGAATAAGATGGGAGCCACGGAGTCAGCTTCATGCCCTAGGTGTGAAGAAGTCTCTGCCAATGTAATGCATATGTTCTGGTCATGCCCGGGCTTAGCACAGTTCTGGTCTGAACTATTTGACATGCTCACGACAAATTTTGACCTTGTGGCCATCAGGACCCCGGAGGTGGCCCTCCTGGGGGTGATGGATGACTTAGTACCCAGGGTACATAAACGCATTATGTTTCGTTTGATCTTTTTTTATGCAAAAAAGACGTTATTACTTTACTGGAAGACACAGACCTTTCCCACCCTCACTTATCTATGTTGTTTGATAAATCAAGCACTACCAATATATAAAGTTATTTATAAGGGTAGGGGATGTGCTAAAAAACTTGCCAAAGTCTGGCAAGCATGGCTTGACAGCTCTGTCACAGGGTCAGCAGACCTGATACCTTCACAGGTATCCTCTTAGGTGGTGGTCCGTTACTCCTCCTCAGATCTGCAGAGAGAACTCTAGAGTGCATGATCGTGTGATTGGATGGATGGATGGATGGATGAATGTTGTATGAGTTTGATACAGTCTTTTGGAGCTAGAGTTGGGTTGAAAGGGACTGAAGGGATGGGCGGGGGGGGGGGGGAGTTTGATTTGTTTAAATTTTGCTTCTTTTAAGATTGCGTATCCATGATATGTCGGGCCTTTCGGACGTGATAACCACTTTGGCAATAGATCTTATGGGCTCTGCGTAGCCTACCATTATGCCATAACTGTTGATGGCACTTGTATATATATAGATCTAAGTAAATGTTTTGTGTGGTATGGAAAATGCAAAATAAACACCTTAAAAAAAAAAAAACATTCCCATAGACACACTCATAAACCTTGTGGACAGCCTTCCCAGAAGAGTTGAAGCTGTTATAGCTGCAAAGGGTGGGCCAACACAATATTGAACCCTATGGACTAAGACTGGGATGGCATTAAAGATCACGTGTGTGTAAAGGAAGGTGTCCCAATACTTTTGACAATATGGTGTATATTTGCATTAAAATACGGACCAATGATGGGACACTATTCCTTCCACTGACACCAACAATGGGGCACATTTCCTTTCTCTTACACCAACTGTGGGGCACTACTCCTTCCACTGACACTAGAAATGGGGTACTATTCCTCCTACTCACACTAATGATGGAACACTATTCTTCTCGCTAATACCAATGATGGGGCACTATTCCTCCCACTGACACCAACAATCCCGCCTACTAATACCAGTGATGGGGCACTATTTCTCCTTCTACTGACCGCAAGTGCTATGCAATCGTTTTTACTCCCACTGACCATCAAGCTAAGATAATGATGCTGGGACATTTTCTATTCCCGCTGGCCACAGTCTGACCCCTCTACAGTCTGAGGGACTGGCCCTTGATTTAGAAAGTTTGGAGACCCCTGGTGATTGGATTTAGATTTCTGCGCTACTTGTGTGAATACAAATGTTGGGGTATCATACTGACACTCATTTGGATCGAGGAAGTGGCTTAGGGAAGCTACAAAATGTCTTGAACATTACAGAACACGTCTTGTTGAATGTAACCAACTACTAATACATATACCATGACCTGGATCAATGAGAACCTTCACAGACATACTCTTAGCCTTTCATATCTAAGGATGTTGCAATATATAATATATTACATTTTTGTTCTTGGATTCAGATATCCTTTGAAGAGGCTTTGCTCTTTAAATAAGAATTTAAAAGCAGCTTGTAAAAATACTTTAATGATAATAATTGCACATGCACCTGTAGCATCTTCAGCAACTGCGTCTAGGGTTGCTACACTGGTAAGTATTATTACTGAATTTGTACAAGCCTTAAAAAAAGTCACTTTAAACATTCATTTTGACATAGTGTTATTTTTGGTGAATTTCCAAAAGGCTTCTGGAAGAAAGGGATGAAAGGTTTTCTTCAAAGACTGTATCTGCCTTATACAGTATATATGCTTCTGCTGTAAGCTGAGCCTGCATAGCTTAATGGTCCCACCCCTCTATCTTAGTATCCCTCGTAGAATTTTTTTATGGAAGTGGCTCGGGTTGTTTTTTTTTGGGCCTCATCATCTCATCAGTGCTGCTAAGAGCTTCATTTATTTTTCTAATCCACAGTGAAACGCAAAAACAATACACCTAAGTGTACAAAAAAGTGCATGTGAACAACACATTCACAAAAAAGTGAACATAAAAGAGAAGTATGGGGTTGCAGCATCGATGTGATGCTGCATTTCCCCCCCGCTGTCTCTTAGGGTGAGAACTGAGCGTCCAAACAATGTTGATCGATCAGTTGTCCTTGTCGCTGGGCAGTGGAAGGGGCAGGAGCGACTGACTCAGGCTCTCAGTGGTTTGCTGAGAGGCTGAGCCAAGTGGCGGTTAGGGCTCCTGAGTGGATCTGGACCATATGATCTTTCTTCAGTCAGGACAAGCTCTGTGACATCAGCCTGCTATTGGCTGAAAACAGGCCACAGGAGTGCAAAACAAACTGCACGAGCACAAGCTTTGGCTGTACTTCTACTTTAAGAGTGTCTTTCTTGTTCACCCCCAAAAGAGTTAGCTGAAGCTAACCAACAGGTATTAGGTGAGGGGATTCTCCCAAAGAGAGGCATGTCCCACAGAATAGTTCATTCAGCACACCAAAGTGTGTGATAGCTGTCTGAGGTGCAAAGACTCTGAGTTCCATTTCCAAGGCCCTCAACATGTCCTGTGCAAAGGGACACTCCTAGAAAACATGCAGAGCAGTTTCCTCCTTGATGATGCTAAAGGTGCAGTGCCTGTATCTGCACAGGTTTCTGGCATGCATAAATGTCCTTAGTGGCAACTCCCATTGGATTGCCTTTTATGCCAGCTCTTTGTGCCCGTTGGTGAGTCTCTTTGAAGAAACATTCCCCCAGACCACCTTGTAAGTGGCTAGAGGTAGGCCTAAACTATCTCCATAGTGTCCTTGGCTCTAATCAACTTGTTGATAGTCTTTGGTTTCCTTCAATCCATGTAGCCCCTGCTCCTTGATACACTTAAAAGCATTCAAATAATACCAAGGAGTGTCATATTTGTCCCATCCAAGGGACCTCCAAAGAGGCAGAAGGAAAAAAACGGAACATGGAATTTCCACCAGAGTCTGTTGTTCATTCAACCAA
Source organism: Glandirana rugosa (assembly GCA_018402905.1). Classification (NCBI taxonomy): domain Eukaryota; kingdom Metazoa; phylum Chordata; class Amphibia; order Anura; family Ranidae; genus Glandirana; species Glandirana rugosa. Next base: position 443,417 of record BLSH010230440.1, read on the forward strand.
AGTCCTGCAGATGCTGTTGCAGGTAAAAAACACATCCAGTTGAGTAGCGATGTCAGGCATGCTCTTCCTGGCTTTGAGGGCCTCCTTGCATAATGTTTTTACCATATTCTTATCTCCAGCAGGTTCATCCTCTCCATGCAAATGATCCTCTTAAGACGCTTCCCTTTGGCATGTCATTCATCAATTGCCTTTTGACCAGAAGTTCTGCATTGTAAGTGGGGATGCCAAGAGCCTGGAGATTTGGAGGGAAGCAGAAAGTACCACCTGCTGGGGAATGTGGGATAAGGTAAGTCATTTTACCTTGTACCTTAGGCAAAAATGAGCACTTAACCCTTGCAGTGCAGGGGAAGCCCCACTGTAAGGATAGAGCAGTGGTTCTCAACTCCTGTCCTCGGTACCCACCAACAGGCCAGATTTTAAGTATTACCTTGGGGAGATGCAGACTAGAATACTGCAATCACTGAGCAGCAAATTATATCACCTGTGATGTATTTCAATTATCCTGCAAACCTGGCCTGTTAGTGGGTCCCGAGGACTGGAGTTGAGAACCACTGGGATAGAGGTTTAACTCTCCAGAGTATAGCTTTAATCTGTGATCCAATTTGCTCCAACAAGGAAAAAAAATCTTTCTTAAACCTCAAAGGCTGCTGATTTTGTACTGCGTGCTTATATGAAATATGACTGACTCTCTTGCTTTACAAACTCTATAATATCACTGGGCTGTATTTAATGCAGCACATAAATATGATTGAAGGGGCCTCGTGTTTGCTTGGAATTCTGGTGTTTGTCTCCATCTTATAAATAGTGAGCGAGAACGACACTGCATTGGATGTGTTATTGATTCTGAATGATCTTATTTGACCTTTGCAAAATCTGCAGGGAGTTTGTTGCCGTTCTCAGTCTGGTACAAATAAGTACTGACATGTTCTGGGAGACAGAATCTCAAATGCGCCAGGACTTTAGATATTTTTAAGTGAAAGCTGTCAAAGAGATATTCACACTCTCCTGAAAGTTACAGCCGAAAAGTTGTTGAAAAGAGATGGCTTGTACAAAAATATTTCCAGAAGAGATGGGGACATCGCAGGAGGTTTTGTGGTCTGACACTCTTCAAAACTGTTCACTGAAGTGGTTAATGCGTGATATATGCATGGCCAAGTAAAGGACTACTACATAATGGAGAAGAGGAGACACTGCTGACTAAACAATAGACTGCTCATTTTCCCCTTATGTTCATGGACAGATCATTGTATCATCTTCCTACCTTCAGTGGGAGGCCACCCTTTCCTGACCCTATGGTAGAGGACCATGGGACATGTATTCCCTAAACTAGCGCTTACTATAGAGTGAAGCAGCTCTGGAGCCAGAGCAACATTGGATTTTGGAAGAGTCAATAAAGCTGACTGTAGCTGGTGGGCTTGATCCCTTGGCCCAGAGACATCTGAGAGTTTGGTCAGGTGCTGTTGTTTTAACCACTGCTGCATCTGTATAGAGACAAAGAGACACAGAACTTCCGCGCCCAGCAGTCCAGTGACCTATCCACACCAGCGCCAGATGTTTGGTGACACATCACATACCAGTGCCAGATACCCAGTGACACAACCTTCTAAACCAACCAGAGAGACTCTTATACCAATCACTATCAGTGGTTTCCTGCCAACCCCACTGAGCATCATCTACCTAACCTACCGTTAGTCTAGGGCCTACTCTTCCCTCCTCCTTGTATCGGAGTCAAATCTTCATCCAGGATTGGCAGTTTGCCCAGCCTAACTTGTGGATGCTGCTAGCAGACACTTTTACCCAATCTCAGCTAAGGAGATTCTATTACCCCTATTTTCACTGCATGAAGACCTGACTCAGTTGTCATCATTTATACTCCAACTATTAAAGGGCCCCTGCTATTGGCGGCAGAAGATTCAGCCTTACGCACAAACTGACTCTATTTGATATATCTAGCAAAGACTAAGGGGCATCCCCCTCTAGCAGTATAGAACTACCAACCCTCCACCCATAACAGCATCATATACAGTCTAGGCTTGGCAGTTACAAGTATACACAGGTGTCCTTGTGGAACCTGAATGCATTAGTATCAGAGGCGTTGCTAGGGGGTGGCTATTGGGGCTATAGCCCCGAGTCTGGTCTCTTACAGGGTGGGTGCAGTTCTGCAATTAGCAGGTATGCCCCGGTCTGGAATGCAGACTCTGTATATATATATATATATATATATATACACACATACACACACATACATACATATGTATATTTATTACTATTATTATTTATTTTATTACATGTATGCCCGCTCAAGCGTATGTCTTTCTTTACTTCGCTGCTATGGGCTCTAGCCCCAGATCTTTTTTAGACCTAGCAACACCCCTGATTAGTAGCAAGTCTTCTTTCCATGGTCAGTGTTGCGTCTAAGTGATACTATTACAGTCTATGCCGCTCTCACCCTGTGGTTCATTGTTACTTGTGTTGATCTGCCTACTTTTCAAATATTGCTGTTGCTGCAAGGTGATTGTTTTTTATTATCAACTTGAACTACTCAAGTAATTAATACAACAGTGTTGACTGAAATTTGTGTGTATTGCCTTTATTTTGTACTGGGTATTGCTTGTGGCAAGGTTACTGAACATTGTTTGCAAAATTTATGACTGAACCTAGTGTGTTTGCAAAGTCAGGACAGTTGCACAGGACAAGCATCACTCAGTGGACGTAGATAGAAGATAGGATGGCTGCACACCCAAAATTATGCAAAATCTGAAGTTTATTAAAGAAATGAAAACATGTACACATGAGCAATACCAAAGACAATTGGTGGGGCAAAAGGTGACGAGTTTTACGCGGCTAACATGCTTTGTCATTGACGAAGCACGCTAGCCGCATGAAACGCGTCACCTTTTGCCCCGCCAATTGCCTTTGGTATTGCTCATCTGTACATGCTTTTATTTCTTCAATAAACTTCGGATTTTGCATCATTTTGGATGTGCAGCCATCCTATCTTCTATCTACATTCAAGACTACAGCAGTGACAGGTCGTGCACCCCACCTGATGCTGGTATAATTACAGCCAACTAAGATTTCACCTGGAGAAGTTACCCTATGTGCCTGTTTGGAATCACTCAGTGGACCTTACGGGGGTAGCACTACATATGCAAACCTATGTTTGTTCTTGGAGCAAGCTACACATTGCACTCCCAGCACAAAGGCTGGGCTCTTGCCGAAAACCCCAGGTCCCATGCTAATGATCAGGAACCAGGAGGCCTGGTTCCCAATAACCTGATCGCTGTAATAGCTTCTGATTAGCTATCACAGTGATCAGTAACTGTTCGTCCCACCCCTGGTTTTTTTCTCTGGTGCAGCTTTGCATGCTAGCCAATCAGTTTCTAACCTCAGCTTGTTCAATCAAGCTTTGACAATAAAACCTTGAAGCTGAAGGTTTCTGTGTGAAGCTGCACCAAATTTTGCACTTTCAAGCTTTAGTAAATCAAACCCATTGTATTTTTTTTCCTTACTAGAGGAGACAAATGAAAACAAAACAAATATGTGTAAAATATAAATAGTATTAATAATAAAGAGAAAATAGCTAGATAAAGGTTTTATCTAGGTTGGGTCTGAGTCAACAGGCATTTTTTTAAAATTAGTATCAGTAGTGTCAGTTAGTGCCACTGTCACTATATTTTAGAGAGGATAAAAAAAGCAAAATGTGTACCATTGTTTCTGGCTCTAGTATGTATGTACAAACAACAAATAACATACACATACAGTAGGTATAGAAAATAATCACATTTTGTTGCTTTGCCGCCTGAAATGAAGACAGACACAGTTTTTGTTTTATCCTGCTGTATTTACTCAATGCAACTTATAACATACAAGTGAAAGATATAACACCAACACTTTAGAAAACTGAAAATTTACTAACAAATACTTACTGTAATTTTCCTTTCCATGGCAGCATACAGTATCTCCCAAAAGTGGGTACATCCCTCACATTTTTGTAAATATTTTATTCTATCTTTTCATGTGACAACACTGAAGAAATGACACTTTGCTACAATGTAAAGTAGTGAGTGTACAGCTTGTATAACAGTGTAAATTTGCTGCCCCCTCAAAATAACTCAACACACAGCCATTAATGTCTAAACAGCTGGCAACAAAAGTGGGCCCACAGTGCCAATATTTTGTGTGGCCACCATTATTTTCCAGAACTGCCTTAACCCTCTTAGGCATGGAGTTCACCAGAGCTAGGGTTTAGGTCTGGAGACATACTTGGCCAGTCCATCACCTTTACCCTCAGCTTCTTTAGCAAGGCAGTGGTCATCTTGGAGGTGTATTTGGGGTAGTTATCATGTTGGAATACTGCCCTGTGGCCCAGTTTCCAAAGGAAGGGGATCATGCTCTGCTCCAGTATATCACAGTACATGTTGGCGTTCATGGTTCCCTCAATGAACTGTAGCTCCCCAATGCTGGCAGCACTCATGCAGCCCCAGACCATGACACTCCCACCACCATGCTTGATTGTAGGCAAGACACACTTGTCTTTGTACTCCTCACCTGGTTGCCACCACACATGCCTGACACCATCTGAACCAAATAAGTTTATCTTGGTTTCATCAGACCACAGGACATGGTTCCAGTAATCCAGGCCCATAGTCTGCTTGTCTTCAGCAAACTGTTTGAGGGCTTTCTTGTGCATCATCTTTAGAAGAGGCTTCCTTCTGGGATGACAGCCATGCAGACCAATTTGATGCAGTGTGCGGCGTATGGTCTAAACACTGACAGGCTGACCCCCCACCCCTTCAACCTCTGCAACAATGCTGGCAGCACTCATATGTCTATTTGCCAAAGACAACCTCTGGATATGACGCTGAGCATGTGTGCACATGAACTTCTTTGGTTGACCATGGCAAGGCCTGTTCTGAGTGGAATTTGTGCTGTTAAACCGCTGTATGGTCTTGGCCACCATGCTGCAGCTCAGTTTCAAGGTCTTGGCAATCTTCTTATAGCCTAGGCCATATTTATGTAGAGCAACAATTCTTTTTTTTCAGATTCTCAGAGAGTTCTTTGCCATGAGGTGTCATGTTGAACTTCCAGGGACCAGTATAAGAGAGTGAGAGCAATAACACCAAATTTAACCCATCCGCTCCCCTTTCACACCTGAGACCTTGTAACACTAACGAATCACATGACACCGGGGAGGTTAAATGGCTAATTGGGCCCAATTTGCTCACTTTTGCTGCCAGCGGTTTAGACATTAATGGCTGTGTGTTGAGTTATTTTGAGGGGACAGCAAATTTACACTGTTATACAAGCTGTAAACTCACTACTTTACATTGTAGCAAAGTGTCATTTCTTCAGTGTTGTCACATGAAAAGATAGAATAAAATATTTACAAAAATGTGAGGGGTGTACTCACTTTTGTGAGATACTGTACGTTTGGGTAGCCCCACCCTCGCTCCTACCCCATAGGACCCCACTCCCATAAATTTTCAGGCTGAGCCAGAGGCTGCGTTCCGTAACTAGCCTACTTATGATTCTGGGAGGGAACTCCTGCTGCCATGGAGTCCATCAGGAAAGGAAAATTATCGTAAGTATTTGATAGTAAATTTTCCATTTTCCTGACAGACTTCCACGGTAGTATACCTTTGGGAACTAACTAGCCCAAAAAACAAGGGGGGGATGTTGAAAATGTAGAGTTTCACTTCTCATAAGCCCCACCCCTTATAGTTCCCACCCCTTGTGTCAGGAGTATACAGCCCAGCATCACCAGATAGGGTATACAGCATCACCAGATAGCAGTATACAGAGTCACCATATAGCAGTATACAAAGCCCCAGATAGAGTATACAGAGCACCAGATAGGGCATACAGAGCACCAGATAGGGCATACAAAGCACCAGATAGGGCATACAGGGCACCAGATAGGGTATACAGGGTCCCAGATAGGGCATACAGAGCACCAGATAGGGCATACAAAGCACCAGATAGGGCATACAGGGCACCAGATAGGGTATACAGGGTCCCAGATAGGGCATACAGAGCACCAGATAGGGAATACAGATCACAAGATAGGGTATACAGCATCGCCAGATAGCAGTATACAGAGTCACCATATAGCAGTATACAAAGCCCCAGATAGGGTATACAGAGCACCAGATAGGGCATACAGAGCACCAGATAGAGCATACAGGGCACCAGATAGGGTATACAGGGTCCCAGATAGGGCAAACAGAGCACCAGATGGGGCATACAGAGCATCAGATAGGGCATAAAGGGCATCAGATAGGGCATATAGAGCATCAGACAGGGCATACAGAGCATCAGATAGGGCATGCAGAGCATCAGATAGGGTATACAGGGCATCAGATGGGGCATAAAGAGCATCAGATAGGGCATACAGGGCATCAGATAGGGCATACAGAGAAACAGATAGGGCATACAGGGCATCAGGTAGGGCATACAGAGCATACAGAGAATCAGATAGGGCATACAGGGCATCAGATAGGGCATACGGAGCAGCACAACCCCCCCTCGAAGCACTTACCCTATCTAATAGCAGGCAGGCCAGGTCTATGCAGAGTTCGGCTTGCGGTCAGCATGCTGAGCAGCTCGGGACTGCAACTCTGCGGAGTGCTGTGCCTGTGTGAGTAATCACACAGGCAGCACATCTGCCACAGTCCTGCCCCCCGCCCACAGCAGCCAATGACAGAGAGTCATTGGCTCTGATGGCTCAGGGGGCAGCCAATCAGACTATGTGTGCGCGCTTTTTCAGCTGACCAATTGGCTCACTACTTGCTGTCAGCTGACAGCAAGGAGCGAGGAGTAAAAAAAAAAAGTAAAGGCAATGTACTGGCGCCACCTGCAGGAGGGCCGGGCTGACTTTTTTTTTCCTTACTTGTCAGTGGCGGGGAGGCGGTGACCAAGTGCTCCTTATGCACCAGCCGTCGCTGGAGTAGGAACCAAGCCCTGAGCTTCATGAGCCTAAAGGCTAGCTGGAATGACTCATCCAGCAAAAATTCTGGATGACATCTCTATCCCACTGATCAGGGCTGGACTGGGACAAAAATTTGGCCCCGGACTTCATCCATACCGGCCCACTTTCATTTTGCAAACACGCACAAAAACAGTATATAAACTATATGCAATTGTGCAAAAAACATAAGTAAACACATTCCTCTCTGAACAAACCCACCGATAACCCGCCCCACCCTGATCACACGTCCCCAGATACCATTACCCTGATTACATCCCTAGATACCCCTCTACACATTGCAGAGCACTCAATCTCCACTAGAGAAAGGGGGGCTGAGAGAGAGAGTGGGTTTCAGAGCAAGGGTGGTTGAGAGAGAGAGGTGGGGCTGAGAGAGAGGGAGGGGCTGAGGGAGAGAGAGGGGCTGAGAGAGAGAGAGGGGGCTCAGAGAGAGGGTGGTGGACAGAGAGGGGGGTGAGAGAGAGAGGACAGGCTGACAGAGAGGGGGGATGAGAGAGAGAGGACAGGCTGACAGAGAGGGGGGCTGACAGAGGGGAGCTGACAGAGAGAGAAGGCTCAGAGAGAGAATGGCTGAGAGAGAGAGAGGGGCTGAGAGAGAGAGAGAGAGGTGGGGCTAAGAGATAGGGAGGGGCTGAAAGATAGGGAGGGGCTGGGTGAGGGGGGGGGCTCAGAGAGAGGGTGGTGGACAAAGAGGGGAGCTGAGAGAGAGAGGTGGGGCTGAGAGAGAGAGAGAGGTGGGGCCAAAAGAGAGGGGGCTGAGAGAGAGAGATGTGGAGCTAAGAGAGAGGAAGTGGCTGAGAGAGAGAGTGGTGCAGAGAGAGGGTGGTGGATAGAAAGGGGGCTAAGAGAGAGAGGGGAGTTGAGAGAGAGAGGTGGGTCTGAGAGAGGGGTGAGGCTGAGAGAGAGAGGGGTGAGGCTGAGAGAGAGGGGCTCAGAGAGAGGGTGATGGACAGAGAGGGAGGCTGGGAGATTAGATAGAGAGGGAGGTGGGGCTGAGAGAGAGAGAGGGGTGAGGCTGAGAAAGAGGGGCTCAGACAAAGGGTGTGGACAGAGAATGGGGCTGAGAGAGAGCTGGAGCTGAGAGAGGGGCTGAGAGAGAGGGTGGTGAACAGAGAGGGGGCTGAGAGAGAGAGGAAGACTGAGAGATAGAGGGCGGCTGAGAGAGAGGGCCACTGAAAGATGGGGGCTGACAGACGGGGGGACTGACAGGCAGGGGGGATGAGAGAGAGACCCCTAGCCCTGTCCCTATCCACAGTCCCTCCTCTGCCCCCCCCCATCCCAGTCTGTATTTGTGTCAGTGTATGTTGCCCAGTACCTTCTTGAGCTGGGAGGTGCTCTGCTGCTTCTTCCAGCAGCTCCCTGCCAGCTTGCGCCTCCCGCTCATCCTCCAGGCCTCATTGGTGATGCTGGAGCGGAGAGGAGGATGGAGGAGACGGAGTCCAGGCTTTGGGACTCTGGGAATGCTTCTGCATGCCACTTCTGTTGTTAAGGAGGCTATGGAGCTGTTCTCTCTCTTGGGCTCCCAGCTGCCCTCTGTGTTCACCTTCCAAGCAGACACAGCCTCCTTCTGTGGGGCCGCCCACTCACCATGTGGAGATGCCCACAGCCCGAGGATGCTGCCGCACCACGCTACTGCTGCCACTCACCTGACATTACAACAGGGCTGGAGCAAGGATTTTTGATACCCTTGGTGAAACCTCATTTTGTCACTATGGCACATGAAAGGCAGGAAGGAACACTATGGTACATGGAAGGAAGGAAAGAAGGATCACTATGGTACATGGAAGGCAGGATCACTATGGTACATAGAAGGCAGGAAGATTATGGCACATAGAAGGCTTGAAGATTATGGCAAAAGGAAGGCTGGAGGACTATGTCACATGGAAGGCTGGAAAACTATAGCGTTGCAGTGCCGTATCGCAAACAATGCTCTAGTCAGGAATTGGTTAAGGGGGGTAAGTCGTTTCTATACCCACAGTATGTTGTATCGCTATGATCATTAAGATCAGGAGAACTTATTGTGGTTTGTTCTTTGACAGAAGATTATGGTAATAGCAAGAATATACAAGTAAGGTTGAACAAAAAAAATTATATTTTTTCACTATTTTGTGCTTTGATGATAAAAAAAAAAGCTGGAGACATCCATTACCATTTAGTACCAAATGAGAACCCAATTAGTCCTGGAAAAAAAGTATAATTCACCTGGCTACACAAAGTAGTTGATATTATATGTACAGTTTTACTTACATATATCAAAGTTGCAAAACTGTGTTCAGGCACTAGGATTTGTTTTACCGCCATCCTCCATCATGAAGGGGTTAAGAGTCCAAAGCCTTTATTGTTCAACTGTTTACAAGAAGCAGGGTAAAAGATAGCCAACGTGTTTTGGGGACAGCACAATTTCCCTTTATTAGTGCAGTGTGACATGGCATTGCATTGATGGTCAAAGTAAGTAGGAGATCAATCCACCATTTCTCATTGATCAAGGAACCCTTAGCAACCTTCGGAAAGTGACGACCGGTCCATAAGGGGCGCAGGGGCACTGTGCTGGCCCCTAATCTCCATGTGAGGCACCAGACTAATAGATTTCTATGAGCTTTTTTTTTTTTGAAGCATATGATTAGATCTCTAATTGGCTTCAAAAAAGTTGGGCACGCAGTGCAGGGCACTGTGCTCTGGGCCCACCCTCTTGTGACATTAGCGAATAAACATTTGCTATTGTCTTCCTTCTTCTCCTCCTGGTCAATCAGGACAGAAAACAGGTCTTAAAGCCGGATTGGCCAGGAGAAGAAGCTGAGGAAGCCATCTGCAACTTGGATGGGGTAAATGCGGGCCTGGCGGGGAGGAGTCCACCTA
>BLSH010230440.1:506413-529987 GCA_018402905.1 Glandirana rugosa
TGTTTTATCAACGTACATTTACACTACTAGAACCTTAAAAGACTTTCATACATAGATCCCCTATTTGGTCAGTACGACTCTATAGAGACCATAACGATTATGTCTATATCGCTCCGTTTTGTAAAGTCTCGTGTGTGACTTTTATATATCTCTCTTTTCTTTTTTTTTCTTTTCTTTTCCTCTCTTTTCTTTTCTTTCTTTTTTTTCTTCTTTTCTTTTCTTTCTTTCTTATCTATCTAGATACATTTTTATCCTCCCGTACATAGAAGATACCTCGATACTCGGACATGGTTTGAACTCCTCTAATTAGAAGGAGACCACCTTTCAGGTTCGTTTCAGGAAAGTGTACTTGAAACGTTGGACTTGAAACGATTCACTTTTCTTTTTTTTTCTTTTCTCTCTATATATTTTCAGTGTGTGCTCTGAAATGTTTTGCCTCGCTATATCTGTATTAGCAATACCAGAGATATCTCAGCATGACTGGTTTATCCCCTAGATACATACTTTCAGAAAATTCCAAGATCATCACATTTACATGCAACTATTTTGTTAAGATCAAACAGACACGGAGGAGCAGGCAGAAAATGATGTCAGATGACGAAAGGTGAGGAATGGGTGGACAAAATCTCTTTAATTCTTCTTCAAACTGAATTTTCATGATAACGTTTTCCTCCTTGCCCCAGTTACACCGGCAAAATATTCCATCACTAACCTCAACCCTGCCAGGAACATGGCTCTCCCACAGGTATTCTGCGGTAAGAAGTCCCTCCAGGGGACGGCTTGTATCCCGGCGAAACATGCGCACTGCCAGCACCGTGTGGAACGTTATTTCGTCTTTCTGAAGTGTGGAAATGAATAACTTATGAGATCATATTTTTAGCCTCACACAAGAAAAAAAAGGTCTAAATTATTGAGAAAAAATATCACTTCAAACGGAGGGCCAATAAAGCTGAAAACGTTCACCGAGGCGTTGTACCCGGTTGACAGTCACACATAGGAGAGGATGTTTAGATGAGGTTGGCACCTTTGTCCACGTTTGGTGGTCTTGCCGTGAGATCCAAAAATTCTGGACAGAAGTCATTAATTGGATAGTACAAATTACCGAAACTAATATTAAATTTGATGCAGCCCTCTGTCTCTGTCTATTACATGTTCACAGACTGACGTACAGAAAATATAAAAAATCTCTAATAAGACACATGCTCAATGCAGCAAAAACGTTGATACCGCTTTATTGGAAATCAACACATACTCCAACCATCAAGGAATGGTTAATAAAAATGAACACAATTTATGATATGGAAGAAACATTAGCAATTAAAAAAGAAAACACACAGCAATTCCACAGCTTATGGAACAAATGGGCCCAGTTCAAAATATCAGAAGAATACACAAATTTGCTGAAATAAACCTATTGCTGCTATTACACCACCCTGTCATAAGACCGTCTGACAATCACCGACCAAACCCAATGTATTTCCCCTTCCCCAACCAGATAAATATGAGGACTAATTCCCAGACCTTGACACCCTGATATAAAGAAATAATAAACCAGCATCGTTACAAGATAGATGAATATCCCGTATTAATCAATAATTTCTGTATTGAACACATAGCCATGTGATCATTTCTGTTACATCTGTTCCGAAACTTCATATGTAAATGATTGTATTTTCTTAAATATTCAATAAAGCTTTATTGAAAAAAAAAAAAAAAAAGGAGAGGATTTAATTCAATCACCTTGTATTATCATAACGTTGTTTCTGCATGCTATAGAGGTCTCATATTGTCTGATATTTGATACATTTATATGTGTTTTAGGTGCTGTGATACCCACTGGAACCCAAAAGCTTGCTGAGATTGTCTATGTGTTCCATATTGCAAAAGCAGTTATTACAGCTCAAGGGGGGAAGTGGGATAAATAGGAAGTAATATTGAATCTGAGCCAGTTCCAGATCTGATTTTTGCCTTAAAATAGACTTCCAGACCAACAGATAAATCTACAATTTAAAAAGAGGGGGAACAATTGGGACTTTAATTGTTGTGCGTCTCCGTCCCTGTTCGATAAAAAATGGGGGGAAATAGAATTTCAGAACAACAGATAAATCTACAGGTGAAATACATGCTTGTATTAATTGGTTATGTTTAATCTTCCGATCCACACACCCCTGCCAGATGGTACAATGTCTTAATTTCCCCACAATTTCAGCAAAAAAGATTTTATTAAAATGTTGGCATTTTGGTAAAATGCCCATCAAAAAAGAAAACTTTTTGATGGGTATAGAGGCATTCCATTACAAAAGTTTGCCACACTAGAGGGTTTATTGGAGAAGGTTATTAGGCCTCATACACATGGACGTTTTTTGAGGCCGGCGTTTTCTGGCGTTTTTTGCAGCTCTCCATGTTAGTCAATGGCCCCATAAAAACGCCAACGTTTTTGAGCTGTAGATGGCGTCGCGTTAGTGAGCTGAAACTAGAACCCATGGCCAGCGCATTCTGAGGCTGTAACATTTTGGCATTTTTTGACGCCGACGCCGCAAAACGCCGCAAAACGCCAACTAATATTGTACCGGCGTTAACGGGCGTGTTTTGATGCTGACGTTTTGATGGTTGAAAAATAGCAGAGGGATGATTTTTTTTAAAAAACGCCTATTGGCGCTGACGCTCACTAACGCTCACTAACGCCGATGCATAACGCCGAAAAACGCCGATTTTTTTTTCCTTGACATCGGCCCCGATGTTTTGTTTATTTTTTAAGAAACGTCCGTGTGTATGAGGCCTCAAAGTTAATAGTTCATAGGTAACAGGTAAAGCCAACACGTTTTAGGGGAATCTCCTCCCCCTTTCTCAAGGCTGTAAGTGTGAATGTGATGGGAACAAAAATTAAATCACAAAAGTAATTTAAAAAGTGATGTGACTGAGAATGAGACCCATCATAGGCTATGCAATCCTAATGTTCTAGCAGAGATGTTATCATCTCATCCAAACTTACAGCCCTTGAGAAAGGGTTAGGCAATACCCCCAAAACACATTGGATTTACCTGTTACCTGTGAACTATTACCTTCAATGAACTTCTGAAATACACCCTTGACTGTGCCAAACATTTTTACATAGTTACATAGTAGGTAAGGTTGAATAAAGACAATAGTCTATCCAGCTCGATCATTTGTACCGGGCGCACCTCTGTGACCATCAGAATTTTTCCCATAGAGCATTCTTTCAGTTGCTGTCTAGACCTCACCTTCTTTGGGTAGTAGCCCCTCGGAAAAAAAACCAACTCCACAGTACACCCACCAGTATCAAGCCTTAAAATGGTCCAGTGTATTGTTACACACACACTTTGGACATCGAGAAAAAAAGGAATACAGCGACAGCAGTCAGTTTATAGGCAAAGAAGGTCTATATATTTTCGACACCAGCCTTTATCAAACTTATTATCTAAGAGGAACCCCTAAAATGATTTTCAGTTCTCGAGGAGCTCTTACTATTGAATCAATATATTGGGAGTCTATGGGAAAAATGCCCCTTACATTGGTGGTCAGTAGGAAGACTGCAAACAAAACAGTGGTGGTCATAATGTCACTATTACAGACCGGTAAAAAAAAAAAAAAATATATATATATATGTATATTATCATGCTGTTGGCTTTGTCAAGGGGTGTTCACCCAGCAATTCTGCAGGCACACTAAGATGAAAGGACAACCAGCCATGGCTTAGGCTGGGTTCACACCATTGTGAATTGGATGCAGGTTCCCCACTTCCAATTCGCAATAGCAGGAGATTTTGACCGACTCTCTATGGAACTGGTTCACATATCTCCGCAGCAGGTCCCGTGCGATTTGCACAAAAACGCTGTGCGACCTTTGGTCCGTTTCAAGTCCAAATACAGCCCAAAATTAGGGCTGAAATTGGACCTGAAATGGTGAACCAGGACGCACCGGACGCCTGCTGTGAGCTGCATGTGGTTCATATGTGAACCCAGCCTAAAGGAACCCCTAGCAACCTCTGGAGGAACCCTGTTGAGAATGGCTGCTATACACCATCCGAAACTGGAAGAAAAAAGATTTTGGATGCAGTTGGGCTTTAAATTGTAACTGAATGTTTTACACTTACATAGTTACATCGTTAGGTTGAAAAAATAAAAAGGTCCATCTTATTCAACCACTAGAAAAAGTAAATAAATAGAAAACATATGTATACAGAGTCTTATACCTACAGTTGATCCAGAGGAAGGGGAAAAAAAACCTATAAAGCACTGTACAATTTTCTGCAGCGGTCATGTCCCCACCTCCCCCTTTCCAGTTTTATACTCACTTGTCCCTAATCCACCTAAATATTGCCCATGGGGTCAAAATCCTCTTGGAAATGTGTTGTACATTTTCCATTTATTCTCATGGGGAATTCATACCCTACTGAGTGGTTGGACGACCTTATCTATGATTTCTCACTGGATTGGGGGAAAAAACTGAAAGGAGGGCTTGCAGGTGGGAAATGTAATAATGTAAGTGAAACTGCAGAAATGTACGCTTACCTTACCTCGAGTATCATCATCATCATATAATAATCATCATATCATCATAGAGGATAAGGTTTGGAAAAGCCAACTTTCAATCCACTTACATACAATTTCCTCCCCTCAAATAAAATGCTTAAGCAAAATCCCGATAATTTTCAACTACTGCCCTTCCTTTATATAAACTACTGCTTATTTCCTCATAAAATGTCAACAGGTTGATCTGGTAAGAGCAGACAAAAATCCAGGTTGATTGTCATTGATACAGTTTTCCATAATAAATTCTTTACCAAAATCCATAAGCATTCCCCCAAACACCATGCAAACTAATGATGGTAGGCTGATTGGTCTGTAGTTCCCTGGTATATAAGATTCCCTTTGAATATTGGAACCACTTTTGCGCTATGCCAATAAATTCTGCACCATTCCTGTCATTAAAAGCGGTAGTAAACCGCTGGTGGTTAAAAAAAAAAAAAAACCTCCCTGTGAGGCAATGTCATAATGTGCTAGTATGCATCTCATACTAGCACATTATGAGAAACTTACCTTAGAACAAAGTCCTCCAGCACCGTGATGTCACCACTGAGATGGCTGACATCTTCCCCCAGTCTTCCTTCTGGGTTCACGTCCTCCGTCTACATGAGTGGCTGGGAGCGCAATGACGTCACTCCCCCGGGTTTACGGCACAGGCTCTGAAGGTATAGAACTGTAAGCCAAACCTTCAGAGTGCACGTGCCGGTGATATCATCAGCTGCATGCACTCTGAATATCCCCTAAACTGTGCAAGATATTCACAGTACCTACAGGTAATCCTTATTATAGGTTTACCTGTGGATACAAGTGGTGTAACAGAGTTTACAACCACTTTAAGGAGTCTTTAAAAACCATCTTCATCATAAGTATGGTGATAATGATGATATGATGTAGATCATGATATGATGATGATGATGAATGATGCTGATAAAGTGATGAGTATGATGATGATATGATAGAATGGTGTTTATGATGATGACTATCATGATCATGATGATGTGCTGATGATGTTGATATGATAGGATGGTGAAGATGATGATGATGATAATGATGATATGATGATGATGTTGATATGATGGTGATATGATAGGATGGTGATGACGACGACTATGGCGTTGATTATGATGACTGTGATGATAATGATGATGATGATCATCATCATGTGATAGGCTGGTGATGATGAAGATGATGATGATCATCATCATTATGTGCTGATGATGCTGATATGATAGGATGGTGAAGATGATGCTAATGATAATATTATAGGATGGTGATGACATTGATGATATCATAGGATGATGATGATGATATGATATGACTTAATGGCATTGATTATGATGACTATGTTGATCATAATGATGTGATGATAATGCTGATATAATAGGATGGTGGTGATGATGATGATGATAACATTGATGATAATGATGAGGACATGATGATGATGCTAATGATGATATGATATGTGAGACCTCATCTGGAAAATGCAGTTCAGTTTTGGGCACCAGTTCTCAAAAAGGATATCGGGGAACTGGAGAAAGTACAGAGAAGGGCAACCAAACTAATAAAAGGCATGGAGGAGCTTAGCTATGAGGAAAGACTAGAGGAACTGAATTTATTCTCTCTTGAGAAGAGGAGGTTAAGAGGGGATATGATCAACATGTACAAATATATAAGTGGTCCATAGAGTGAACTTGGTGCTGAGTTATTTACTTTAAGGTCATCACAAAGGACAAGGGGGCACTCTTTACGTTTGGAGGAAAAAAGATTTCATCTACATATATGGAAAGGTTTCTTCACAGTAAGAGCTGTGAATATGTGGAATCGACTCCCTCCAGAGGTGGTTTTGGTCAGCACGGTTGATTCCTTTAAAAAAGGCCTGGATTCTTTCCTTAATGTAAATAATATAACTGGGTATCCAGGATGAATCCAATTGCCTCTCGGGGGATCAGGAAGGAATTTTTTCCCCTATCATAGCAAATTGGATCATGGCTTTGCTGTTTTTTTTTGCCTTCCTCTGGATCAACTGTGGGCGAAGGATTGTATATGGGATTGTTTGGTTATATATAAATTATTATTATTATTTATGTATTTATTTTTTTTGGCTGAACTAGATGGACTTGTGTCTTTTTTCAACCTGACTAACTATGTAACTATGATGATAATGATATGATAGGAGAGTTATGATGATAATAACTATGAATAATAATAATAATATGATGATGATGATAAGGATGATGAAATGATGCTGATATGTTGATGATGTTGTACTGTTTACTGCAGAGTCAGGTGAAGTAAATCATCCGAGAAGTTCCCGAGAAATAAAAATATTTAGGCTGGGTTCATACCATTCCAAATTGGATGTGGATTCACCGCATCCAATTCGCAACAGCAGGACATTGGAGCCAGTTCACATATCTCTGATGTGTCCCCGGTGCGAATTGCACAGGGGTCCTGTGCATATTTTGGTCCGTTTCAGGTCCGAATTCAGACAAAAATTTGGGCTGAAATCAGACCTGAAACGGTGAACCAGGACACACCGGACCCCTGCTGTGAGTCGCATCGGTATTAGGTGTGAACCCAGCCTTAATCTTGCAATAAGATGCTCCAGCACAGGCAGGACTGTATTCTTGCATTATAGAATGCTCAGCTTTCCCCAGAATCTCACTGATCATTATGTCACACTAACCAAAGCAGTAGCTGGGGGTAATACACTGTAAGTACATTTATATACAGTACAATTTTCCAATAGTTTCTTTTTTTTGTCTATCATGAGGCTATTTATTATAGGGGAGGCAATGCTGATCCATGAACCAGGCTATGCTTTTATCGCAACGTTCGCTTTAAGGCCACCATTGATCTTGATGTACAACTGGGCACATTCATCCCACACACTCGCCACCACGCACCTTCTCCACATTAGAAATGGAGTTTTTAATCTTAGACTCTTCATTTGTACTCATTGTCATTTTCCTTCTTCACATGCCATAGATTCATATAAATATCACCATTGAGCGGTAAGTCAATGCCAGGTGAATGTGGGACCTTCAAATCCTATTGACTTTGTTTGCTTTTTGTATATATGTCCAAAAAGATTTTTTTTTTGAAGTGTTCAGTTTCTCAGCAACAAACACAATCATGTTTCAAGAATGCTATTTTGTATTCTGTTCAGGCGCCCAACTGCTGCCTTCACTGTGATTACCAGTGGGAGTTACACGCTATAACTGTTAGGGGTCCTCAAATCCCAGGAAACCCATGAAAAAAATCCTGCTGCCGTGAAAAGTCCGTGTTCCCAAGCTCATTAGCATCAATCTGAAGCATCCTGGCCGAATGATGAGGGAGAAAATCTCGTCAACATCTGCTGAATCAAACCTAACAGCATCAGAGAGACATTTAGATAGTTGGTGTAGGAAAAGCTTCAGATTCATGTCATGATCTCAATATGGCACGTCCATAAAACATGTTATGAATAAAAAAAATTAAAAAAATAGGCATGCTTTGTAGTTTGCAGATTTCACCTGACATCGCTTAAAGGGGAACTCAGGTCAGCCTAACAAAACAACTTTTGGGCTGTACCCATAAAGTCTATGTAGCGCATCTCCCAGCCCCCCAACCAGGCACACAGTATCTCCCACAGCCAGGTGCATGACTTCCACTTGTTACTCCAATGATCATTATAGGGGTTGTAGTAATTTTTTGTTTTATTTTAGTTTAGGAACTTGGATAGGGGTATAGTGGGATACTCCAATTGAACTATTTGCAATTGAGGACAGCTTTCTTGGTAGAATTGTGTAGCAGACTGCACAGAATGGAGCAAAGCCTCTTGCTAGTAGAAGGACTTAGGAGAACCTTGCTCTTCAAGACACCCATTGGTGTCCCCTACACCCAGAAGCTGACTTCTAGCACCCAGAGAGGGATTCAGCAACACCAGTCTCTAGAATCCCTTTCGGGGTCTCTAGTCACGAGGACCTGGTCATAGGTCACCTTCCTCTGTAATACCAGACAGGATCCATGGACATCCTCCTTCAGTCGGCACCCAGGAGAACTCTGGGTTTCAGCATTTAGTTTAGGAACTTGGATAGGAGATATAGAGAAATAATCCAATTGAACTATTTGCAATTGAGGACAGCTTTCTTGGTAGAACTGTGTAGCAGACTGCACAGAATGGAGCAAAGCCTCTTGCTAGTAGAAGGGCTTAGGAGAACCTTTCTCTTCAAGACACCCATTGGTGTCCCCCTTATCCTACACCCAGCAGCTGACTTCTAGCACCCAGAGGGGGATTCAGCAACACCAGTCTCTAGAATCCCTTTCGGGGTCTCTAGTCACAAGGCCCTGGTCATAGGTCATCTTCCTCTGTAATACCAGACAGGATCTATGGACATCCTACTTCAGTCAGCACCCAGGAGAACTCTGGGTTTCAGCATTTAGTTTAGGAACTTGGATAGAAGATATAGATAAATACTCCAATTGAATTATTTACAATTGAGGACAGCTTTCTTGGTAGAACTGTGTAGCAGACTGCACAGAATGGAGCAAAGTCTCTTGCTAATAGAAGGACTTAGGAGAACCTTGCTCTTCAAGACACCAGTCGGTGTCCTCTTTAGCCTACACCCAGCAGCTGACTTCTATCACCCAGAGGGGGATTCAGCAACACCAGTCTCTAGAATCCCTTTAGGGGTCTGTAAGGACCTGGTCACAGGTCACCTTCCTCTATGATACCAGACAGGATCCATGAACATCCTCCTTCGGTCAGCTCTCAGGAGAACTCTGAATTTCAGAATTCACTGTTCTGGCCCTCACGTCGGCCACCTGAGGCTGTAAGGTAGCCTGTGCTGGGGAAAGGTGACAGACCCCCTCACCAACTGGACCTCTCCTCTCTGGAGGAAGAACCAGATGCCATGTGCTCATCAACTATAAATAAAAGCACCCAGCGTGCTCAAGGGCACCACTCCCTATAATTGTCTGGGAGGGCATTCATATTCATGCTGCTGCTCTGCATGGGTCACTCCTTTTCACCCAGAACTTTCTAAAGTTTACTGGATACAGAGGACCCAATCACAGCAGCACTGTGAGTCACACAAGGATACCCTAAACAATTGTAACTTTCCTGTTAAGCAGCAGACCACACTATAAACTATCTACATTCTAGCACCTATCTGGGAGGATGCCAATATCTGAATGCAGACAATCCAGTCAGAATAAACAGCAGTAAAGTGTAACTTCAGATTTTACAGCCCTGCTTTCCTTAAGGATTTTAGACCCACAGTTCTACATGTGCCCCCAGAATTTAATACATGCTGGCTTTAGAATGCAGCTAGGGGACGCAATGTAAAAGACCGTATGTACCAAACCGCAATGAGAGAAACAGGATGAAGCCACTGGAGAAACAAGATGTTGGCTGGCAGTGGGTGTAATCTGCAAATCTAGAAAAGGTCAGGGCAGGCAGCGGTCATCTGAGGTATCCAGTAACGTAGCAAAGGTCAGGATGGGTACCAGACAGTAGAGGTATCTGGCAACATAGCAAAGGTCAGGGTGGGTAGCGGACAGGAAAAGCATCCATTAAACATAGCAAAGGTCAAGGCAGGCAACAGACAGTAAATGTATCCATCAGTGGCACCGCCCCCCTAATCCATGCATCCGGTCCCCTAATCTACATGCAGGACGCCAGACGCATTGATTCCAATAGGGTTTTTTTTTTTTTTAGAAGCATGTGATTAAAACCAGAGGCTCTAATAGGCTTCAAAAAAGGGTGTGCTCGGGGCGCAGAACAGCCCTGAGCCCACCCAAGGCTGCGCCCTGAGCCCACCCAATTGTGTGACAATAGCAAATTGATATTCGCCATTGTCTTCCTGATTCTCCTCCCGGCCAATCAGGAAGCGGGTCCTGAGACCTGTAACCCGATTCGCTTAGAGAAAAAATTATCCTATTGGCCACCGAGGGGGAGGAGACACAGGGGAAGCTGCTGTGAAGCACCAGGAGGAGGAGACGGCACTCGCCTCCCGGAGGAAATGCTGTTCGCGACCTAGATGGGGTAAGTAAGGGGCTGGTATCCAACCGACAGATGGAAGGGGGGTGTCGCTGGGTGGATTGTTTGCCTCCCCCCCCCAAAAAAACATAGCTAAGCTCAGGAGAGGCAGCATCTGGTAATGTGGCAAAGGTAAGGACATATGGCAGACAGGAGAAGTATCCATTAAACATTGGCCAGTAAAAGGAATTAACAGGCACAGATACAGGCGCACTTAGTCATCAAGAAATCGCTATCACAAGCACATAGTTACATGTTGGTGATATTTTACCACTTGACTTCTGGAAGATTTACCCCCTTCATGACCAAGCCATGTTTTGCGATACAGCACTGCGACTGCGACAATTGCGCGGTCATGCGACGTTGTATCCACATAAAATTGATGTCCTTTTTTTTCCCACAAATAGAGCTTTCTTTTGGTGGTATTTGATCACCTCTGCGGTTTTCTATTTTTTTGCACTATAAACTAAAAAAAAATTGATAAAAAACCCTATATTTTTTACTTTCTGCTATAATACATATCTAATAAAAAAATGTAAAAATCTAATTTCTTTATAAATTTAGGCCAATATGTATTTTGTTACATGTTTTTGGTAAAAAAAAAATCCCAATAAGAGTATATTGATTGGTTTGCGCAAAAGTTATAGCGTCTACAAACTATGGGACATTGTATTTATTTTTATTTTATTTTTTTACTAGTATGGTGGTGATCAGTGACTTATAGTGGGACTGCAATATTGTGGCGGACATTCTGACACTAACTGTTTTTTTTACACATTTTTGGGAACCAGTGACACTAATGCAGTGATCAGTGCTAAACAATATGCACTATTACTGTTCTAATGACACTGACTGGGAAGGAGTTAACATTAAGGGCGATCAAAGGGTTAACTGTGTGCCTAGCCAGAGTTTATGTGTACTGTGGGAGGTGCTTTTACTAGGAGAGGAGATGGAATTTATTCTATGCTTTGCAGGGACACATATTCCATCCCTTCCCTTCAGTCAGAACGGTGATCTGCCTTGTTTACATAGACCAATTGCTGTTCTGCCTCTCTGCCTAATGATCAGCGGGTGCTGGAGGACATCGGATACTGTGTACCTGCAGATCGGCTTCCACTGCGTGCAATCATGGCGGAATTGAGATGATGGCAGGGTGCATGCACGCCCCCTACCCGGAAGAGTTGGATCATGTTTATATACATGATCCGGCGCACAGGTGCCGCCCTGTAGCATTAAACTGCTATAAGATGAACCTTGAGTGGTTAAATAAGGTACCCCCTACACCAGGGACCAATCCATGAGCTGAGGGGCTTGTGACCAGGTATGGGTGTTAGGCAACCTCCTAGATAGGAGGAGCTGGGAGGTTGCCTAACACCCATACTTGTATAGTAATGGTCTACTGCCTGTTTTACCGCCTCCCCACCGGCTAAAAAGAAAAAACCTACAGGTGGCGCCGGTACATTAACTTTCTTTTTTTTGGCTCCTTGGTTGCCACCTGACAGCCAAGCAGTGAGCCTATTGGTCAGCCATTAAAGGTTATGTGTGTGCACACACATAGCCTGATTGGCTGCCCTGAGCCTGCGGCTCAGTGTGATTGGATGCGGTGGCTGGGGGCGGGTCACTGTGGCAGCGGACGTAACTTCCGCTCCCACAAAGACCCTGACCGCCCGGTGACCGACCGACAATGGGGACAGCCCGCTTCTCCGCATGCCGACCTCTGCAAACTCACAGCCCGCTTCTCTGCATGCCGAACTCTGCATTAACCCAACTGTGTTATTGGCTGCATAACTGCCCCCACCTGTGATACTAGCTGCATAACTGCCCCCACCTGTGATACTGGCTGCAATTTACCCCATTCTGTGATATTGGCTGCAATTTACCCCCACCTGTGATATTGGCTGCATAACTTCTCTCACCTGTGATGCTGGCTGCATAACTGCCCCACCCGTGTTATTGGCTGCATCACTGCCCCCACCTGTGATACTGGCTGCATAACTGCCCCCACCTGTGATACTGACTGCATAGCTGCCCCCACTTGTGTTATTGACTGCATAACTGCCCCCACCTGTGATACTGACTGCATAACTACCCCCACCTGTGTTATTGGCTGCATAATTGCCCACTCCTGTGATACTGGCTGCATAACTGCCCCCACCTGTGTTATTGGCTGCATACCTGCACCCACCTGTGTTATTGGCTGCATAACTGCCCCACCTGTGATACTGACTGCATAACTACCCCCACCTGTGTTATTGGCTGCATAACTGCCCACTCCTGTGATACTGGCTGCATAACTGCCCCCACCTGTGTTATTGGCTGCATACCTGCACCCACCTGTGTTATTGGCTGCATAACTGCCCCACCTGTGATACTGGCTGCATAAGTGCCCCCACCCGTGATACTAGCCGCATAAGTGCCCCCACCTGTGTTATTGGCTGCATAAGTGCCCCCACCTGTGATAATGGCTGCATAAGTGCCCCCACCTGTGATACTGGCTGCAAAAGTGCCCCCACCTGTGTTATTGGCTGCATAAGTGCCCCCACCTGTGATACTGGCTGCAATTTACCCCATTCTGTGATATTGGCTGCAATTTACCCCCACCTGTGATATTGGCTGCAATTTGCCCCCACCTGTGATACTGGATGCAATTTGCCCCCACCTGTGATACTGCCTGAAATTTACCCCCACCTATGATATTGGCTGCAATTTACCCCCACCTGTGATATTGGCTGCAATTTACCCCCACCTGTGTTATTGGCTACAATTTACCCCCACCCGTGATATTGGCTGCAGTTTACCCCACCTGTGATATTGGCTGCAATTTACCCCCACCTGTGATATTGGCTGCAATTTACCCCACCTGTGATGCTGGGGCTGTAAACTATGTCCTGTGATGCTGAGCTGTATACTGTGTCCTGTGATGCTGAGCTGTATACTGTGACCTGTGATGCTGAGCTGTGTACTTCTGACACAATATGTGGAATACAGGGGACGGAGTGGGTGGATTCTATAAGGGGTGGGGCTTATTAGAAGGAGGGGTCAAAAATGAAGGGTGGGGCCTGGTGACCCCCATCCTAAAACTTCACCAGCCGCCACTGTAACCAAGATTGTACCGCACTGCACATGCGCAAGATCGGCAGGTGCATGCTGGGTAGCCAGCATGCACGGAATCCAGGAAGAAGGACACTGCGGTTTCAGATGCCCCCACTTCACAAAGTAACAAAACAATGCTGCACAAATAGAGAACTGGGCATAGTTTACAGCAACCTTTGTTACATTGAAGAGGCATGAGTATTCTAGTGGTATTTTTATCTTAACCACTTCCACACTGCCTACCTTATATTCACGGTGGCAGTGTGGACGTGTCCCGCGAATCGCTGTAAAAAAGCGGCGATCTGCGGGTGGCTGCTAGGGGGTGCGCGCCCGCCGTACTCCTGAGGAGTGTGCCCGCAGCTCGGGTGGACCTGATGTCCGCCGGCGAGCCGCGATGAGCAGTCACAGCCAGAGAACGGGGATTCCCCGCTCTGTTAGTGGGGGCATAGGAGATCTACTGATCCCTGTCACTGGGATCAGTTAGATCTCTTATGCCCTTGGTAGCCTAGCCCCCCACAGTTAGAGCACACCCAGGGAACACAGTTAACCCCTTCACTACACCCTGCAGGTTAACCTCTTCAATGCCAGTGACATTTATACAGTAATCAGTGGACATTTACATTTCTGATCGCTGTATAAATGTCATTGGTCCCAAAAAAAGTGTCAAAATGTCCGACATGTCCGCCCCAATATCTCAGTACCACTAAAACTCGCAGATTGCCGCCATTACTAGTAAAAAATAAAAAAAAATAAAAACCCCAGAAATGAATTCTCATCATCCGCAAAACCCGGCCACTTTTGCGCAAACCAATTAATAAACGCCGATTACGTTTTTTTTTTTTACCAAAAATATGAGAAAAAATATAAATCGGCCAAAACCGATGGAAAAAAAAAATGTTTTTTTATATTTTTTTTTTGGATTTGTATTTTAGCAAAAAGTAAGAAAAACAATTTTTTTTGCAAAATTGTCGCTCTTCTTTTGTTTATAGCGGTGATCAGAAATGACGCAGAGGCGATCAAATACCACCAAAAGAAAGCTCTATTTGTGGGAAAAAAAGGACGCAAATTTTGTTTGGGTACAACGTCGCACGACCGCGGAATTGTCAGTTAAAGCGTCGCAGTGCCGAATCGCAAAAAGTGCTTTGGTCCTAACCTGGGAAATCCTTCCAGTCCTTGAATGGTTAAAAGTCATATTTCGGCCTGAACTACGACTTAAGACCCGTCCTGCTGTAGTACATGTATGTGGGGCGGTCCTTAAGCGGTTAATCTAGTGGGGTGTAAAGCAGAGGTACACTTACCTAATTCCTCCTTAACACCAGAGCTTGTGCTCTTCAGCTCAACATCCCGCACTCTTCACTGCCTTGCAATGTGGGTGGACAGAGGATGTCTTTGCATACAATGTCTATTTCTTTGCCTTTATCCTTTGGCCATATTACTTTTAAATGCAAATGATGAGAAGCAGAATAGAACAAAACTTTGCATATTGCCTGCAGGTCACACTCTTCTAGCTGAAAATCCAATGTATTTAATAGAAAAAAACACATTTCCTATCAATCCATTATTCCAGTGCTTTGAAAGATAAATAAAGAAGCGGATCAACAGGTGCCAGGAGTGAAAAGCCTCATTTTTGTGATTGAGAAAGCGCCAGCGAGCGATTAATTAATATTACAGGTTTCATCTGTTCCACGATTCAGCGCGGAGTGTAATACCTGCAAGAACAACATGCCTCATTTTCCAGTGAGGATGAGTGATTCGTCATGCAGAACTGTCCATTAGTGGCACACCATTACTAAAAACAGTCAAGGTTATAAATCATCATTTGGATTAAATGAAGAAGTAGCAGCTCTCTCTCCGTGTGGCTGCAGAGGGCCTAATCATGATAAATGGGAAATCCAGTACAGGTGAATTTTAATGGGCATCCAAACGCACTCTGGCTAATTAGATGAAGGGATTAAGAACTTTCCCTGCGACACCCCCCGGATAAAGTTACACTTACGCTAACCTTCAGCATTGCAACCCAGGCAACACTGTACCTTTAAGATGCAAACCGCCACATTCTAACAAGGGATAAGTAAATTCATTTTACAGTGGCAAGGTTCAAGTCAGATCAAGCACGTCTCTAAATATGCACCAGTGGCGGCTGGTGGTAATTTGTTGCGGGGGGGGGCAGCTAACAACCACCCCCGCCATGACACCTCAAAACCCCCCAAACCCGCCCCCCCCGCTGTCTGCCCGTCCACTGGCACCTACCCCATCAGCGGTGGGGATCGGCGGGCACACAGTGGCAGGGATCGGCAGGCACATCGGGCAGCGTCTCCTGTGTCCTATTCTCTTCTGAGATCACGTTGGTTTCCGCCGTGCATCTCCTCCCTTCCTCCTAGGCATCCAATAGGATCGTCAGTCCTTTCAGACCCGCTTCCCAATTGGCCGGGAGGAGGATCAGTGGGGCAACAGCGAATGTTCATTCGCTGATGCAACACAACTGGGTGGGCTCCAGACGCAATGCTCTGTGCCCTGAGCCCACCCTATTTTGAAGCCCATTAGAGCCACTGGCTCTTATCAGGTGCTTCAAAAACCACACCCACACCTATCCCAGCCATAGGAATTCGGCTCAAGGAGCCGGGCACATGGATAGGGAGGGCGGCAGTGGTTTAAATATGTTTATTATTGAAAATGACACACATCCAATACCGGCACCTGTGACAATAAACAAGCAAGGTGGAAAGTAGTTGAAACAAAGAAACCCCAGCAAATACCCTAACTAACTATTTACAAATAAGGGAACACACATAAGAATCCTGGCAGAGACAGGAGACAAGAGGAACAGAAAGCCAGCAGCAGCAGCAGGAAGCAGGTCACAGGGGACCGGACTCCAGATCAGGATCAAAATGCAAGGACAGATAAGGCTCAGGCAGGAACACAGCTTGCAGAAACAATACTGAAGCCTTGGACCTCAGTGAAGGGTGGGCTTATATACTCCCAGCAGATCATGTCAGGTGCAGCCTGATAATTTGTAAGTCCATCAGCCAGGAGACACCCGCTGGTGGCCAACAGAACTGCACCCTTTGGTGCTAAAAGCAACAGTGCCATCTGCAGATGAGCCAAATAATAACACAGGTACTTACGCATACATTATAATGGATAGGCAGAGGGCAGGTGATCCTGGAGGGAGCCCACCCCTCCTTAAAGGCACAGGGGTGCACTGGAATCTGGAGCACATAGCACAATGTCCAGTGCATTGTCTCACCTGTATTTTAGCAGTACAAACAAATGGCCACTGCCGCGTTTGTGACGTGATTGTAATAATTTGTATCATAAATTTCAAAGTGATAATCTTATAGTTGTTAAAGTCCATAAAACGTTATAGTGAACATAATTGTGACTCAAAATATGCATAAAGGAAAATCCTCAATTGCACACAGTCCGGTGAGTTAAAGTGCATGAAGAAAACACTGTGAAAATTCCAAAAAATCCTCTTCCAAGGAAAAACATTTCACTGTGCGTATAGCCACCACCAAAGATATGTAGGGGGCTTACGAGATGTAGAGGACCTGCTGAATTTATACCACAGCAGATCAAACAAGTCTTGGTGTCAAAACACCCAAATAAAGATGTTCCAGATCTCAGACCCCAGATGATGTCTATATGACACGAAACGCGTAGGTCCGCTGTCCTATGCCATAGCAAGAGAGATTTTATCTGATGAATGCCCATTTTTTCTGCTGAAATGTCAGTTTATTCCTTTAAGTTTTAATAAACACGTGTTGGTTTTACGGTATCATGCTATATTGGACCATTTGTTCTCCTTACAATGAATGGTGGTTCATTTGAGAGACCTAATACTACAAGTTGGGATGACCATAATGTTATGTCATCTGGTTTGAAACATCTTGTGGACAGCTTCCTGGTGTTGTGAGGATATCCGGGTTCGAATCCAGAGACCTGGAACATCATATTTGGGTGTTTTGACACCAAGGCCTGTTTGATCTGCTGTGGTATAAACCCAGCAGGTCTTCTACATCTGGTAAGCCCCCTTCATATCTTTGGTGGTGGCTATAGGCACAGTGGAATGTTTGTTTTTCCTTGGAAGAGGATTTTTTGGAACTTTCACAGTGTTTTCTTCATGCACTTTAACTCACTGGACTGTGTGCAATTAAGGACTTTCTTTTATGCATATTTTGATTCACAATTATGTTCACTATAACGTTTTATGGACTTTAACAACTATAAGATTATCACTTTGAGATTTATGATACACATTATTACAATCATGTCACAAGCGCGGCACACTAACCCTACTTTAACAATATCACATTTGTTTGTGCTCGCTGCTATTTTTGGAGATTAGGCAAGCACGGTATAACATACAATCCCCACCTTTAACTGGCCTTTACAGCAAGGAGCACTGGAAGGGCGACACATGTCAAACAAGACAAAAGGAATTTCTAAGCCTGCTACCAACCAAATTGAACATCCCTGGATCGGAGGGAGCTCAGATAAGGATTGGGGGGTCCTGCACACAGAAAGCTTTTCACCTTTATGCATAGAATTCATGAAGGTAAAAAACCTTTAGCCTTTAGAATGACTTTAAGGTCTATGTTCACCTTTCCAGACAGAATTTCACTTTCATAATAAATAGAAGTATTTAGTGAGAACATATAATGATATATAGACTGATAGTAATTGTATGTAAGCACAGAGGTAGGTAGGAGCAATCTCCTGAAGAGGTAGGATGGGTGCAGGGTGTGTGTTAATGAGGTCAGCTGGTGAAGCACTTTCTTTTACTGGTTCTCATGTCCCAAATACCAAATTCAGGATGGAGGAGGAAGTAATGGAGGAGTTTTCTATGGAACACACTAGAGACTGAGATAAGACCTGCCCTAAAAGACAGAAAAACTGTTTTTCTTGCATCTAGTAAGGTCACGTTGCAAAAAAGCCAAGGAAGCTTAGACCTCTGTAGTGTATTGGTACTTTTACTAAACAGCAAAGCTGCACATAGCATGCACAATATAACAAAATAAACCTACAACATGCACAAGCTGACTATCTTCCTAGTAAATAGGCATGTATAATATGTATGCAATAAATACACTAAACAACTTCTTTATGATTGAGCAATCTCCTGGAGTCCAACACCAAACATCTGTTTCCGCCGAAGTCTCCAGAGCAAGTCTTGCCTATTTGTCTTCAAGAACAACTCTTCTTTTTCTGCCCACATGCTTGTTCAAAAGTCTTTATCTCCTCCCCATACTTCCTGTACATCATATCCTGTAACCTGACGTAAACTAGTCCATCTGGTTCATTTGCATATCAGTAGGGGAGGCTTAGCTTCTAAAACAGCACCTGGTCTAACTATTACTTATGCTATAATATCACACAAAAATACCCATAGCATTACAGAAAGTTTTTTTCTTTAACAGAGGCACGGTAATAGAATGTTGGAACCTAGGAGAGCTGGAATTTAGGGGAAAAAGGGGAACTTTGCCTTTAAGGAGGGAGGCAGGGTCATGATCACTGTGATTAGCTGTCACAGCGGTCACATGATCAGGAGCCCAAAAACAGAGAGACCAGAAACTGTCTGTGACAGCTCAGTCACAGTGCTGGGAGTGTGAACTAAGCGAACTCCCAGAACAGAAGCTTCAGCCACCATGGATTCAGGCATATGTGCAGCATGCAGGCATTAGGGCATATTCTCCCTGCTGTTACACATATGCATTATGTGGTCATAAAAGGCTAAAACAGAACTGTAGTCAGCCTATGGATATTCAAATATTTATATTTACTTATCATGCAGTAAAAGTCTATGTTCATGTATGTGTATTCATTTTTTTTAGAGACACAACAGGAAGATGAGGGGGATTCCCATTTTAGAAAGCTGTCACCAAAACAATTGTACCCATTGGAAGATCTCCCTTCACCTTGTATTGTTATGACAACTCAAAAAAATTCCCTCACTTTCTTTCTCGCTGACAATGGTCACCAGAACAAATATGGGCACATCAATTCATTAAGGATCTAAACTTTGCATACTCAATCCAAAACTGAAAAAAAAAAAAGGTTTGCCTTCACATAAACTTTGGAATGAGCCCATAATGACCTCTGTAACTGCAGGCACCATGGAGTAATTCATCTTTAACATCCTAAAATAATGAACATCGTTTTCTATCAATAGAATGTTTTGTTTCTCCATTTCAGAAGCGAGTTGGCAGCCTGACAGCCTTCTAATCCCTGAGAAAAAAATTCTTTTTGGTTGGGATTTTATGAGCACTTAACAAAATCCACAAATATTATTTTTTTATAATTAAACCATACTATAAAAAACAATACAACTGCTAATAAAAACAATTAGATGTTAAATGATACAGTAGCACATAGAGACCATCCTTAGCTGATTAATGTTATAAAAAGCCCCAACGTGTTTCAATTCCAAACAACTCTTTATCAGGGGGACAAGAGATAATGATTAATCTGAAATATGCCAATCAATGTGAAATGTACAGTTATAAAGTAACAGTATCATATCAATGTACAATAAGGTTAATATAATGGTATGTTGATTTATTTATTTTTTTATTTCAGGTATGTATATAGCGCCGTCAATTTGCACAGCAATTTACATATACATTGTACAGTAACATCAGTCCCTGCCCTCAAGGGGCTTACGATCTAAGGTATGTTACTAGACACTTGCAAACAACATAACCTTCTAATCTCTGATTTAAATACAGAGCAGGTACCCAGGATGAGGGAGGAGAGAGCAGAGTGTTGAGACCTAATTTGGATGACTTTATTATGAATAAACCACCATCTATGCATTTCATGCCACTTCACTGGCCACTTCTTCAGGAAGGTATAATGGGACACTTTGGAAGCTGTAGAGTTTCGTGCTCCACTTGTGCTCTTGGTAAGTGTAGTCAGAGCTTTTTTTCTCAGAGAATAGATGCAGGAACACCCCCCCCCCCCCCTCCTCTGAGTCACCCCTTGTCTCCACCCCTACCCACCACTGAACATTGTCCCTTGGTTCCACCCTCTACCCACCTCCCAGTACCGCCCTGTTTAACTAGTTCCACACTGCGTGCAGTATATTTACTGCGGCGGTGTGGACGCTTCCCGCGAATCGCCGTAAATAAGTGGCGATCTGCGGGTGGCCGCTAGGGGTCGCGCGCGCCGTGCTCCTGAGGGGTGTGCCCGTGGCTCAGGCGGACCCGATGTCCGCCGGCGAGCCACGATGAGCGGCCACAGCTAAAGAATGGGGAACCGCCAATGTAAACACGGCGGTTCCCCGCTCTGTTAGTGGGGGCATAGGAGATCTACTGATCTCTGTCACTGGGATCAGTTAGATCTCTCATGTCCATGGTAGCCCAACCCCCCCACAGTTAGAACACACCCAGGGAACACAGTTAACCCCCAGATCTCCCCCTGCATGTTAACCCCTTCACTGCCAGTGACATTTATACAGTAATCAGTGGACATTTAAATTTCTGATCGCTGTATAAATGTCATTGGTCCCAAAAAAGTGTCAAAATGGTCCGACGTGTCCGCTGAAATATTGCAGTACTGCTAAAAATCGCCACCATTACTAGTAAAAAATAAATAAAAACCCCAGAAATGAATTCTCATCATCCGTAAATGCGGCCACTTTTGAGCAAACCAATCAATAAACGCCGATTGTGATTTTTTTTACCAAAAAATATGAGGAAGAATATAAATCGGCCAAAACCGATGAAAAAAAATGTTTTTTTTTTTGATTTTTATTTTAGCAAAGTAAGAAAAACAGTTGTTTTTGCAATATTGTCACTCTTCTTTTGTTTATAGCGGTGATCAGAAATGACGCAGAGGCGAACAAATACCACCAAAAGAAAGCTCTATTTGTAGGGAAAAAAGGACGCAAATTTCATTTGGGTACATCACACGACCGCGCAATTGTCAGTTAAAGCGACGCAGTGCCGAATCGCAAAAAGTGCTCTGGTCCTAAAGTGGGAAATCCTTCCGGGGGTGAAGTGGTTAAAGAACACAGAACAATAAAATATATCCCCTGCAGCCAGCAACAATAGACCCCCCAGCAACAACAGATCCCCCACACAACAATAGACTCCACCCCAGCAACAATATATCTTCTGCAGCAACAATAGATCCAACCTCAGCAACAATAGACCCCACACAACATTAGATAGCACCCCAGCAACAATAAATCCCCCACACAACAAAATCAGACCGCCACCCAGCAACAATGGACCACCCACAACAAAATACCACACCCAGCAACAAGCGATCCATCCCGGCAACATTAGACTCCCCCCCCCCCCCAGCAGCAACAACAGATCTCCAGGCAGCCAGCAACAATCAACCTCTCCCTCAACAGTATATACCTACCAGCAACTTAAGACCCCACCAGCAACAATAGACCCTCACGCAAAAACAGATACCACAAGTGACAATAGATCCCCCAGAAGCCAGCATCAATAGACCCTCCAGCATACCCCACACCCCTTGCTATTACATGAGTTCCCGCAGTGTAGTGCTAGGAAACATGTAGGCTGTGTGTTATGCACGTTCCTTGACCAATAAACATCATTCCTTAATGCACAAGTTCCCTCAAGCTTCTCATTCTTGTATGGGTGCCTCTGCAGATTTCCCTTCTTATTTTTAATGGGGATTATTGTCTTAGCAATAATTAACATTCAAATGCCCTTCAGAGCAGAATTGTCCAAAACTACCTTGAGGAGCATTGGGTGTGACTGTGCTGAGACAGATCTATTCTTCACATACTCTTCCTTTCAGTTGCGTAATCCCCTTGGGGGCACCCTGCAACCCCACACATGTGAGTAGCAGCTTTCAAGTCATCACTTTTTTATTGATTAACACATTGTTTCAGGTTGCTGCAACATTACTGCTTTCAGAAGGATCTCTCCCGTAGTCTTTTGTTCCCTTTTTATTTTCACTTTCTCCGTTCTTTGAAGCACCATCACTTGCGTTCCTCCTAGACTGTCCTGGAAGGGTTAAAAAAAAAAATTCACTCTGCTGTTAAATGGAATATTTTTGAAAAAAAGGGAATACCAATCAAGCTGTATTATGTTTAGCATTCATCTGTGTCCTGCTTGGTCGCTGTTTTTGACTGTGCTGATAAATAGGCACTTGGCAGCTGGTCTTCAGGAAGTCTTGGGAGAGGTGCGAAGAATCCGCTGTTATTGTTTAGTAAAGTAAACTTGCAGAGTCTGCACATGCAATTCAGGCACGCTCTATTGATCCAGGAGTGTCAGGCTGCATCTCAAATGCTAGAACTTTATCCAATTTTTTTTTTAATTTAAATCATTTATAATGCATGACTTGGAGAACTTTACAAGAAAATAATGGCAGCTAAGAAAGGATTTATATATAGAATGCCAATACCCCAAGATGCGTTTGCACCCACCTCACTATTGATATTTCTCCTCTGCTTTTTTTTATTATTAAATAAAACAGCACACAGACCCCTCCAAAGGTCCCCCAAAATGTGTAGCAGGCTCTGCTATATATTTTGGGGTGCATGGGTTTGTGTGCTGTTTTTTTTAATAAAAAGGAAAACAGCAATTAAATATTTGCTGGAAATTTAAACTGCATCATTTGTTTTTCTTTATAAATATCCACTTTACTGCAGTACATTCTACAGCAAAAATGCCAAAAAATAATGTAAAATCATCCCCCAAAATTCAAACCAGACATTTTGAGTCTGGTTTGGTTTTTAGGGAGATCCCCAATGGAAAAAAAATGTATAAAATGTATGCCCCCCCCCCCTTTAAAATCCATATCAGACCCTTATCTGAGCATGAAACCTGGCTGGCCAGGATGAAGCAGGGGAAGGGAGGGGGCACAGTCCTTCTTAATCATAGCAGGCCACATGCCCTCAACATGGCAAGGTGCCCCCCCCCCCCC